>CM067356.1:3693039-3923489 GCA_034190875.2 Urechis unicinctus
AATTTACTTAAAGGTGTCATAAACCTGCTTGTATTGGACACCTGACGGAACATCCAACTAGGTGTCTCCACGGATGTGCTTATGACATGGAGGAGTCACTTGCACATACTGATATTCCAAGTTTTATGATAGAACGAACTGGATGGATTTATATTTATTTATTTGCTCAAATTTACACATTCTCAACGACATGAATACAATATGGCACAATATGTTTCGAATTAATCACATTCTAATAATCACCGGTAATCACCCCAAAACATTAAAATCTGTCCGCCAACTGTTACGATATTACACCAAATCATGCAAAGCCTGTCGTGCAGATACTCCTCGTGTTAGCTGAGTACCGGCAAAAGGCATCCACGTTTGGGGAGCCGGCGATCCCAGTGCTTGAGGGTGTGGATACCATATGAGAAGTCGGTACGCCGATACGCAGCGGACCGGTCACCACGGGGTTAACTGGCGATGTTTTTCCAGTGAAGTCTATAGGCTGCCAATGATGTAGAGACGTTGGGTTTCTGATGACGTCACCGGTATATGGCCGCGATGATGTCATGTGGTGGTGAAGGGCCAGTGGGGAGGGGTGGATTTGGGACGCAACGGACAGGAAGCTCACTTCCGGCGTCAGACATTTCTTGGTTTGGTGAGATTCTCTCTGGAGTCTCTTCTCCTTCATTCGTCGATTTTGGAACCAGGTTTTGACCTAATAACAGTAAAATAAAATTAGTCAAAATGCAAATCTCGAAAATATTTCTAAGAGCCAAGGAATATATTTTTTTTTACTGAGGTTTTTATGCATTGTTCAACACTAGTGTAGTAAAAGGCCACCAGACTAAATACACTAGAGAATGTGATGAGCTTTTAGATAAAGAGAGCGGCCACACTGAACCAATGAACTCGTCAACATAATATTCTCACCTGATGATCAGAGAGGCCCAGTTTGGCAGCCATTTTTTTCCTCTGTGCAGCAGGTAAGTATTGCTGTTTAGAGTACAAGTCTTCCAAAGATCGGACATGACTTGCGCAGAACGTGGTGCGCAGTTTTTTGCGTTTTGGCTCTGAATTCTCACCTGGTGAATCTTCAGCACCTGTAAGTTATTTTCTGACATTAGGAAATATATTTGGCTGCATTGTTTTGATTATCGATTGGTATGAACAATTTTATAAGAAAAACATGGACAAGTATCGATCTTAAGTATGGATTTGGCTCGGAAATGGCCTTCTTTCGTATAACCTACCGGTAGAATCATCAGCTGACGTATGTATCGGACTAGGAGTACATGCGGGTCGACTGGAGGTCTCGCTACGGTTAGAACTAATCTGGATGTTATCCAAGTGCTCTCCAGTAAAAACGCTGTCATTCGTAGAATCCAATATATTCTCGATCGAGAACGACAGAAATCCAGAAGTCTTCATTTTACAGTAATCCTGTGCCTTGTATTTGGTAGAGGGAGAGGTTAGAATGGTGAATGTTAATATCGAGACCTCTTGCCTCTCTCTATATATATATTCTGATAAACAAATACGCGGTCATCGAGCCTTCTGATTGGCTTATCGCGGTTTATCTAATTAATTAATTGTACTTACGTTGGTGTCAGTGTCGGTCGTGATCTATCCACTGAGCAACGCGATGTGGATCGCGCCTGCGAACTGTTCGATTTCAGGTCGTTGTCGACAGCCGTGTTTTATTCAGCTCCGATCGATTGCACCTCGTACCAAACAAAACCACCAACAGCTTTCAACCCTCAAGTCGCGGTATATTTTCTTGGTAGTAGACTCCGTGTCTGGCCATTGGGCCCCATGGGAAAAACAATCCCTGTAAACAATAACATCCTGTCGCCAGTAAATCGGGATACACTTCAGACCAAATATAACACAGAATAGTTTAAACTAGCATGTTGAAGATAATTAGAGGTAGTTATTATATTTAGTTGTGATGATAAGCGCTTTGAGAAGGGGTGTAACGATATATCGAAACATCGATGCATTGTGGTAGTGACCTTGCTGGTGTAATTCATCAATGGCGACCTCTGAAAACGATAACTATCGCCGATAGTGATCCCCCCTATCGCCGATAGTGATCCCCACTATCTATAGTTTGGATAGATTACGTTGGCACAAACAATCATCCTTTGTCTCCTCTGCATGAGATTTATTTCCCCGAGTGTAAGGGACGCTCAATCAGCGTCCCCGAGTGTAAGGGACTAGTCTGCGTCCCAGACTCCAGGGGTTCCGCTACGCTTCTCGCTGAAGGCGAGACTATTGAATATCAGTAACATGTAAACAGCGCCCGCAGCCATCAGGCTGGGGGACCTTGACTAGTAAGGGACGCTCAATCAGCGTTTATGAAACCATGCAGGGATGAAACTTTCTCGTTCATACAAGTATTTTGGTATTTTGTTATCGATATAATACATCCCTGATCCCTAGCAACAAATTGATTCACATTACACTTCTTCGTCGAATCGTTTTGTAACAGCTTACCATTGTTATCGATGGTAGTGCGAGTGGTACTGAGAGTGACTACTGTCATCGGCTTATGGCGATCTCGTCCGAAATGGATCCCTCCAGTGGTCAGGCTATCCAACTCGTGCATTCTGGTTATCTCGCACAGAGACATGCTAAGATAACGCCCCATGTGTATGAGTACGCGGATACTCTTGGGGTGTAGTGAATCTAATGCCAACCCCTATGCGGATGGTAGGAATGGGGGGGGGGGGGTGTTGAGAACGAGTCACTACCATCTTCAACCACTCCACAACTCAATGGATGACCGCTCTTAAAATGGTCAACCGATTGCTTGAGCGGCAGCTTATTAAGAAAGAATTCGTAGAGTGGCAAAGATCGGTCACAACATTGAGCTAATTAGCACCCAAATCATCTGTATATTATAAGAATTTGATGTAATTATGAGTACTGAAAGGATCGTGACTTCCGGTGGAAGTCATTGTTTTATCATGTGATCTTCTACACCCCTGGTGGTTGAGATAGGTGGTGAATCAGAATTATGAGAAATAGGTGATGAGTAACTCAGAATTCACAAAGTTTTATCCATATCGAAAATATAATAACAGGTCAGTTGATATGAGTAACTGATGAAAGTCATCACAAAGTTTTATCCATATACATGTAGTAATATCAATAACAGAAGTTTGCACAAGCTTTTGAGAAAAAGGGAATATCACATTTTTAAAAAAATGATCTGTTTCGCCGTTTATGTTGTGGTAGATAATTGTATTCTATAACACTGCTCGGGTTTCAATAAAATGCCTAAGATGGTTAATGAATCAAGATAAAGCGACAAATTCATTTTCACACTTGCAAGAATAACGCGGTGATTTACAATACAAGTTAAGAAAGATAATGTAATATAGAGGTAATATAGAGGTAACTTTAAACAAAAAGCTATAGAATGTGAAACCTCAGTAATAGACCTTAGCTCGATAATATCGTGATGCCTCGCTAAACCAAACTCATGATGATGATACAATCGTGATTGTGATTTCTCAAAATGAGCCCTAAGTTTGAGGTATGCAAGTTACCTCGCGCCTAATGCTTGACGAGTAGACAATCCAGAACTACGTCGCGGACATGAAAGATCGATAGAAAACAGCGCACACGCTGTAGGAGGCGAAGTTTATTTGCCTAGCTATGAGGATAAGTTTTGCTTATATATACACACACACACACACACACACACACACACACACACACACACACCAGATATACACACACATATATATATATATATATATATATATAGATATATATAGATAGAGAGATATATATATATAGATATATGTAGAGATATATAGAGAGGAGAGAGAAGAGAGAGAGAGGAGAGAGATCTAGATAGATATAGAGAGATATATCTCTCTAGAGATATATATATAGAGATATATATCTATATATATATGTATATATCTCTATTTTCCCCCTCAAAGTGATATCACCTTCACTGACCCTATACCATATATCTCTATATATATATATATATATATATATATATATATATCTATCTATATATCTCTATCTATCTATATATATATCTATATATATCTCTATATATATATATCTATATATCTCTATTGCTTTAGGGCAAATTCGGGCCTTTGCGCGAGGAAAGAGACGGGCTGCGTCTGCGCACTCATTGCTCGACTCTTCAAATGTTTGATCAAAATCGCAATTTCTGCGCATGGCTTCTGCGAGGGCTAGGATTCGCCTAGAATGTTTTACACATTTTTGTTACTGAAAACTTATCTGTATGCCAAAAATGAGGCATTTATCGGAAAAAATAGTTCCGCGGACGTTTCATGGCCGTCAAGCGTTTCTAAAAATGGCGACTTTTATCAAAAATCGACTGAATAAACGCAATAGAGAGTTATAAGCCGGGATTGGAATGACAGACAACAATTAACAAGAGTGTTTGGAGTCGTTGTTGCTAATCTACCAACGGGGTATGGGGTATGGGAAGAGCCTGATATACCTTTCACTCCCCCCCCCCCCCCCTATGGGAGTTCACAGTTAAATGGAAAAAATAAGAGATGAAAGTGACCAGTGACAGCCAAATAAATTGGTAATATAACCTAAAATTACACTGCTAAAAAGACACACAACCAAGAAAACTTGGACAGCTAATGTTAAAAACAAGATATGCCAAAATTTAATACTTGTGACTGCAGGGCCTTGGTATTATAACCTAAATGATTGCAGCGTAAAAAGCGAAGAAAATGCATAATCATAGACATCAAAATGCTGCCTTTATGGGCAGTAAACACAGCTTTATTTCTTAGTCACTGGTGGCGGTTATCCTACCCCTAAAGTGTTCGATATACCGAGAAATACCAACAAACCAATGGTTGACAGCCATTTGTATTTCCCAAAGCTCCGTCGCGAAGGGTTTATTTTCGAGCTTTCCCGATAATCTCCATTCATATTGTTCATTCATGTGTGTTTATGTTTCACGGGCGCTGCTTGTTATCGCCCGGTCATAGGTCAAAACCGGGTCAAATCGCTTGCGCTCCGTTACATATTGCAGAGATGTTTTGTTAGCGTAGCGTCAAACATGTCTGCCATGGAGAGTGCTTTAATCGATTAGACCCTGCGCCGAACAAAACCGCTGACAGCTTTCAAACCTCAACAGGAGTTTACATTGCTGAAACAATAGATGACTCATTGACATTGATGGTAAATCGCCTAAGTCGTGGTATATTGTCTTGGGAGTAGACTTTGTGTCTGGCCAACGGGCCACGTGGGAAAACATTCACTATGAATATTTACTTCCTGTCTCCAGTGATTTGTGAGATACCTCAGTTAAAATCCTGGTTCCGCTTATTCATTTAAAAGATCATTGTCCGAATTTCATTCACTTTCTTAGAAGGCTTAGTGACCTTAAATTGAGAGAATAGTCCTCATTTACCCTGATTGCAAGTTGCCGTCGTTAGATTCTGGTGATTTTGTTTTGACCGGGTTTAATTCCTTCATCTTTATTCGCTCGAAAAGTGACAATTGATAAAGCAATATTTGATCTTAACTTGGATTTATCCTGAAAAGATGTTATTCACCGTGGCCGACCACAAATGTATAACTGATTTTTAAATTTTATCCTAAGGAATTGAGTTTGTAAAATAAGAACTCCTCTAATTTTAAAAATTAACCCCATTTTAGAAACTGGTTAAAATCGCAGTCAAATTAGAATATCAGGAAACCGCCCAGGATTGGATTCTATCGGAGAAGCGTTTGCGAAACTCGACCACTGGCAGATTGTTGGTTCGAGGTATTTATAAATCCTTCTGATCTGAAGCACACCAACACTATACGCGTAGAAAGGGAGAAGTTGTAAGGTGCGTTTATCCATGCGTGAGTGACGTGAAATGATAGTACTTACATCACCTTGCTTGAATATTTCTGCTACTTCTACACTACCTTCTGTTGTTAATTAATCATATCAGTATTCTTAATCCAATTGTCGTCACCTTAAAAATTCTCCCTTTCTTCGAGAATAGTTTTAGTTCCCAAAGCCCCCGAACTGCCATAGAGTCCAGTTTTATGAGGTACAATTGACAATTGAACATCAATGAAATATATGACTTCTCAAGATTCATCGCTTGATTACAATGTGATGATTTACGCAAATGAGACCGTCTACACCTGTCGTCATTCATATGGTGACATGAAACCCCGGGCTGCGATGATATTATGGGGCGATCAAAAGCGGGCCGAAACTGCCAAGGAATTCCTTTACATCCGGTTGGCGACACTTTGGACTGATAGCGTCTTTCCCCGTTTCCCTTGCCGGAATATTTATGGTTTTATTTACAACTTGAGTTTACCCGTTCAATAGATACCAAAATGGAATGGGAGAGTTTGCTTGCTCATTTCGTTGCCTATGAAATGGCAGATATTATTCGAATTGTATCGTTGGTGATAGCTTTTTTGTTGCTGGGAGTGTTTGCCGACCGTGCAACTTGGAGCATCACGGATACGATTGCCACGCTGGCGTTGGGAGGCACGCTCCTGGTCGCCCCGGGGGTATTTCTTGGATTTATGGTAATATTCTAAATCGTATAATTGTTTTACATTGACTTTTACCGAATTCTTGTCAATAGACTTATTTTTGTTTGTTCAATTAATCGTTCTTTATTTACACATGGAATGACAAAATTCAAAAAGGAAACAGTAGTCGTGGGTTTATGAATCCAAGATTTGATAAAAGCCAACTTCATTATGAAATGAAGAGTCAATTGAATAAAAACAATATATAATACATTATGTATATTTGAAATTTAAACCAGAGAATCGTAAATGCCACAAACTGAAGAGTGCATTGACAATTCTCGATATCGGCTAACTGTCTTCCGCCGGAAGTCACCCCGGAGCAACGATTCGGGGGTGAATACAAGCAGCTGTCAGCGTATTGACACCTTGTTGGTTGCGCGGAAGACACCACGCTTTTAACGTGCGCGTGGCGCTCTTTCGTCAATGACACGGTAAATAGTAGCTGATAACGAAGATCTAAGACAATTTCAATAATCAGAAACGATCTTGAGCATACTTTGATCTGCGAACAAGAACATTTTACGAGTGACAGCTGTAAACTCGGCGATATAAAATCAGCCATGGCTGACAAGCTACAAACCGGCCGATTTGTTTGAAGCTCAACAATCATGGCTTACCAGTATTTGGAAGGACTACCCAACGTGGCACGAAAGAGGTATATACAAAAACTGACCAATACTACACCCAGATCCAGTGTCAAATGTACGTTGCAGGAGCTGAATATGGGGACTTTGTCTACTGGACTCCTGGGGAGTGTGTGATCAGACAGTGATTTTCTTTTGGAGTTGTGTAACAAGATCAGTATGTTTTGGCAGTCAGCAGTATTTTCAGAACTTCTGACACGCAGATTAGAGGATGGTGCATGTACTTCTGGTGAAGATATGATTGAATGTGACAATCCATGCTGTAAATACAAGTGGTTTCATTTTTCATGCATCGGCATCAAAAGAGTATCAAAGGGTGCCTGGTATTGCAAGTCTGCAAGAAATACATCTTGAGCCAACCTTTCTGTATATAAGATGTTCCTTTTATAGACTTATGTTGATGTCTTTGACTGTTATATGGTGGATGAGTTGGGCGAATAAAATTTATTCTCAAATTCTATCCTCTTCTTAAATTAATTTGTGCCACTATGAAATTTACAATGTGATGTGACTAACAGCAATCAAATGCAAATTCTGGATGAAGAGAAATGTGAAATATCACAATAGACAGTCTTTAAGTGTGGCATGGACATTAAGAAACCACCAGAACATTTCATAAATGCTTTATTACGATTGTGTATTGAAAACAAAACTGCAAAATGAAAAAGCGTACAGGTAATACCACTACATATTATGTAATTTGAACTATTTCAGTCAATCAAATCGCTGTCTCGTACAATAATGCTACCCCCAGCATTTAACAAACAACAAGCCACGGTGACCATCTTGTCCACACTAGAGAGCTCATTATCTTTGGCTTCAGCCTTCAGAGAGTTCACCGACCGGATAGGTAGGGTCCCCTTCAGCAGTTGTTATCTGTTTTTTAACACACCCAATGACTCTCTAAATGTGAATATTTCGATCAGAGTGGACAGTCCCAATCCACACTGATATGCAATATGCTGAAAATGCATATCAAGTCTAAGTTTAACCAGAGTGAGGAAGAGCTGGTATTGAAGAGAGATACCATCTTTTCTGGTGACTGAATCATCATGATTCACTACAATCTCACTCAGTACCTAAAGACAGAGCAAATGGTAAAATATATACATACATCATTGTAGAAGTAGAAATGTTTATACATGTGTGATTGTGTGCAAAAACATTCATTATTATAATAGGCAGATTTAGTACAAAGATTCATTATCATTATTAAGATTCATTATAATTATGGAGTAAGCAGGCAAATTAATACTGCCAAAATCAATTACTTTTATCCAAAAGTATTCACCTGTCTTTTGTTGGATGAATGCTCAATGACTCCTTGTAAAGAACGTTTCTTGGCGTTCTTGTAACGATTCATGCTTGTTGCCATCTTGTCTGTGTGTGAATATAGAGGGTATCCAGTCTGGTTAAAGTGGGTCCTTGTTAACCACCCCTTATTATGTTTCTAACCACAAATGGTACAAACGATACAAGGGGAATATAGAATAGCAAAATTGAAATCACAGTTGAATGGAAAGTCCTCATCGACATTACATACAGTAAAAACACATACAAACATGGCGACATGAATGATGAAGTCGTTCAAGCAGAATAAACCGTATTTACTTAAATGTCATCAAATTGGATTAAGAATAAAGTAGTGTGTACCAGAAATACCCTACAACAGTGTAGAACCTACCAGTGATGAAATGATGTCCACAAAAACCAAGTTCTTGGTCGCCAAAACGAACCGTCTTCGTTCTGTCGATTCACAGCAATGATCCACTTTTCCCTTCTCTCCGGGTCTTTCGGAAACTTAAAGAGCGACATTCTTTCTTTCATCATGTTGTGGTTAGAACAACTGAATGCACAGCAACTTTTCGGCATGTTTTTATCGACGTTAATAACCGCAAACTAAACCGATGTTGATATCGCTGAGTGAAATTAATCCAATACACATTGATTGTTTTCACTGCGCTGCGCGTTGCCAGGGTCGCCGGGAATTCTGGGTGGTGCGAGGTTCCCGGATAACCGAGATCGGCAATGCAACATTGTTTACGTATTTTGATTTATGATGAAGTCTCACTTTTATCATTTCGTATTTTCTTTCAAATAGGTGAAAGGAACGTTGTCTCCAGCTCATCTTCTATTGGCTAGACTCTCAGCCATCGCTTTCATCGGCTGCATTCTTTTGCGTTACTTGACCAGAGAAAGCAGAGATGGAACAGTTCACATTACTGTCCTCATGTCCAAAGTGTTTGTGAGTAGTTCTCTTAATGATTATGCATTAAATATCTTGACATTACATTTATAATTTTAGTTATAAATGGAGATGAAGTTGTCTTTAGTTAACACCATCACAATATGTATTGCAGATGTGGAGCACCATTGTCATGTGTCAGGTTTATTCTCATTTCTTTACCACTCGTGGCAAGAAAACAGTTGAATGGAATGATGAGGTAATACCATAAGGACATATGCCATTTATTTTAAAAAGTACCCACCCAAAATTATATGCTTTGATATCTGAAATTATATTGTATAGACCATGGTAGCTGCTTGCTAATAACCAAATACAAATTACCAGGGTCCCACTGAATGTTGTGTAGTCTAGTATTGGCTTTATCTATAACTACCGTACTCATTTTTAACTGTCTGGTTCTGTCTTACAGTTTGTCAAGCTTGGTATATTTGGCTCAATCATGATGCTGCTAGGCAATTTGGTTCACCTTCTACGCAGCAACGATTTCATGACATACCCTCAATGTAACATCCGTCTTAACACCCACCTACGCATCGATGCCTGGCTTATGACCTTGGCAGGTGTGGCTATGATTGCATTTCCTGACGTCTTCACATCAAAGCTTGTGAGTAGCCTTCTTGTCTGTGATTCAACTAATACTTGTGTTCCATATACGGCCAGCGTTTAGGAGAAATTTATCACATTTTAATAGTGGCAGTCCTAACAGACACTTTCTGTGAACTCAGAACATAGCCTGCTTATGTGATATTTTGGTTATTTTGAATCTAATGTTAATAAGCATTATAATCTATTTATTCAAATGTCAATGTCTATTGCCCTTTGTCTGTCTATCAGCTGGGAATCAAGACGGCCAACTGTGTCCACTTACACTTGGTGAGGTGTATTGGTGCAGTCTATTTAGGCGAGGCATTCTGCTCTGTGCAAGCTCCTGGCTTCCTCCATGAGAGAGACAAGCGGGCCCAGCTACTGGGTCGCTTTATGGTGAGTACTATTGCACTCATGCTACAATGTCAGACCACTTACATAGATTGAATATGAGAGATATTAATGAAGTTTTAAACTTCAAGGAGTTGATGGTTATGATGTTGGGCAGAATGTATAATATGATGTTCCTTTCCTAGAGGTTACACTGCACTGTGGATACCTGTCTGTATGATATACACCTGGCCAAATGTGTGATTAAAATAGGCTGTACTTGTTATGGTGTGTATGTGTACATATAGACTCCTTTGTTGATGATGATTCCCTGCCTGTGGGCGTGCTTTGGACCTGATCCCTCTATCAACACCACACGGCTCCTCCTCATTGCAGCGTCAATGGCTCCCAGCATGCTCAACTCTCTCCTGGGATATGTCCTTGATGGAACCACTATTTATGCAGTGCCTGAACGAGGAGAAAAGAGTTCTTTGTCAGGGAATGAAGAAGATGATTGCAGCTACCTTAAGAAATACGACTAATTTGCTGTTCTGTTAACGATTCCTGTATCAGTTCCTTTAGAGATCATGGTGGTATGATTTATTTCACAATATATTATTCTATTTTATAAATTGATTAAATGTAAGATAAAACTAAGTGATCTTTTCCAAGTTGATTTCATTAAAAAAAATTATAATTCGGTTTGGTGAACTACTTTGTTTGATATATTCATCTGAGATCATGGAATGATTAAATGATCAAGGCATCTGTTGGTCAAAATATTGATACAGTACATATCATGATATCAACATTATTTAATATCATTGGGTGAATGAATGTAATGTTATATAAGATCTTATTGTATAATCACATTGATTCATCAACCCACCCTCTTTTCTTCAACATCAGAACAGCTATTGTGTTTCAGAATATGAATGTTGTATCAAGATAATCACTATGTCCTTGAACATATTGTGGTGTTTTAATTTATTAGGGGCCAGTAACAGACATGTCTTTACAACCTGACATTAGTACAGCTGCCAATATACTATCTTGTTGCCTAATGCTCAATATTGACTTGAACAAATCCTACTTGAATAAGTTTGTTTGTTGTAATTTTTCTGATTTTGAAAAAAGTCAGGGAAAGAACATGTTAACATGAGGAATACTCCTTATTCATTATGCATTGTATGATATGGAGACACTACCATGTCTGAGACAATTACCAGTTTTCTTGAATGCAAACCTTTTGCTTGCTGCCTTATAAAAGCTTGTTGACGTAATTAAGTTGGAAGTGCTGAGGCTATCACGACGGTGCCGGATACAAGTCAACTAATTTCAGAACCAGGGTCATTAATATCAATAGAATTTTCATGCATGTAACAGCAGTGTCTTAGTACTTAGTTGCGTCGAGATTGTAGTCCTGTAACGTTACTAAATTATTGAATTCCTTAATTGTTACTAGTAAATGAGTTTTGTACCTAATCATAGCAGTGTGTTCATTTTGTTCAGCTTCTTTTAATGAATTATTTTTTACTTGCCTTATTTATTGGGATGTTTTATATAATAAAACCCACATTTATGTTATTTGCTCAATTAACACAGTAATGGAAGTATACCGACTGTCTTCAATGTTCCCTAGATCTCTGGGCACAAGGTATAAACAGTTTTGAGATGATCCACCTTGTTGTTCCTGAATCAGTTTGGAGGATGCCATTGTAAGTTAATTATCATTTGAGGAGATGAGATGGACCAGTGTATGTTGATCAGGACGACTGTCAATCATGTTTGTTGTGGTGATTGGATTCAGTGTTGTACCAGTGATCATGGCAGCAGGTAACTTGTGTTCTTTGTTTTTGGATTATTTACGTTGTAGGGTTCATCTGCACATGCTGCAATAAATACCTAGCTTACATTTCAGTAGGTATTTTTCTTATTGATCTCGACCTTCTTGACATGGTAGTACATTATCAATCTCGTGGAGAAAGTTTAAAGTGTTCATTCACATGGTCATCTAACAACAACATGGTCATCAACAACAACATGGTCATCAAACAACAACATGGTCATCTAACAACAACATGTCGTCATCAAACAACAACACGGTCATCTAACAACAACATGGTCATCAAACAACATGGTCATCTAACAACATGGTCATCAAACAACAACATGGTCATCTAACAACAACATGGTCATCAAACACAACATGTCGTCATCAAACAACAACATGGTCATCTAACAACAACATGGTCATCTAACAACAACATGGTCATCAAACAACAACATGGTCATCAAACAACAACATGGTCATCAAACAACAACATGGTCATCTAACAACAACATGGTCATCTAACAACAACATGGTCATCAACAACAACATGGTCAAACAATCAACTAATGAAATGTAATTATCCAAGCCATATCCAAACAGGCATGTGATATGCCATTATAAACTGTAAATCTTAACACAACTCAAATTGACATCCAAATGCTGAATAATACTGCCTTAAGTAATATATGGGAAATACACCTTGTCAGGTAATCTTGTTGTGCACAGCAAACTAAACCTACTTATGGCACTTACATATCCTTCTAGTAAATGCCATTGTTTGATGTCAGAACAGATGATCTATGAAATCTGTTCTGTAACTCATGACAAATATCTCAATCAAACAATAAACTGGAAGTGGTGGTGTGACAAGCTGGCAGACCATGTCCTAGATGGAAGCTTATATTGGGAGGATTTCAGTTGTTTGGAAGTTTAGGATCACTTTGATTTGGGAGACAAACTGTTTCTTGATCTGTCTGAGGTGGCACATCTGTTGTTGGAGATGCTGGTCATCTCCTGTTGCTGCAGCAGGGCCTTGATGATGCGGTAGAGAAAGCGATATTGCTCCTGCACCACAACACAGAGCACCAACTTCAACGTAATTATTTAAAAAAGGCATTGTTATGTTTCCTTTTAAAAGGGAAACGAAGTGATTGAACGTTGTCTTCCACGTTACAGGCGGGCCTAGCCTAACTATCGTGACAACTGATTTTTTTTACTTTAATATTCATGACAAAAACAGGAAAATACCAACCAGGCAATGGACAGCATTGGGCACGACTTCTCGCACCAAGCGGGTAACACTGAAGATATCCACTACCTCACAGTAGTTGACACATTCCACGAGACACCAGACGAGGCAGAAGAGGGCTGCACGACACTGATGCCCTCCACAGGAGCTGTGTACCAGCACAGGTCGTCGACACTTCTGCTCCCCGCGGAACTTCATCACTTCCGTAGCCAGGTTGAGCAGGACTTGCACGGGTAGTATATCTTGATCAACTGCCCATGTGGAGAGTTCATAGATACGCAGAGACCTTGCCCGGCCACGAATCTTGCCTGGAAATGACATTGATAACTGGTAGACGGTATATGGAGCGATTTCCTCACTGGGAGTGAGGTTTGAGATGAGGATGGGCCCACAAGCCATGGATTCTGACGGCCAGTAGGTGACAGGACACTCTGATCTGGAGTTGAGTAACACGATACACCGACAACCATTCTCCATTACCATGTTCCAGAAGTCCGATATGAGAACAGATGAAGGGGGGTCAGCTAAGAGGAAGGCCTCTTTATGCAGGTAGCTGTCAAGGTAAGCCATGTTGCTGTAGTTGCCAGCTCCCTCTGTTTCTGATAGCATAGTGGACATGATCAAATTCTCCTCCCTACGAGGACCAAATGGACTGGAAAACAAGGAATAGTCCCTGAATGATTGAGGCTGCTGTGTAGATAGGTAGCGATGAGAGGGAGTCAGAGAAGAGAACTCCGAGCTAAAACGGAATAGCCTTTCTTGCCTTCAACATCAATGATATTGTCAAACGCAAACATGAAACGATCCAGTTGTATCCTGGTCTCACTATGATCGAATGCCTCTGCTAGACATTCATGGAGGAAGCGGTATTGCTTCAGGGTTTTCACTAAATGCACGCGCTCAGTACGTAGTCGTGTTACACATTGCAGGACATCGACCTTGCCAGTCTGCCGACCTTGAGTCAGGAGGGAATCTAGGGCCACAAAGAGTCCACTGCGACCTCCCCCTGTGTGACAGTGTACCACCATGTTGACTCCACCACCAAACATTTCCTGCGTTTTACGAGTGAAATCCAGGAAGGTGATGGGGTGTTGAGGGACACCCCCAGTACACCATGACAGATACTGCCAGTGGTAGACCAACTGGGAGTCTCCCGTTGCGATCTGAGTCAGACGCAGGGTGCGCTGTACATAATGAGCGGTGAATTCTTCACTTATCTTGGTCACTTCTATGTTGTGGTACACATATGGATGAGAGACGCGGTCTGGCCAATAACGGTCGTACTCTGTTTTGCCGTCGTCCTTGAAGGCCACCAACATCACAATGACCTGTGCATTTTGTTCCCACACCATTCTCCAGAACTCACCAGATGTCGTATCAAGAGGGCACTGGGTCACCACGTAATATCGGTTGCATATTGAGCGAATATAGCTGGCATTGATGTAGGCATTATCATCAGCGGACAACTTCACCAGATTCACCCGGTTCTTGTCAAAAGGCACCACATATGTTGAGCGGTTATGCAGAACATTATAAGGTAGACGGGCAACATTGCATGCATCCACAGACCCCTGGGGTAAATGCTTGAATTCATCTGCCAAAGTAAACTCAGAATTCTCTCTCAAATCAATGTAACCTCTGAGCTTCTTAGCCAAAACAGGATTGCTCTTCTTTACAATGCAATATCCCTCCGTAACTTCTCGCTTAGGAGCCCGGATCTCAATCCCTGGACCAATGTTGGAAAGATCCAGCACATCGGAAGCCGAGCCTATGAGAAGGTGGTGGTTGGAATTGTTATTGCCATTCAGAGACTTCTCCTCAAATGCCTCTGCACGTCTGTAAGTGGTCACCGTATCATTATAGTATCTTTGCAGCGCTTGTCTCCTTCGCCACAGGACACATCCAATAACTGCCAAAAGGATAATCATAGCTGCCAAACCAACCAGGGCACCTATCAGAATGTTGGTGTTTGCTTGAGACTGCTGTATAGCCGGAGAAAATAGCACAGTTGCAGGGAATGTTTTAAAACCAGCCCCACTCAGGCTACGACATCCTACACCCATGACTTCTCTGCTCACCATGTGCCATACAATATACTTGCTATCTGGGCGAAGTGGGGCATTGAAGAAACCCCAACTTGATCTACCGTCACCAATCAAGATGTCCTTCACCGAGGCCTTGATTTCAGTGAAATCAGCCGTCATGTAGTAAGGCAATCCATCACCGCTTGCAGAATTATAGTCTAAAAACCTTAATGGTGCAAATAAACCATCTACCATGTGAGGGACATCCTTGTCAAAGCAAGAAACAACACCCTCCGTTTTGTTTTTACCAATCACACCTTGTTCATTTAGTAGCAACTCTACCACAATCAGGTTCCTGGTGATGTCACCATATACACTGTCCTCTGTGAGCGTGAAACTTATCTCAGCATCATGAGAACTCACGTTAACAATCTGTGGTGCAATAGGGGCCGGGGGAGCGGGTGGGGAGGTCCAGGTCGTACGCCAGATGACCTTACTGTCAACGGACTGGCTGAGCAGCGAGATATTATAAAGGGTGGCTGGAGTCAACAGGCTCACTTGCAGGAGTGTGTCAGCTAAGATGATTGGCTCAGGGAAGCTGGATGTGTCACTGTGCACCGAGTCCACAACGGAAATGTTCACCTGTTAAGAGAAACAATTTTCAAAAATAAAGTTAGGATGTGAACAAAATGCATATGGTACGATGGTGCTCTTAAGATAGCATGTAGCAGAACTGCTCCACCATTGCTGCTAGTTCACCTTGAATGCTCTGAAGTAATCCACAGGAATATCCCTCCGATCACTGAGCAACGGACGAAATACCAGGTAGGTTTCATTGCGGTCCTCAAGTACTAGGCTAGAGGGCAGAGGACGGTCGACATAGGATTCAACGATGGTCTGGATGAAGACTCCGTCTGGCGGGGGCACTATCCTCCCAATTACTTCTCCAACTTGTGCACTCACCAGTGCAATGACTCTATCTGTGATACGGATGGGTTGAGATGGCGGGCTGATCAATCCAGCGTTATTGACTGCTAAGACAGTGATGGTGATACGGTCAGGGAAGGAGCAGAGTTGTAGTGAAGGAGAGGAGGGGTGTGGCGTTGTTCTGAGCTGGTCACCACATACAGGGTCACAGTACACGTGGACAATGTAGCTCTCAGTGTGGTTACAATGGACAATAGCGGGAGGCTGAAACAAGTGAGCAGCAAATAACACAATGTCATCTTTTGATAGAATTATCAATGAGGTTGATTTTCGTATCATTAAGATGGGATTTAGAAATTCAGTGGCACTAACCATATAATACTTTGTCTGGGAGTAAATCACATGTTACCATTGACTGGATTGACCATAATTATGGGTATATTGCATTTTACTACTGTGCGAGACAATCTGACACATGATCACATATCAAGATAGTTTGAAGTTTCCAGATCTGACCAATTGCATACCTGCCATGTAAGTGTTGTACAGGTAGTATTGATGGGATGATCAGGTATGTCAATCACAGGTGCAGAAGCAGGTGCTTCATAAAATCAATCACCAGTAGATGTAAACAGAGGTACATGCATTAAAGACATCAAACTGATCAATACCAAAAGGAAAACCAGGATGACACTTTCTTTTTCCTTATGAAGTTTCCTCAACCTTGCGTCTTTCAGCCTATATTTAAAAAATACAGTAAGCAGGTACTTACCAGCACATGAAGTTGTTATCCAGTCTGTGTTGAGCCCCTGTATGGACTCTGTACTTTTATCATATGACAAATAAGACAATGTCACTCGGAACTGGTAGCGTTGATTGGGATTCAGCTCCACCACAGTGTAGGCATAAGTTAAAGTGGCCCTGTTGTCAGCTATATTGACATCACGCACCCACCAGCCCTCCGACAGGTGTTCTACATTGTACGCAGACATCTGAAGGTCAGGGCTCCCTGGGTCTAAGTTAGCCTTCCATGCCGGCCAGCGAAGTGTAACGGAAGTGGATGTGATATCAGAGATGGTAGGGGGTGATCTGAGATAGGGTAGAGCTACAACAGAATACAGCTTTCATCAATACAATTGTTTAGTCCATGGTTCTATGTACTTTAAGAGCCTTTAACATCAATGCAGACCAAAATGCCATTCCCATGTTGTACAGGATCATTAAGATTGCAATGACCACTGAAATTCAGCACCCAATCATTACACAGCAGGCTCAACCACAGAAACTCAAGTCCTGATACAACCTCATCTATGCCCTTTATCTTTACCAGTAGGTACAATATAGCCTTCAAAAGTAAACTTAAATGAAACATCCAAATTTTATTAAGGTAATAAAATAACAAAGATAAAATATGCTTATGTAAAACAGGACCATTTTCTTAATTATTATTCTTGCTCATCCGTATTATAACACAATCTCAATGAATAGTTAGATATTTCATTAAAGCTGTCGATCAAACAATTAACTTGAAGCAGTAAAACACTAACATATTTGACAGGATGGTCCTGTCCAGCCACTAGCACAGTGTGATGAGTTACACAATCCATTGATGTGGTTACACTGGTCCCCTGCTGGACAGTGACAGGTGAAGGAACAACCCCGGCCATATGTACCCTCAGCACACCTACCTGTACACACACCGCAGTTAGATATAAATTATCATAGTCATACAAGTTATGTTCAATGACTTCATTCCTCTGCTCAAACATTTATATTATGATATAATAAACTGAATAATAAATGGGAAAAAGTTATCAAGCTAGAAATGAATTGACAATACCTAAAAATACAGTTTTTAATTACTATTTTTTTTTTGGGGGGGGGAGACAGTCCAATCCCACACATTCTGATGTATCTGTGTAATCATTAAACTGACAAGTAAAACATAGGTATTCTTACTTGTACAGTCAGGGCCTTGGTAACCCCTTTCACATTGCCCATCCACTGTTCACACATTGATATTTACAAACAAAAATGATTAAAAAATAATTGTTTAGTCTTAACATTATCTCAAAACAATTAGAAGTGTCTTCTGATGAATAATGCATAGAATATTCTTGAACTTACCATGAGCAATAAAGCAAAGTGATATATGGAAGATGATGAAGTAATTCATGATCATAGGATGAAGTGCTTTGGTCAGAGTTTAGGGGCTTGTTGAAGCATCATCACTAAAAAAAATAATACAACAAACTGACCAATTTAAATACAGCAACATAAACAGCACATTTCTTGATATAGTTTCTGAAGTGTTTGTGTAATGAGATTGTAGGTTATGGCACACCATGAGGAACAAATTGGAAACTTCCAAAGGAGTACATGATTGAATCCAAATAAGTATCACATTTCTATTCCTGAGGAGTGAGGATATATAATGTGGTTTTAAACAAATTGGTATGACTCAAGTGTCAGTCATTTTACATTCATCTCACTTGGTCAATCATTAAATATCCACTTGAAGATCCGTCAAAATGACTTGTATAGACTAGAGCTCTACATCAGTTTTGTTCAACATGTAATTTAAGTTCTAAGATGGGCTCAAAGTTTAGGTACTTCAAACGATTCAACTTCCCAGCATACAAGATGACATAAGGGAGTTTATCTAGTGTTCTGATACAGTGAAACTGACCACATAAAAGCTGACCACTTAATCAATTCTAGTCGTCGTCTAGACCGTGGTTGTCTAGACAGCTGTCGCCCATCGCCATGTAAATTTCCTTTCACCTTTGGCTTTGCAATTTATCATTAATGTCGCATAATTTCACAATCGCGTCGTTACGAATCGGAGGATTTTCAACTAGCTCGTAGATAACACGGCTGTAATTATAGTATGTTAAGCTTTTGCATACACATACACTTCTACTGATTAATAACAAGACAAACTTGGGACAGCGAAGAAACGTCGCTATACGAGTACATGCGCTCCGTAAATCTCTCCAGCTTTTCCCGCCTATGTTGAGCTCTGCGCGCGATTAGAAGGTGATTGCGCATGCGTGGCATCATTCAAACCCTTCTGCCACGTGCTTTCAGTACAACAACATTTCTGTTGCTGAATATACACATTGTTAATAAGAATGGAGACCTTGTGTTTCAGTTGTCAGTGCCGAATGACGTGGCTTATGGCAGGAGTAGTTTGTTTCACAGCCGTTGCATCCGGTAAGTGTCGATGCCATTGATATCAAAGGTAGAACCGAGCAGATTAATCAGCACATTTTACGGGGGTATTCATCGAACTGTGATAATCTATGACTTGCCCCCTGCGAAGCGGATCCATTCATAGCTCAGGTCGAACGGTATTATAAATTTAAACGTCTACTCAAACGTCTTATAGGGCTAATCCATTCCTCGGTACGGTACATTACCCTGTAAAGGCTGTATCCCGCTTATATTAATAGAAGTAGGGACAGGGTGACGCTAGCTTCGGTCGAACGGTAATACTCACTCGATCAGAGTCAGACGTTTGTAGTTGTACTCATAGGGCGACGCACGCCCTCAGTTAAGAGATGTATGGTTTTAATACAACAGAATGCAACTCTGTGACCTAATTTTTCAAATATTTCATATAGTTAGGACTTCAGAGGAGGACGTTCCATTTCCTACTGCATCCACCTCCTTCGGTGCTAGACGTCTCGCGCAATGTGTGTTGCCTGTTGCCCTAATGTCCAGCGCTGGATCCGCCCATGTAATATGCATCATTCTAATAATTCTATAGACTGAATGTATTTTTAGTGTTTGGATCTCACGCCCCTGTGCGGCTTGTGAATGGGGGCGATCCGTATCAAGGGAGGCTTGAAGTCTTCTATAACAATGAATGGGGAACGGTGTGTGATGACGGATGGACAGATACCCAATGTCAGGTTGTTTGTCGGCAGCTCAACTTAACGTGAGTATATAACGATTAAAAATGGTAACATCGTAATCTTGGGCTGACGTATATCACTACAGGCACACGGGCTAGGCCGGTAGGACATCATGACAAGAAGTACGATGTATCTGATCATGATGGTGACTGATCATAATGACCTACCTGTCTGGTCCGCGTGCTAATTGCTCCACTCGCTGTCATGTCACAAAGCACACAAGGTCCAAAGCAGAAATTAAAAATATGTTCAATCCCTCAAAATTCACGAGAGCCTTCTCTTTAAAGCGACTGTTCACAAATACAGATTTCAGGTTTGACCAGCGATATCTTTGGTCAATCAGTGTACAAAGTTGACCAAAAATCTCTCTTAATGATGCTAAGACCAACATACAATATTTACTATGACTACATTTGGTTTGGTAGAGCTAATGATGCCACGTATGTTTCCAAAGGGGTGGCGTAACCAATAAGCAAGCATCTGCCGTATACGGACAAGGTAGTGGTCCCATTTTGCTGGATGATGTGGTGTGCGATGGGGATGAATCATATCTGACAGAGTGCCCTTCTAGTCACTGGGGTGTACATAACTGTGGCCATGCAGAGGATGTTGGCTGTGTGTGCCAGTCAACAGTCATAGGTAAGTGTTTATCTCAGCTTAACAATTATAGTTATCGGCATCAGTATGTATTATATATGATCAGATGGACATCAAGACGTGAACTCGCTCTCCTCACAGTGTCCTTTTGTTGTTGTTGTAGCAACAATATCTAGATCTTTTATAGACTGCAAATGATCCTGTATATCTAAACTCAAACTTTTAAACCAGCTTTAACACCAAAATAGAAACTTTTTATCATCATTTTGATCACTAACAAAGAGCCAAGAATTGTTCATCTTACAACAGTGATTGTATATGGTATGCTAATGTTTGTGTCTCTTGATGCAGGTGCAGGATGCAATTTGAATCGTCATCGAATCAGTCCATTTGACCCGATGTACCCTGGTATAGGTCGTGTGGAGGTGCAGGATGAGACAGGATATTGGTGGACTGTGTGCGACGACTTTTGGGATGATGTAGACGCTGCTGTCTTCTGTGACTGCCTGGGATACACTCAGTAAGTTCTGTCTGCTTTCTTCCCACACTTTCAGATTGATGTGTGTTTGAGTTAGTTTGAAGAATATGCTGCCAAGTGTGTACATTCATTTACATAAGAGACTGATCTGTTGATACCAGTGTAGCTGAACCAGTTCTTCAGTTCCTATCTCTATCAAGTCTCATAGAGTCAGATTATTCATAAGTTGTTTGTCATTTGACATTATAACACAGTTGTTGTGGCTGCGCAGGAGAAATCACTTCCGTGCCTACTGGAGTCGCGAACTCATTAACATGGGGCCAGCCCTTCCAATACGTTATGAGGCAGTGCATTGTGGTGTAGAGCACCTGCAGACTACTCACAACATTTGGGACTGCCCTCATCATCTCAATGGAGGTAACGATAGGTGTGACAGCAACAGAGAGTCAGCAGCCGTGGCCTGCCAAGATATTCCCAGACTCCCCATCCCAGGTGAGATATGAACCATGGCTTATATAGTGTCAGAATTAATTTCTTCTTAGCTTGATACAAAATTAAGGTGTGACGGTTTTGTTGAGATACCCTGGTGCAGAATATGTATTAGTATGTTTTTGTATTTGGGTGTGCTATGGCTGTTGTAACTGTGTTTGTAATTTGCTGCATTTGTGATTTGATTTATGTACAAGTGAGCACTTGTGATTTGATTTATGTTTAAATGGATTTGATTTCATATGTGGAAAAAACCTGGTTTACACCTGGTTGTTGCTGTGTGTGTGTTTCAGTGGCTCCTACAGTGAACGTGAGCTGTGAAGCAGACAGCATGCAGGTGTGCTTTGACAGCACTCATTACACCCTGTCTTCACAACACCTGTCTCTGCTGCCAGGCTGTGTTGCCAGCAGCAGCATCAACACCACCAGCGGTGTGTGTTATAACATCCCCATGGACCAGTGTGCTCCCACCACCACTACAGTGAGCTATCACCCATTCTACTTTACCTGTCAGTTATTACCATGGTCAATGGTGTTAAACAACATCACATGTGGCCTTCGGTAATTGTGATCTGAAACGTTTCCAGTCAATCCTCATCAGCTGAATATAGCAGGTCATCACTGAGCTGTTTCTCGATGAGTCAGCATTGTACAGTTGTGTGCCTGTGGGTTGCAGACAGACCACTCGTACAAGCACTACTGCTACAATGTGACGTACTCGGAGTACACCATGGATCCCTCGGTGCTCATGCAGGACACTGTGTGGACGCGACACGCCTGCTGCTCCCACCACAAGAACGGCTCAGTCGATGCTTCCTTCCTTCCTCTCACAGGCCAATGCAGCCCCTGTCTACTCCATGGGTCCCCCCGTCAACTTCACGTTGCGGTGCTACAATGATAGCCTCTTCACAGAGGAGCTTGTGTTTCCATCGCATGTGGTGCGAGGGGATACCGTGTACTGCCGTGTGACGGCTCATAGCTGGGATGAAGTGCTTATGTTGGTTGCACCCAAATGCCGCTTCATGGCTAGCACCATACAAGGGTCACCAGAGTACACATTTCACCAAAATAAGTGAGCAATTGCACGAATAATTTCTTATTCAAACTTCCACACCACGAGATACAATTAGCCCACTATTTGAATGCTGATCATAACGCGTGTTGGTTAGCATAATGTGTCCCTTATGACATTTCCACTATGTGTGCAAATCATCTCTAGGTGCCCAGCAACAGAAGAACTGTCTCTTTCTTATTTCAACTTTGACAATCACAACTGGGGGTTCCAATTCCTTGTACCAAAGTTCCAAGGTTACGACGACCTCTACTTGACCTGTGATGTATATGTATGTGACCTTGACCTTGACAGCAAGCCTTATTGTGACCGGACATGCACAGATATCACAAGACGCAAACGCAGGGCTGCAGCATTTGGGAAACTGGAGTATGTCAAGGAGGGGCCTTTTGTGGTGGAGGACAGAGGATTTGGTCCCCTAGTGCTGGGTGATGGAACCATAGCATATATGCCAATGCCAGGTAATGAGCAAAATCATTGATATCAGAGATAGTTTTGTTGATATAGATGTAGTGGAATTTCTTTTATTCTTTCTTATCCAGAATATATACAGATTATTCTGAACAAACATATTCCCCATGAAGGATTTTGCCATTGCAGCTGAGCGCAAAGGAATGCATTTCCCACTCCTGCATGTCAAATGTATAGATATATAGTGCGCCTGCCCAGCACCTGGGAGGCTCTTTATATTTATGTGGTCACATCTGACAATGAATTATAACTGAACCTATCTAGGTAGTTAATCAGTCCTTTACTCTGGTACTATTATGTCTACAGAAGTGACAGTGAAACTGCCCCCGGCAGCAATGAGAGCAGATTCACCCTCATTGGGCCACATGACATGGGTCAGACTAGCCGCCATCCTGCTTATGGCCTTAATAGCAGCGTAGACTAACCAAGCCAGATTGGCAGGACCAATGGATTGGATGCCTCAATGGAGCTCTTGAAATAATCACTGCAGTACATGGATTTCAATGGATTGATGCAAACATATATCTGATTGACACAACCCTTGTCTGTCATTGTGAAAATGTGCCATCAATATGTTTGAAGTCTTACTGCCTTCTTTATTTTCCCACAAGCTACTTCATTCATTATGACTCACCTGTTGGTATACCTCTCAATGATACACTGTCTTTGAAAGGATGATACTGCTAGTTTGAGTGAGGGACAGGTGGATTTGTCCAGTGTACCCCAGGAAGATGTGATTTCGAGACAGGTGTTTATTATAATTGTTTATAGG
Source organism: Urechis unicinctus (assembly GCA_034190875.2). Lineage (NCBI taxonomy): Eukaryota > Metazoa > Annelida > Polychaeta > Xenopneusta > Urechidae > Urechis > Urechis unicinctus. Next base: position 3,717,238 of record CM067356.1, read on the forward strand.
AGTGTCTTGTCAAAGATCTAGATATTGTTTTTGTGTGGTTAAACACGTTTCATGAAAAATTTATTTTTATAATTGTATATTCGTTTTTAAGTTGCATATTTTGTTTCTTTTAGATCAAATACATTTGTTTACCCAACAATTGTGTCCAATGATGTTACTGTGTCAGAGAAAAATACTTGTTGGTGTAAGTGTTTTTGTCAAGTGATTGGTGAGGGAGTTGGTGCCTCACTTTCTGAGCAGTGCATGCATGCAACACTTCTCGGGCAACTCAATACCTCCATCATCATGCAGGCCATCCCTCATAAATAAGGTGGGCTGGGACTACTGCATTTTATTGCAAGCAGCAACAACAAGACCAACAATTTCAAACATCAGTCCTAGACAGCTAACCACTGCCACTTATGACTATACTGCAAAACTCAACTGAAATAATTATGGATAACACAATTAAATTTAACACATTTATTTAAGTGCACCATGCCAACAAAACAAAAATATTATCACTCTTGACATCTTGGCAATTTATGAGTAAGTTATGAGTACACACTTCAAAAACTATAATTTAATGCTGAGCTAGTTTTTGGCCATTTGTGGTGGCCTTAACAGTTGGGTCGATGATGTGATACGAGTTGATGATAATGTAACGAGAGAAGACAAAATAAAAGTATCGGAACCAGACTAGTTGACTGCTGTGGGCAGACATGGCAGCCTGAAAACATCACATGCACAAGGATTATATTTACATAGCATGTCTGTCAGGCACAATATAATAAAAACATACACATAATTACCAGGTATTTTAATAAATTGATTTACTGATCATAGCAAATGCACTGCTTCACTCCCAACTGAACGAGTCAGTCATACCTACTATTTTTTTTCTAGTGATCATCTTCCATTGCCTCATAATCGATGTTGAAAACAACATTAAACCCTGTATTTCAAATGTCACCTCTGCAGGTTAACATTTACGATAGACTACAAATGTTAACTTACATAAGCCTTCCACACGTCCCTCCAACGAGCCACAAACATGAGTTGAGCTGTGAGGTAAGTCAGAGCAATATCTAGTATGGAGATGTATTTCCTAACCACATTGGTAGTTACAAGTCCATATACCTCCACACCTGAATAAACCATGACATCAAGCTATTGAGAAACAGCTTGGGTATATGTATTGCTATCACCCCAGTTATTAAGCTGCTTGTTAATGCCTTTGCACAAGGTATGACCAGACCGACTCACCCTGACTGCAGTCACTGCGTGAAATCATGTGCCTGCAACATACAAAACTCAGTCAATAAAATAATATTGCATATAAAGAATAATAAAACAAATGCATGACAACTTGCTTCACCTTTTCTTTCATGATAAAATATCTGTAGCATAATTTTGCAACATAATTTTGAGGGAAAAAATACAATATTGCACTGGTAACAACAAAATGGTCTAAATGAGTTCAAAAGACAAACTAGGTCATGAACCCAGAGAGAAGATTTGTATTTACTGGAGAGCATGATAGAGAGCAATGTGGTTCTTGTGTCCACTGACACCACAGCCATCAAACGTGAATATCTACACAGCAGGGAGCAAAACAAGACACGTCAATGGACTTATTGATGATGGTAATGTTTAAAATGACTATGTTGACGATGATGATGATGATGACAAAGAGGTTATATTTCATGAGTACTACTGGATAAACATGTTTGACAGTATACTCTCCCAATACACAGTGCCATGTTGAATATAAACTAGGAGGCTGATACTTCAGAGTGACCCGAGCAAGCTCACCAGATCTATATAGTAATCTTTGACATAGGGCAGAATCACATCAGACACCAGGGTTTTGTCCCAAAGCACACCAGGATCATCAGCAATTTCACTGGAACATAAAAATGCCAAACTCGCAACAGATGTGTCATCTATAGAAATGCAAGCCTTATCAATTTTGAATGTAATTAATCTCCAGTTCTTGGAAAGTATTTCCCAATAAATGTTAGACTTTATTGTTGTTGTTATTGACATTTTAACAACATTTACACTTTAGCGTAGAAAAACGGGTAAAGCAGGGCCATTGCTGAACTGAACCCGGCGCTAGACAAGATCAAATAAATGTGGGTAAAATGCATTGATGTAAACACACCTATGGTTGACGAGGAAGACGTGATTCTCTCTGATACCCAGAGTTTGGCAGCTTTGCATGAGCTCCTTTTCTCTAACCCGTCCCATCTCATAGTAATTCCCTGCAATGATTGCATTCAGTGTTCATGCAGGATTGGTTCAGGAATACACACAAAACAAGTGCAATGTGCAGCCATTTCCTGTCAGCATGAACAGCTGAAGGTACACATAACAATTGAACTCAGTGAGACTATAATTTGATATGACATTAGAAAAAATATATGGGTACATATTGATCATTTCTTGGGGAGTGATCCACTATGTGGGGTGACATGAAATACACACATCTTATTTCTCCAAACTGATTCGAGGCAGTCAAATTTTACAGCTCCATTTGAAACGAAAGCAATCTTAAGCATTAACAAGAACCCAACCATGTTCAGTTGACCAGAACATATCATCTTCCAGTGCATTTACTTCTGTGAGGTTTATTTTCATAATGTAGTTGAGATATATCATGATTTCAAATTTGGAAGCCACTTATGTAATTGGGCAGACATCTATTACATATGAATCTAGTGGGACAGGGTGGACACCAACACATAACACTAGGTTGTCTGTATAATACAAGATACCATACAGCAAGCTAGAGCCACTGGGTTTGACTGTGACCCGTGCTTCAGTGTCACTCTTGACCCGTGCTTCAGTGTCACTCTTGACCCGTGCTTCAGTGTCACACTTGACCCTTGCTTCAGTGTCACACTTGACCCGTGCTTCAGTGTCACACTTGACCCGTGCTTCAGTGTCACACTTGACCCTTGCTTCAGTGTCACACTTGATCCGTGCTTCAGTGTCACACTTGACCCTTGCTTCAGTGTCACACTTGCCCCATACTTCAGTGTCACACTTGATCCGTGATTCAGTGTCACACTTGACCCTTGCTTCAGTGTCACACTTGATCCGTACTTCAGTGTCACACTTGTCCAAAAGCCACTATGATGAACCTCACCTCATTACCGCCACAGCTTCTAGATTCGTTTTGGCAGGCGGGTTGATAAACAAACATGTGCATGTGCATGTATAACACAGAATAAATGTGGCAATTTACACGAAGCCTGATTGATCGTAGGTTCAATGGTGAGAAAGTTAAGGAAACGATTAAGCTTTCATTAGGTTTATACAAGATGCATGCCAGGGTTGATCCAGATTTTTCGAGCTGGGAAATAATCTGTTTAACGATCAAGAATTATTATTCTGCTCAATTGTGCGACTCAAGTCTTTGTACAAGGCCTGGAACCAGAGTACCTGACCAAAAACCAATGCTAGAATACCCTGTACCACATCTTCCAAAAGACCTCCTTCCTGGCTAATGTATCACATACGGGTCAGGAACACCAGACACAATACATCCTCATCCGGCAAACTAACTAACAATGACATTAGGTCTGGTAAATAGGCCAAATCAAAGTTTCACCCCGCTGACTTCACATCCAAAGATGAACCATCCCTGTATATTCTATGAAATCTTACAATGCTCATTCCTATATTAGGACTGTTACTGTTTAACTTAATGTGCACAGAATCACAAAACAAATATTTATCTGCTCTTTTTACATCTTGGCAATTAGAATTTTTTTCAAAAACTCCAATGCCTATTATTTAGAAATTGCTTCCTTCACCAGGTTGGCTGTCATGTCTTGATGGCCTGTTCTTTGTCTGGTCCATGTTCTCAAATCTATCATAGCAGTAGTAAAAAAAATTGTTTATATTATGATACAAGCAGCAAATATTTCCTGTATGACAATTTGAACACTCATTCTGATAAGTGCTGATCTGCCCCACTACTCTATGTAAAGGAAGCAATTTCATAGTCAGTATCAGCCTCAATGTCAGCTACACATGGAGCAGACAAAATTGTGGCTGATATCTTCACTTGTATTTGTTTTCTTTGAATATTATCCTGCGACTTATTTGAGTGGAACAAAAAGATAATGGTATGGCTATTTCAGATGGATTTCACTATTTCCCAATTGACCACATCACTACATTTGACTAGTCATAGAGACTTCTACTGCAAACATAGCCATGCATGGACGTACCATTTCATTATAACATCCTGGGGCATCACTGGCCTCGATCATGGTTTTGAAGGAACCACTCAATATAAGTATCTAAAAAGCAAGACACCACCATTTTAGTAAATAAAAGCCAACATTATGTTTGTCTGATCTCCGCTCGCTAGGTGCTCATAGAGTGGGTTCCATTCAGCGTCTTTGAGTGCCATCACACATGAGCTGTGTCGTAGCGCATATATTTCGATTTCATTCTAGATTAGCTCTGTAGGCTGACAGAATTCTTTTTTTTTACGACCATATTGTAGTATAAAACCTACAAACAATTCTATCTAGAAAGCTATCGACGAAGTCCTGCTTTCACTTTATTTTAAAAATGCAGCGACCAGGCTTTTGAGGTGAATATTTGGATGTTAACACACTTTGATCTCAGCAAACAAGTTTAGTCTTTACTGCATCACGCTTGTAAAAAACTGTCATCTGTTTGAAATAGCCCGGACTGTGCATGCGCAGCTACCACCTTGTTGTTAAGATAAATATGGCGAGATTTGTTCGTCGATGATGCAGTCGCAGTCGTAATGGAAATCCATGTCAGCTGAATACATCGCTAGTGATAATAGGTGCAAATTGAATATAACCATCAAAACATGTGATGAAACAAAATAACTCGTTCAAGGTATCTGATTTCCATTGAGGATTTATCCTTTGCGTTGGATTCAGTCGTCATAGGACCTACCACGCCCCCGCAGACACCAACCATCACAGGCAGAAAAGTAATTAATATTCACATGCATATAAAGGTCGTGAATCTTACCCGATGATAAGCACAGGAGGAACACTTCATACTGACTAGAATTTGTTAATGACAAGATGGTTGGTGCGAAAAACATGCATTCATCGTCCGGGTGAGCAATAATGAATAACACCCTTCTAGTGCGCGTGTCAGATCCAATCAATGTTTTCAATCTTCTCCTGTTTTTCAGAAAATGATGAATACTTAAACTGATACAGAATATGGCCACAACAACAACGAACATATCCATGATTTTCAGAAGTGTTGTTTTCGTTGATACTGCGTTGATTGGGTCGCCAGAGGGAGACACAGTACAGAGAACAAATTGTCCCCATCAAGTTAAGCCCCACTCTGTTGCTTCCAATATGCATACTCTTGTTCTAGTAAGTAAGTATGTTTGTAAGTAAGTAAGTTAGAAAGAAAGATCGGGATGTACCTCGTGAACGAATTTGACACAAAACGTGGTTAACAGAATCTCTTTGATGTGTTAGATCCAGGTGGTGCCATTGGCGACGAGCAGCTCGCGCAACGGTCGCAGTGACTGTCGGCAGCTCAACATCGACTCCATGAACCCTTACTGCCGAATTCCATGCACGCGCAAGCGCAAGCGGCATATTGCCTTTGAAGTTACTGGCCTCTAACGGATATTTTTTTGAATCCACAGTACCATATTAAGTTCATGAATCGAATGTTTTCTTAAAATGACATAATGCTGAAAAGGCAAGCTATACGCTCTCCTGTCGCAGGCACGACAAAATCGAACCTTTTAAAGTTTAAAATTCGACAAAAGGGCTCCGATCGATTCAAAAATAAACTTGACCAAGGTGTTCCACTAAACTTGAATTGCCCCCGTATATAGATGGATGTTAGGGCACAGATTGATAAATGAACGAAAGTCGACTTTGTTTGACGGAGCACGATCAGCGGTGGTTGCGAGCGGGCGAAGCCGTGTTGAGTGAAGGCAAGGTTGACCCTGATACGGGCTCACGCGGCGAACATGAGAAGATTGGACAACGTTTTGCAGTGCAAAATACGACAAAAGGGCTCCATTTTATAAGAAAAAAAACTTCACCCATTTGTAACATCAAACTTAAAAATGTCAAATGTGTGTACCTTTGTCGCGGCCATCCGATGAAATTGTGGGGAAAATACATTTGTTTACACCGTAACATTTCGTACGTAAATAATATTACTTTCCCTATGGCCATTTTTTTTAGATTTTATATGACCATGAACATTAGAATGTCATCTTGTCATTTACCAAACAATAAAAACGATACGAGTAACGAATACGAACCGATTTGGAGAATTCGAAACGGACTGAATCTCGAAAAGTCAAAAATGCTCGCGAAGAATTTGAACGTATCCCATTGTCCACCGAGTCGCAAACCCACGTCCAACACGTTGCCCTTATTAGTCACCCCAGACCTACAGGGTGTATATTAATGTTCAAGCGTGCGTATGAGCTCAGCCGAAGCAACGAATTTGCTTAATGCGTGCAATTTAAGCATTACAAATTAACAATGTCGATGACATTATATTCAACGCCCCTCGCTTAACATTTTTGCAATGATTAATCATGGATTAAACAATCATGAATAATCTCAAAGCCGTCGTCAGTGGGGTTTAGTGGTGTTCGAATGGATGTCGATCGTACAATATCAGCATTAGCGATAAATGAGTGGTCTGATCTTAACTCATCATATATTCAATCTCCAATTTCGTTTTTCTTGCGACGCACCACAATATCATCTTATTTATAACCTCGTACAAGGTCACACATTATTCAAATTTACCGTGTAAATCAGAAAAAGCAATCTTCTCGATAATATTCTGATAATATTAACAACAGCAACCGTTGATGAACAGCAACGCTATAAATCAGATCATTCATGTTTCATTAGAAAGCTGCAACCAGAATGTTCAAAATTATATCGCTGCATAATTCAGTGACCAAGTCATTATCAGCAATATCAGCCTTTCTAAGTCCAACCCTTCTTCATATACAAATAACATCATTGCCCATTTAAACGTCGGTTATATGAGTTTAGGCGAATAGTGATCCGGAAACCACCTTCTCTCCACCAGGCTGCACAATTGATACTAGGTCCCGGTACTAGGTAGGCCAAGAGCAAAACATGTCAGGCCATAATTCGTGATAATCGATTGCCAGTGTCGCAGTGCACGATGAAAATACATTAGGAGTGCACAAATCCCTTTTAATTTGTTTTTGAAATATTTTGCAATAATTAATTATCCTGATTGACGAGTCTAATTCAGTCAGTTGTCTCGGACGATTGGAACAATGAAACGGTTGTTTTTAGTTTCTTGGGTAGCAAAGAAACACAATTTGCATAATCATAAAATCTTATTTCAATTTGGAGCTTATGGGTTCTAAAATACTTAATGTAGATTATCTTTATCCAGTGTTAATTTGTAACCAAACTATACACCCCGGCTAAGAAAAGTCATCCAAAAATATAACCATTTATTCCATAACTGTCACACAAACGGATTACAATATTTTATATAACCTATCAACTTATGTCAAACATATTTGGTAAAACATATCAAAGATAAAAATGGATAAACAATAGTTCACACCCTAATTGGACCATGAATCGCGATATCTATCGACCTCAATAAGTAATTGTTGCGTGTTACATTATGGTTAATATAACATTATTAACACCAACAGCTATAGTCCGTTAACACAATGTAAACATACCGAGTAGAATGTAACAAGTGAGGCGCAAATGACTGGGTAGAACACTTTATCAAATACAATCAATGATAGAAGAACCACGTACACCATGTTTCGATATAGTTGCTTCGGTAACAATCAAGTCCTTCCATTTTTGATCATTTGTCTCAGTACTGAACATCTGGCCCTGGTGAACACATGTGAATAACAATTGATCAAAGTCAATTTAACCGTTGAACATAGTAAGTTGGTTTTCATACACCAAGGATAACAAATTAAATGAGGTAAAATCAACGACTACAAACAAGAAAGGTTGGTAAACGTACCGTATTGGGTCGTGTCGTACCCCCGAGTAACGGGTCGCCTTTCAAGGGTGCTGGCCTGAGCACTGTGTCTGTCTCCTAACGAACTTCCGGCACCGCTGCGCTGAAGTGAATTTGTTCCATTTCTTTCCCTTGCATACAGTGAGTTTGTATAACCGTCTCGAGCTGGCATAGCAAGTAGATAATTATAAAATAAGTAATCGCAAAGTATATATGTTCGTTGTTATCAGTGGATGAGGGTTATGACGTATTCCAACAAAAGCATTGATCGATAAGATAAGATGATAAGGGTGAAGCGAATTAATGCTTCAAATGATATTACATGCTAAACTAACATAGCTAACCTCTTTCTGATTCCATTTCCAGGGCATAGACTGATCTCTTTTCTTCCTCCTTCTCATATTTAGTCAATAGATACAACTTACGAACAAACATGCATATGAGAATATTGTAGCATTAATAAGATTCACGATAACCAATGCTGGGTCTCTGTAACGCCAATCCAACTGAGTAGTCAAAACAGACCAGATCACGAAGAGAGCTACGGTGATACACGTAGCGAACAGGACCCATCTGGATTCTCGGTGATTCTCCCCCGAATCCCACGTGACAGCAGCAAATACGAGAGTCACAAAGATGAGAACCATGACATATACGCACGAGAGTACGAGTTCCTCGTAGTGGAAATCAAAAGGCACACAGCGGGTGACCCAACCTAAGTCCGGGTCTTCGTATAAATCATGATCAGGGTAATCAAGCAAGAGCCATTGCACACCAAGCCCTACCTGTACCAAGGTTATACTGATAGTAACGAAGAAAATACTACAAGGATGGGCTAATCGGTCGCTGCTTGGGACGGTGAATTCATGATAACCACCCAGCCTCCAGTTGTTGAGAACCTTCACCAGAAGGCACGAGAAACACAGAGCATAGACAAAAGGCAAACAAAAACGCCTCAGACCACAAACAGTATCTCCAGCTTGTACGATGAAAGCAAAGTTAAGAGCGTACATGAGCATAACGCCAAATAACAGGAGAATTCCGATGGGTGTGGTGCCGCCTCTGATTGGGTAGAAAATCACAAGGTATACGAACATAAACAGCGCACACAGGAGACCTAATCCCGTGAGGACGGACAGAACGATTCCCCAGGGTATTGTGAAGTTTTCGTTGACATCGACGACGGGTTGACTATCAGGATTCCCTGGGATGTTGTTGGCACCTTTACCACCTGTACCATTAAGGCAGGTGCACTGCAAACCCAATGGACATTTGGATGTGGGCACTTTCGACCGCCCCGAGGTATAAGCGTCTTGGTTTAGTGATAATTCCTTTTGGTTGTAGAAGCCAATCTAAATACACATCAAAGAATACACATATCACAACCGAATATGATTTCCATAATAACAAGGGGAAAACCCAGAAAATGTTCGAATTAGAAACTCGCTTTAAGGAAATATAAACTAATTATACCATATTCATGACCTAAAAATATTACTCTTCACAAGCACTTCAAGTTAGTTCAGAGAACGAAAAAAGATACCATGAAGTACTCCCATTGATAAAATCAATCACCACTGTATCTTACCTGAATGGGTTGAAACCGAGAGCCAGTTTGCACATAGTTTAACACTGCGTATCCAAGATTGCCATAACCAGACCTGGAAAAGTTGAACTGCAACTCGGTGCCGTTGGGCAGAAAATTATTGGGTGCCCTCCATTGTCCGTTCTTGATCATTTCATAGACTGAATGACGGTGTGTGGACGAGCGCGCCTGAGCGACGATCTGTGTCATGATGATGGTATTAAGTACGGAGGGATCGAGTTGGATCATATCGCGTGTAAGTCGGTCCGAACGAGTACAAATCCGTGTGTACTGAGTGATCATACGCGTGGCATTAGCCAGGCGACATTGGAACTGATACTGCCAATACTCCTCGAACCAAACGTCAGGGATAGCACCATGATTTGCAACTGTTAATGACGTCATGTAATTCACAAAGGCTTGTGGGACTGCGGTTTGTAACTGTAGATATATGGAGCCTATAAAAGTTTGAGAGAACTCATCAAGTATTCGAGTGTCAGATCCAAAACTCGCCCCTCCTAACATGATAAATTTGTCTTGAAGATTGGCGTTTGTCACAGCTGCAAGGAGGTTTCGGGTTTGACCAGGAGATGTAAATAATACAACAACGATGACACCTGGAGTTCTATCGAGGGTTTCAACAACGCGTTCAGCATCTTCCGTTGCAGCATTAGATTCCAGCGATATAACAGCAACTACACACGACCCTGCGTCACTCATGGAGCTGTCTATAAAAGCGTCTGATGCTGCTTCGCCGTAATCATCATTAGTATTCACAACAGCCACATATTGCCACCCCATCTCTTGTATCACTGAAGCCAGAATACGACCTTCATCATCACTTGGAGGAACAGCTCGAAGTAAATAAGGCTCCCCATTGAGTAAAGATGACGATGCAAATGGACTTAATGTGGTGATATTTTGCGGCGATAGGAGATTAACGGCCGCAGAAGTCTCCTCTGATGTCATGGTAATAACAGCTGTAGTTCCTAGTATGTTCAAAGGTAGCTCCTGCGCACAGGAGTCGGCGCCCGCTAGAAGCCCGTAAACATCGGCCGTCACGGATAAGGCATTGTTGCATGTGTCAACCCCTACCCCACCTAGCTGCCACTCGGCTGAATCCTGATGATTTCCGTTCCAGTTTTCCATAGCAAATAGAAAGGCAACAAAGTTCTGGAATCCGAACTCTACATCCAACGCCCCGCATCGGAATGGGTTCTTTGTTGATGCTTTATGGACAGGAAAGAATCCGATTAGATTGAGACCAGTTGGTGTTGTGTGGGCGGCATATCTTGGAACAATGCTCTTAACCACAGGGCACTCGGCGCATGCGCTGGGCGCAGAACAGTCAGATTTCCAAGTGAGACGGTACTGAGCGTCGATCCTTAAATGATGAGTGTCATTGTAGCTACCGACCTGTGATAAGAAAAGAACATTATCTTAAGATGAGATTATTAAGATTTTCAACTTTGCAATTAGTAATTCGAACCACGCTGGGTAAAATATATCATGGTTTATTGTTTGAAAACGTATTGCCAGAAGTGAAATTACAGACGGCGATGCCGGACAAGTATAACTTACGTTGTCGTAGTAGATCGTCGCGCCCCCTAGCGAATTCTTTAATGAGTAAATGTGATATCCTCTATTACTCTCCCCATTACTAGAAAACTCCACAATTCTCCGGGTAGCATCTTCGAACTGCACCTGGCGAATACCGTCCGCAACATGTGGGATGCTGAACTTATCACAGACGCCAGCATAGTGTTGACCACAAGTCTCAACCAACGCGTTATGGATGCCAAGAGCTGCTGAGAAGACAGCGTTGATGGTGTAGAGTATATAGGGATCCTGAGAGTATGGACAGCTGGTGATGACACCTGGTGGCGAAGCTGCACATCGTTCTTGATAGGTTGTCGTGAGGTCATTCGCTAGGGAGCACTCGCATGCATGCTCGTAATATTCTGCAAACCATGGGTTAGATGATGGGAGCCTTGGGTTCTTGTTGTTGAGATACCGGTCAAAATCAACCACGTCGGCAGTTTCCACGCCAAATGTGATGACTTTGTCAGCTAGGTTATTTAGACCATCCACTAATGAGAGGCTGTCAGCCCATGTTTGGGAACCAATGAATTTAAAGGTGTTTGCTGCGGCAGTATTTGAATTGATGGCTTCAAGGAACGGGCGAATTGAATCTGTGTCGAGAAACACGACGACAACGGTAGCTTGTGGCACTCGCAAGAGCTTCTGAACAGCAGAAACTGCCTCTCCTTCTTCCAATACAATGCTCTGTGAAACACAGATTCCGCGACTGGTCGCCAAATGTTGAAAATGCCGCGACGCTTGTTCACCATACACTCCCTTAGAATAGACTGTTTGAACATAAGTGAGACCGAATCGGATAAGCCAGGCTACAATCGCCCTTGATTGCTGATCATCAGCAGGTACTGTGCGGAAAAAGGACGGGTAGCTTTCACGATCTTGAAACACAGTCGAACTTGCACCGTAGCTTATTTGAGGAATCTCCAACACATTCAACACATCGGCCATCTTCTGTGACGTGGCGCTGTCGTACCCACCAACATACACACCGATTTTGTCCATTGTAATGGCCTGACCCTCTATTTGTAGAGGCAACATACCGCTGTGAATGTTAGCTAGCATATTGCCAGCTCTTGTCGGATTTTTGCAGGCATCAAATCCTATGCCGCCCAATGTGATGTTGTTGAACTTTCCAGCAAATATACCATTGTGAGAATTGACGAATTCAATTGCATAGTTAAATGATTCCATTAGTTGGACACCTCGATCAAGGACAGTTCCATCGCAGGTAAACGGGCTATCACCTTTGTCGTGGATATCAAAAACACCTGCATCATCAATCACACAGATGGATCAAATAACTCCATATAATCTGATAAGCCTGACAGATATTGATAATAATTCAGTCGATGCAATAACTACAGCGTCCAGAAGCACTCACCGCCAATCAGAACATCTCCCGGTGTATACGTGAACAGTTCTGATCGCTGGTTGACATATTGGCAGAGAAGACAGTAACCATGGCAGGCGCTAGTCACGTGTCCATACGACTGACCAATGGAAGGGTCATTTACCGTCAATGTGCCCATGTGATATTCTACAACCTGATGCAGAAAGCGAAAACAGATATAAAGAATACATACGTTGAAGCGCTCCAGCGGGTTTTAATTGCATCACCTCGGTAAACACTATTCAGTAACTAGGGAACTGCGAAGCTTACTGATATCATAACGTCAAACTATTCACATTGTGGGGTTATCTAGCCCTCGTGCGAACCATAGCTATAGACAAGAGGGATTTAGAGTTGACATATATGAGTAGATATAGAGTTGAGGATATAGATAGATATGAGTAGATTTAGAGATATATTATATATATATATATATATATATATATATATATATATATATATATATATATATATATATATATATATATATATATATATATATATATATATATATATATATATATATATATATATATATATATATATGTATATATATACATATATATTAATAAATATGAAATCACTGACCTGGCGTGGTATTCCTCGCTCATCCAATCGATAGAACACATAACCGGGATCGTACAGTTTCTCAGAGAACTGAAACGTTTGGCCCGAGCCATCAATGAAGGAGACGAAATCCATGTTTGCTAACACAGCTTTCCGCACTGACGCAGGGTTTGTTGGGAACTCCGGACATATTTCTTGATAGTCAGCTCCACATAACTGCTTCAGGGTGACGTCTAAAGCAGAGGCTAATGAATACACACCGTGTATTACATCAGATACGGAACTGTCTAAAACAAACTCGGACGAATTGAGAAGCGACTTTCTGTTTACATCACTGCAGATGCGGGAAAATTCATTGCGACTACCAAGATTACATTGAAACAAAAGCTGGTAGTATTCCGTGAACCAGGGGTTTGCATCAATGATATTAGTCGGAAATAGGCCAGAAAGCCATTCAAGAAATTCGCGATTTGGTGGTCGAGCGTAAGGAGCCAGGACTATTGATCCGGCTGACGTTGCCTCAAGTCCTTTAGTAATATCGGACGATGTGCCTTGGCGAAGTAAAGTTAACATTACAAGATCATCAGAAAAAGGCAAAGACCTTAGCTTGGCCTCAAACAAAGCTCTACTCTCTTCATTAGTAGTCAACAACACCACAACATCTGATGGAGATTGATGCAACATCCGTAGAATGTCATCCGGCGAGCCATGACCCCCGAACTCGTAGCTCTTCAGAATACATATTTCCGATTCTCGGGCTACTGTGTGAAAACCATCAGCAAGACTTTGGTACCATTGGTCAGGGGAGTACACTACATTGACGTATTTCCAATCAAAGGACAGCAGGAATCGGGTAATTCCAGCAGCAATGTACGCACTGCTGCCGCTGACACCATAAAACGTTCCCTCATCAAACAAACCGTACGCATCAGCGTCCACGCCAACCTGCGCTACCGGAAGTTGTGCAGTAAGCTGCGCGAGCATGCTTGTCGTGCCGCTGCTTTGGGACATCCAGCCAATGATATTATGGGCAGCCGTCTGATTATTGCCAACTCGAAGTCGACCAGAGTGTATGTTAGACGCAATGGACAGTCCACGAATGTCACTCGAGCAGCTATCTAGAACCAGCCCCCCAAGCCTGACTCCGCGTAGATATAAGGTGGAGTTAGCGCTATTCACGCTATCAATAGCATAACGGAAGGCTTCCACCAATTGCACTGACTTGGTCATTTGCAAGTCGCCACAGGAGTATGGTGAAACCCCTTGGTGGTGAACATTGAAGAGACTGGCGATGAGGAAGTCTCCAGGTGTACTGATGTAATTGTTGCGCTCGCTATAATCTACATACAGGCATTGCTCACAAGGTGGCGTACAAGTTGACTCTATGTCGAGTTGGGAGGACATGGTGAGGGTCGATCTTCTCGGATTGAATACGCCCACCTGGAAGACAGCGTGTGTGTGTGCACCTTATGGATGTGTGACATACGACATGTTAATCATGTTTGATGTGTCAATAATATGTATACACCCACCTGGAAGACAGCGTGTTTGTGTGCACCTTATGGATGTGTGACATACGACATGTTAATCATGTTTGATGTGTCAATAATATGTATTGGCCGATTAAAACGGTGAAATAATTGAATACACCCTTGACTTCAGTCTTAACAAACGAATAGAGTACACCCCATTTATCAATAAATTACCTACATGTAAACCTGTTCGAAAATATTGAAGCAAACCGATTGGGAGTGAACTGTTTACCTTTGAATATTGACGTTGCCGTAGAAGCAGTACATCGATCAACCTATTGGCTTCTCCATCTTGGAAATTGAAGCCTTTACCAGTAATATCCATGAATGTTGCTGACAAGACATTCTCCTTTAACCGACTCCATCTGTCTTCAGCAGTAAGGTACCTTGTACACAATGTATCATACGAGTCGCCACAGAAATGCTGTAGTGTTCTGTGAAGGCCTCTGGAAAAAGCCTCTACACCATTGATCACGGAAATCACTTGATCGTTTTGCACGAAACGTCCCGATTCTAGGATGGAAGAGGTTCCACATCGCCTCGTGAAATTGCGTGGATTGAAGGAACCCCAGTAGCATTGGTAGCTTTCCGTGTACCATTCTCGGAACCAAGGGTTAGTGGTGTGCGTAGGCGGGTCTATCTCGTTCAAATAGGCGTTCAGTAGGTGGAGTGTAGGATTTTGGTAGGCCAGTGAAATCGTACCATCAGGGATCTGTTCCATAAAGTCCATATAACTGTTCATTGTGGTAGAAGTCATTAATGTGAACGTGTTGTCTTGACTGTTGGAAGACAGGGATTCTAATAACGATTGAAACGAGTTCCCATCGCCCACGAAAACGACCAGTCTCGTGTCGGTATTGAGCATGGCGACGGTTTCAGGAAAGTCGATGTTCCTTGCGTTGTACCCTCTGGATGTTACAATGCATATGTTCTCTTTGGAAGTCGTCTCATGGAATATATCGGAAAAAGCTTTACCATAAGGGTTCATCGGATACAGCAGCTGGATATAACTTATTCTCAATCTTTTCAGAATTGTGACAAGAGCTTCAACTTCACGGTTAATACCAGGAGTTGTCCAAGCATTTAACATCTGGGAATTGTCATTGGTTGAAGTGCCGTCATAAGCAATGACAGGGAGAGAAAGAGCCTGTCCTAGACCCGAGTTGGTCAGACTAAATGAGCTTGGATTGCCAACAAGAAAGCCCTGTACCGCATCCACATCGATGCTATTACCTTGATAATCCTTCAAATTCAAAGTACGGCCAAGTAAAGAAATGATTTGCTCTTGGGACATGGTTCGGCTTCCACAATCATCAAATCCAACGCCACCAAAGGTTACACCAGAGTTGAATATTTCAAATCGAGCCCTATTGATGGCATACAGAAAGGCTTGTAGCAACTGAGATCCCTTGTGAATGTCCACGGGTCCACACGCGAGTGATTGTAAACCAGGTAAGTGGACTGAAAATACACCGGCAATCAGGATCTCCCCTGATAAACTGGCCACTTTGACATCACCTGGTTGGGGATCGGGCTGCAGACATTGGATGCACAATGAACCAGTGCAGGTTACTTCAGGAAGATGAGTGATAGGGTTCCTCCAGTCATCACCATATAAAACCATGCTATCAACGTCTAAGCTCAGAACCCCAGACGAGTAGGTTCCTACCTGGAATCATAAACACGGCATCTTTTTTCAGTTCTTAAATGCTTTGGAAATTTATATATATATAAAGATATATATATATATATATATATATATATATAAATATATATATATATATATATATATATATATATATATAGAGACATATATATGAGATATATATATATAAAGATAGATATATATATATATATATATATATATATATATATATACCAAGATACCATATATATATATATATATATATATATATATATATATATATATATATATATATATATATATATATATATATATATATATATATATATATATATATATATATATATATATATATATATATATATATTTTCATTCTGCTGTCGCTCAGCTTGTGAAAGAAAGGAGTCGATTAGATAAGAGAAATCCCACCTGTTTGAATGAAAACCTGAAGTTGTTACCAATCAAATTTGATAACTGATATGTGCGCCCAAGGATATTGCCCCTCGGGTCGAATACGATACGTTCTGCGGAGTTATAAGGTGGGAGTGACGAGGTTGCCAGGGTGGGTATCCTTTCAACTTGGCTAAATGTGAGGTCAACCGTCTGCAAGTAGTTTTGGAAAAAATCAATCGAGGAAATATTTTGCAGTTGTTGACAGATTCCGGGAACTCCATTGCATAGGTCCTGGTGCGCAGCCTTTAGCGCCTTGGCATAACCGTAAACCGCCAAGATGGCAGGAAGTGTTGATGCGGACTGAACATATTCTCCTCTCCTATCCATTTCAGATTCGACACTGCAAACCGGAAGTGAGCGAAACGCTGGCGGAACTTCTCCAGTAAGCTGGCATTGCTTCGTTTGCATGTACCATTCTCGATACCAAGGGTTGTCGGTAGGTGGTGAGTCGGGATCAAGAGATACCCAATGATCTTCGAACTCGGCCACATGGCGGTCGGCTCTGGTGATTTCGATCAATCCTGCCGCTTTTGTGTGTTGTAAGACATCTAATTCCGCACTGCCAGATACAATCCAATGCAAGGCTCCGTCAAAGCTCGACTCGGCGGCTACATTTAGTAGACCATGAAGCACTGTCGACTCGCCCATAAAAACAACCAAGGGTGAGCCGGAAGTGACCAAGTTTCTCACCGCGCTCTCCAGCGCGACATATGCTACATTGATGGACGGAAGTTGTATGGTCTGCAAGATACATAGGCCTGTTTCTTTGGCAAGCTGCATGAATGCAGCACGCAACTCTTCCCCGCGTAGATCGTCGGTGTATACGACAGATGTAGCTTGCCAATCTAGCGTCGTAAAGATCTTCATTATAACCTTCAACAGATACGTCATGACACAGTAAAGCTACGCTCTCTTGAAGAACCTCAACGTGAATGCTAAGTTAATAGCGCTCAATTTGTCGTCACAAATTCATCTTTTTAAATTTAATGTCCGTTTATGCTAAAGCGGGACATACTGTTCTTCTCTAACTAAAATTACAAGAGTAAACATATGACCTCGGCAGATTCTCCATCAGACGATGTTGTACGCAAAAAGGAAGGGTAGAGATCCCTGTTACTCAAACTGGGCAACCTCGATTGGTAGGATATCAAAGGAAAGCCGGCTTTTCCAAAGAAGCAGCCGCGGGAAGCATCGTGGTGCCTTCAACACCTCCTATCGCACCTACCAACAAGGTCGATTATATAACGTAAATGATGAAGAACCAAACACGAGACTTACCCATCATCTCCCTGGGGGGTCCAGTCCATTTAAATGGAAATTGTCAAATCAAGTAAAATAAATCCCATGATAATCTACGTTCAACAAAAGCATGATGTATTAATACCATACCTAAAAAGAGGGAAGAGTTGTTCGGCAAACATTCTCCCCGTGTCATCTGGGGTGTCAGACTGAGCAGGGCACCCGTCACCAGCTCGGGTCTCCCACAGGTGTCATGCACCGTAACACCTAACGACCCAGGGTAAATATAGCCATGCAGTAGCATTGTTTGAAAATCGGCGGTATAATAAAGATAAGCAAAATCAAAATCGCGCATATACTTATATATATATATAAATATATATATATATATATATATATATATATATATATATATATATATATATATATATATATATATATATATATATATATATATATATATATATATATATATATATATATATATATATATATATATATATATCATACTTCGGTTTTCTTTCTTAGTTATTTACTATTCAACAACAGGGGTCCACACAGACCAAACACTCACCTAGTTTAATGCCGGGTACATAACTATCAGTAATTGTCTGAAGGCCAATTTGGCCAGTGTTTTGATTAAGCCTTCCAAGAGTCCATCGCATTGCTTCATATGCCTGGACGTCGCCAGTGATGTGTTCACAGTCTTGATCTCCATCCTCAACGGGGCCCCGCATCGCCAGGATGCTGGTTAACATAGCATCTCCTTGTATCAGAACACCTTGGGGAGATCCATGGCAGGTATCAGTCAGTGAACCTCTGGTGGAGGTGTAGAGGGAGAGGAGGGTACATATCCAGAGGCCTTGGGCGATTGGCAACCCCATCTGGGATACAGAAGTGGAAGAAAGAGATGGATATGACGAATGTGCAGTCATCAGGAGGCCGCTATGGCGAAGGTCATCATGATGATGACGATGATGATGATGAGTATGATGATGATGATAAAGATGATGATGATGATGATGAGATCAATGATTAGTGTGGCTGTGATAATGATAAGAGCGATGATTAAGGTGGCTGTAATAATCAGGGTAGCAATGATTCAGGTTGCTATGATAATGATGAGCGCGATAATTAGGGTTGCTATGGTAATGATGAGCACGATAATTAGGGTTGCTATGGTAATGATGATAGCGATGATTAGGGTTGCTATGATAATGATGATAGCGATGGTGAGTGTGGCTATGATAATGATGATAGAGATATTAAGGGTGAGTTTCATCAAATGAGTGATGAAACTGGAAGCAATGATAATAATAATTACTGTGAGTAGGGTGGCTATGATATTATGATGTTGATAATGAAGATGAATATAATGGTACTGATGATAATGAGGATGATATTTGAGAAGACAGTATTGCAATCACGACGACGATGACAGTGTATGATATATATGGAGACAACATTGATAACATGAAATGACAAATACGTCAGGTCACGGACCTCGAGGACGCAAAGCGCAAATCAAAGAAAAACACAGTCATGATGTCGCCCACAAGTAAAACTAACGACCCGAGAAAGCAGTACGGAAGACTTCCGTGATGCCTCCCACTCTAATGTAGGCGCGTTGGACATCTACATTCAGAGTGAATCATTGAGATTTCAAAGGTGCTCTTACTCTCCGTAGACGATGGTATTGATGGCAAAAACAATATACTCCACTCACCCTCATCTCAGACAGAAAGTCCCTTTAAACAGCTGGCAAGATAGAATTCCTCATGCCACGCCCTCCATAAGCTTCCTCCACAATCCACAATCGCCTCTTGCCTCATAGGCAACGGCTGGCCCTCCACTCCGCTTTAACCAATCAATCTTTTTATCGACCTAATTTTATACTTAGGCAGGTGCCTGATTAGACTGGGAATCTATCATACGTTGGGCGGGTAATGGGCTATTGTGTGTGTCTGGACGAGGTAAATTGTTCTAGATGACCCTTAGGGGTAAAGGTCATGACCTAACCAAGTTTGTTTAACACTTGACGGGCTTATTAAAGACGAGAGGGCAACTTCTTTGAGCGAGAAGTTTTAGGTCGCTCGATGTTTATATTTACAAAGGCGACATGTGATCTTCAGAGAACTCAAATATCGTTACTCGCTTCCTGTAGCTTAAGAAGTGTTTCAACAGGCACTGAATAACTCCCTGGTAAGATGTAAACAGTTCAACAGTTTGTCATAAAGCAGGCTAACTGAAAAAAACAAATCATCCGACCTTATGAATACTTATTCGCAGCTCTATCCATCCAGTGATGGTTTTATTCTATAGATGCTTCACTTCCCTTTCCTGCTCATACAATATCACGACTGAATGGCTTTCCGATCAATATTGACTGAAAACGCGGCAGGTAATGACTCGTTCAAGGTGTGCGCTTGAGTCCGGTGTGATCGCGTGTACCTATGTTGTTCGCCACACGTGCAGCGAGGCTATTTTATATTCAATGCGACGAATTGCGCGTTATAAATTAAGACACACCTGTACATCTGCGAGCTTACAGTTAGACCTTAATAAGTTATGAAAATCGCTCCTATATCGTTCAATCAAATGATAAATGATCGGTTTTCTGAGCAGCGGCAGTTTTTCACCCCAAACAAACTCCCAGGCAGGGAGAATAATAGCGTGAGAGTTCAAATTAGGTACGCAGAAGACGTAAGGGCTTTTTTAAATGGTGTCGTGAACGTTATCAAGTTTTCGTTGAAGCCATTACCTTGGAATGGAATGCGTTAAGGAGACAACTGCACGCATGAGTGGTCGCCATCGAATAATCAGACATTCAGGTTTGCCTTTAAGTTCTGCCAACCCATAAAGAGCCTCTCTTATAACCCTAACCTTATTCAAACAGAGGATATTTACAGTCACCCTCAATCTCGATGTCCTCTTACGTAATGCCACTAGGTGATATAGACTGAACCCCGTCACGTTGATAGAATAACCAATTCGTACTTACCTGTGGTTAATTAGAGGCGTGGTTCTCAGGTAGAATGAGATGTACAATGTGTCTTGTTTCTTTCGTGTGGTGGACTCGTCCTGAACTGGGAGGATTGGTAATTAATGAACGCACGCGGGAATCTCCCGAGTGAGGAGGCCCTCAGGGTCGGACAAGGCCGTACTCTGGAACGGCGCAGTAGTCCGTGACCTACTGGTGGTGCGCCTGTTATTATCAATACTGCTCATCAAAGTAATTTGCATAGTGCGCAGTTACGTGAGCGTTTGCGTTGGATTGGCGGTGCATGGCAGTGGCAGGGTATAGCTGGATCCGGGAGCTGGATGAAGGCATGAAGCAACTTGGGCCTCTGAAATATCCATCCGACGTTTATACATGTACCCAAATATTGTTAATTGGTTTTTGGAATACCAATATTGGTAAAATAATCCTCTACTGAGGTTCTAGAGGCTTGGAGTTATACAACGGCGATTTAGCCACGGCGAGTAATTGATCAGTTTATTGGATAAAGCGCCGGGGATAAATTGTCAGATATAACCAAGTATTCAACATCATAACGCTTTTTCGTACTTGCTTCATACTATGTCATAACGCTCTAAATGTCCAGTTGTAAGTGCTCTTCTACTGCTTTATTTACCCTTTTGTTCAAGCCATGACTTTAATTTAGTAACCGCTGCAGCGAAGTAGGTCGCTAATATACATAAGAAATCGCACGGTCTGTTGATCAACCATTGAGCGGGGTGGGCTGATTAGTATATATTACCAAGAGAACTTGAAATATCCTGAAACACTTAGATGACAATAATTTAAAACAAAGTGACTAAATATCACATGCAAGGTCAAACCCATTTATGATATTGCCTCGAGTACTGCGTTTGATATGCAGAAATGTGAGCCAAGATCCTTCAATGTCATCTGTAAATCCGCAGACGCATGTATCTACCTCCCGAAATAGCCCCACCTGTCCAACCTATGAAGAGACAGTCATAAATAATGATTCTATTCCTTCAGGTAATCACTTCCGCTGTCTCCAGCATTGGTAGCTATATATGGCTACAATAACAACGGGACAAGAAGCTAGATGACCGGGTGCTTCTTGCTTCACTACTTTTGTACTGTAGCTTTATGTCGTCATAGGCTGTGGGTTAACTTCCTCTCACCCAAACGGTCAAGATAATTTACCCTCAATTCTTGCCGTTACCATGTATTTCTATTAAAATAATTATCGAATAAGTAATAATAAGGGTTAGACAAGGGATATTTATCACCAATAAGGACCATTGCCTATTTTGTCACCGATCAGCCTCAAGAGGGACCCCAAAATGTGCGTGTCAGCTTATCAAACATCTCTAGAGATTCGTGCGTGAATATTTCATTAAGCTTATTCCCTTTGGACAGAGTTATACCTCAAATGAGTTTGCGGCAAGTCTGCTATAGACTTACAAAGAAATGATTTATTGATGCTGGACGAGTGAACATATGTAATGACGTCGCGATATTGCCCTCCGTTCATGAGGTGACCAACTGATGATACTGTCTCGACCATGTCAATTTACAGCGACATCAAAGGAAAGTTTGGGTGGTACTATTTGTGGAAGTTGACATTTGGTATTGTAGTTGGAACGCAGAGGGATTGACCCGGAAGTGATAAGCAAGGTTCATGTGTCGTGCCGGGTCTCCATGTTGCAATAACCAACATGAACGACGAGGTTGGTGTTATTGTTGGCAGGCAGAGAACAAACATCTGTTGTATCAACTGTATATTAAATTATGTTTACGGGGTGTTAGACACGGAATGTGAAGCGGTATTTATCCAAGTTATGCACAATGTTTTCCATTTGACCAGTCAGGCTGCATTGAATTACGGCCGTAAATACGGTTTTATATGGGAGTAAATGGTGAGCGATAACGCGCAGCATATACTACCACTGATTGGATATCATTCTCCGTTGCTGGTGCACCCTTCGCTAAGTTGTTTAAATTTCCCATGAATTTTCAATTGAAATGTAGCTGTTGGGTCCGCGATAAATGGCCTGTTGGTGTTATTTTCGCTCGTTGTATTCACGTCACTGCGATCGTCCGTCTGATGTCTGGTGAGCAGGGATGCTGCTGCCTTTATTGAGCAACGCCAGTGGAATAATTATCAAGGGAAATGCTTGATAGGAGCGATGAATTGAATCTTATTGACATCAATTTACATTTGAATGCAGGAGATGAATATGAATACAGGATCGATCAACTCTCTGCTCGATATGGATACCGGTTACCTCAATAAGCTTTTGAGTGGTACATCCTATGATTGATTCATCGAAACTTTCATACCAAATATAATTGAGCAACAAGGTGGGTGTTAGCCTACGAACGGAATCTCCTATTGCTTGTGAGCGTTTATGCAGCGATATGCTGTGTAGTGTGATACTCTTTGCTAAAGCGTATGGGTCAATATGCTGTGTAATGTGATACTATCAGCTAAGTTATAAGGGTATTATGAGGTGATATGATGTGTAATGTGTTGGAAAACAACCATGATTATTATGATGTTTATTGTCACACCCGCAAGCATACGATTGGTAGCAAGCATAAATGTTAGCCATTGCTTCGCTTGAGCAAACTGTGACTTTCAACAATACAAAGAAACGAAGCCTATTTAATGAATGATTTGATCTGTGATTATACAATGTGACATTTGTTGGTAAGTATGTACGAATCCAGAATCTGACCGTGTGTAACCAGCAATACAGATATAAGAACAGTGCCAATGGTCTAGCCTGGTGACGCGTTGTTGTCAATTGAACTAATGAACCTACTCCTGCAGTCCGCTAGAAGGCATTGTAACATACCGCTCTCTGGTGGGCTGGCAGAATTGACCACGATTCGTACTTACGGGTGATGTGCGCAAAGTGCAATCCTCAGTGGAATGTGAGCGTGATTGTTTCTGACATAAAACTTGAGCAATAGTTAAATCACATCCAGACCGGTCATTCGCATCGAGCCTTGTTTTACAACATTCCCCCCGCGCCTCGTAAATATTCTCTTATGACGGAAAAACACTCTTTAGTTATTGGATAATTCACCCTTCATGCACCTTTTATGATTTGCAATGTAACTTTGAAGCGATATTAACCCAAACACGCCAGGTATGTGCCATCATAATGAGATCATACTGTGTTTGAGTGATGGCAGCTAGAGAATTTTTGTGTGACGTTTGCCAGCTTGTAAAACCTCCTAACCGCATGCCTATCTCGGTAAACCAGCTGAGAATACTGCTTTGTAGATGTTAACAACAGTGAATACGAATACAATGTTTCATGGCTCAAAAATGGGGAGCGGGGGTGCACTGGTCTGGGGGCAATTTGATTTGATTACTAGTGGTGTTACAGTGATTTCACCTCCTCTCTGCCTTTGTCAGCACCCCTGCCTCTATACCACCACCGTCAGAATTGTAAATTTTGTGAACAATATAATTTCATCAAGTGATGGTCGGGAATCACCTGGTAAGGTAAATGTGTATCTTATAAACCAATTTTTAGTGTGTAATGGAGTAAATTACATTTCATTAATCTTTGTTTTTCAGATGCAAGTTGTGGGTGAATAACCTTTCGTGGGATGATGTGAAGAACCTGTATATTAACTATAGGGTGTGTCAGGACCACTTTGAGTTCATAATTGTGACGGAAAAAAATTCTTTGGTGATTACTTTTTAGGTTTGGGTTCACTGGGATTCTGTGTTGGTAGTCCAACGTTTATTTTTTGTACCGGTAGTTACATTATGCTATTACAAAGGAAAAAACACTCATGATATTAACACAACTGCTGTATTTCAGATTGTCTTTTTTATATTTAATACCCACATCTGCTCTTTATTTTTGTTTCATTTATAATTATGTTGTGGAAACAAAAATAAATGTGTTCAATCTCAAGTGTTTTTGTTTGTGCATCAAGTGACATAGATTATGAAGAACCATCACATTAATTCCTCGTCTGCAAAGAATGCTCTGAGTGCCCCCTTCCTCTTGTTTACTGGATGTGCGAACACTGGCTGCAAATGAGTACAGATATGTTGTAGAGGTGTCTATGTCAAAGAAAGGTGTAATGAATACAATCATCAGTAGTGTTACCAAAAATGATCTGTCTCCCATAGTGTGTGATCAGTGTCATGTTGAAAAGACACATAATGCTTACTATTCGCATCCATCAACTGGTTGGTATTAGGCAGAATCGGAAAACCCCATAGTTAAGTCATAATTGATCATTTGTTTATCTTTATAGATCAGATTACACATTGTTTGTACAACAATGGCTAATTTTGTCAAAATATTCTCAATGTGGTTTTGAATACTAAGTAGCATTCATTGTAAATAGTCAGCCTTGTAGTTTGTACCCTAACATGATTAGGTACCAGGTAAACAAGTAAATGTACATTTACACATGTCTGTGTTTATAGTGGCAATGGAAATGTGTTCTGGCATTTATTAACTACCACCAAGTGTGTTGGTGAAAGGATTTAATAGAGCAACTTTGTTTTGTCATTTATGTGATTTATCACGATGTTGTATGGTGTTGGGGTCCACTGTGCACTTTCAAATCAAGTTAGAATATATCGATCTCCAGGTCAGTGATTTGAGGCACTGTCAGTGGGCACTAACACATGCACAAAGAGACTGTCAGACTGTCTGGCAAGCACTACTGTCACTGACTGTCAGTTCGTTTGATAATCGTGAAAAATGCCAACAAAATTAAAATCAAATGTTCTTGAGAAAGAGGTTTTAACTATTTTGTTTGATTTATTTATTTAACATGTTCAATTCACGTTGATTTGAACTATTGGCGAAAACAGGCAAGAAAAATTTGTAGTACGGTCAACGACCGTCGTCGGCATTTTTTTTTAGTTAAGGAAACTCGCCGTACGGCGGCGCCACCGTATGTGCGTTACGGCTCAGAGGCCCCAAATGACAGCAGTTGGATATATTTGTCTAGTAGTCTCTTTTGTGTGACCGTGTGGCATCGAAAACTTATACCCATCCTGTGAGTCTGCTGCACATTATTAAGTGCCTTGCTGTGCATGTCCACAAAATACTGTAAATGAGCTGGCGCCAATCATTGTTGTATTCATATACAATATACCAGTTTTAGGCCCGAATGTTGTCATATAATCGATTCGTGGAATGAAAAACCCATTCATAGCGTGAAGAATATATAAGGTATAGTCAACCATATTGAAAGCTGCCTTCTGTCGCATATTGATGATATTGTATGTTGTTCGATATACATCAGGTACATGGTTGAGTTACCAGTTTGGTGAAGGCTAATGATGCCCTGTAAATGCTAACGGAACGTAGTTGCTCGGAAAAGCAAAACGTTATAAAGATCGGTAAGCAATGGAGAATAAGCTGCAATATATTTCTTAGTTTATCATAGACTGATGCCGATTGATGCTGTATAAAGTGCTTGCTGAAATGCCATGAGCTGGCGCCTACTTGTTTAGGCTGCTATAGCAGTTCGTCGTTGTTGTTTATCATCATTCGTGGAATGACTCACCTTAGCATAATTGATAAATGCAAGTCAAAGTAATTGTTGACTCTTACTCTGAAAATATATTATGTGGCGGAATTAAGATGAAGAGGATGAGTTCGTCAATAGATTGATGTTGTATAGTCTGCTGATGCCGGATTGATGTTGTTTAGGCTGCTGATGCCGGATTGATGTTGTTTAGGCTGCTGATGCCGGATTGATGTTGTTTAGGCTGCTGATGCCGGATTGATGTTGTATAGGCTGCTGATGCCGGATTGATGTTGTATAGGCTGCTGATGCCGGATTGATGTTGTATAGGCTGCTGATGCCGGATTGATGTTGTATAGGCTGCTGATGCCGGATTGATGTTGTATTGGGCTGCTGATGCCGGATTGATGTTGTTTAGGCTGCTGATGCCGGATTGATGTTGTTTAGGCTGCTGATGACGGATTGATGTTGTATAGGCTGCTGATGCCGGATTGATGTTGTTTAGGCTGCTGATGCCGGATTGATGTTGTTTAGGCTGCTGATGCCGGATTGATGTATCCTAACCTCTACGTTGATTGACAATCAATTGTTATCATATTAGTTCATCGCTCACAGTCGTTTTTGTAATAATCGTTGAGCCATAGAGAGGCTCTATGCGTAACTAACGTAAACCACAACATTTTGTACCGTTGTTAAGCACAGTCACTATAACACCATATGTAATCGTGCTGCAACGGAAGCCACAAAACAAAAGGCATCGCCGTCATCAGCATTGGCCAATCTGAGCCCTGCACCGTGAATATATACCAACGGGCAGCTAACTCGACTTATAAGCCGAATCGTTATGAATCGCTAAATTGGATATTTGCTGTCTGGGTACGCTCATTATCAATCCAGAGACCATTGCGTCTGGTACTGGTAAATGCAATCACCAAACAAATACCATGTATTGGTTAGAGCCGCGCTGACGACCATATCAGTCGATAAGAGGTCTGTGTGGAATACACGAAGGAGATATAGGATGCATGTACAATTAACATAGCTCTAGCTGATTCACAGACTGTATTTATCCCTCTACACAATGTGTAGATACAATATATTAGGCGCAATAAAGCATAATCAAAAATATGATACTTTCGTATATAATTGCCATGGCGATGTTTAACAACACGTCGGATAGATGATGATTCGGTCGGCGACTGAAGCTTTCTTTGGTGTGAGTTCATATGCTGCACACATTCTACATTGCGTGATCATAACGACATTTATCGTTCATAACGCCATTTAGCGTTCATCAGTCAGCAGTAGCGTGCGCTGTGCTTGAAATATTTACTACAAACAGCAACATTCTTGACTGGTATTATAGCAACTGCTGTTGGACTGTACATGTATGCTTTATTAAAGAGGCATAATATAAAATATAAGGGATCTACAACCCTGCGGCATGTGACGCTATAGTGCTATCTGTTGCTACACCTTCGCTAACACTTTCAGTAGCGACAGTTACAACTATACAAGCGATAAAACAAATAGCGGCATTTACAGGATATGAACTTAGCTGCTTTCAATTTAACATTAATGTGGAGAGAGCGAACATTATTGACTAAATCGGTCGTTAGCAATCCATATTGAATTCGCGTTTCTAATTGATGTCTATACGGCTATGTGGATAATAATTATTGGCTAGTGTCATTGCGAATTGTTGTAGAGCTGTGACAAACATCCAGGATAACAATGGAGTAAGACGACATCTCACGACTTCTCCATCATTGTGTTCATTTTGCACAAATACTTGCCTGGACTCACATTGAGTTGCCTGCCTTGACTCACATTGAGTTGCCTGAATTGACTCACATTGAGTTGCCTGAATTGACTCACACTGAGTTGCCTGAATTGACTCACATTGAGTTGCCTGCCTTGACTCACATTGAGTTGCCTGAATTGACTCACATTGAGTTGCCTGAATTGACTCACATTGAGTTGCCTGCCTTGACTCACATTGAGTTGCCTGAATTGACTCACATTGAGTTGCCTGCCTTGACTCACATTGAGTTGCCTGAATTGACTCACATTGAGTTGCCTGCCTTGACTCACATCTGGCTCAATAAGGATATGTAATTATCAGTACCTACAGAAGAATACAGAGAGATGGCTGCTGTACAATATACGAATGGGCAGGAGTTAAAGATGTCCAAATTGACAAAATGTTTTACATAAATTATTGTCTTCAACATTGAGAACCTTGCGTGGACGAATCAAATGGTTGAGGTCTTATATTATATAATCTTTACTGATTCAATTTCAACATGATTCCATTTCAACATTTTAAAGTGGAATGTTGAATGATCCTAAAACCATACGCCACAAGACTTACTTAGACCAATGAATTCGTCGACCCATATTGCTCACGATAAGCACCTTGTGTGCCACCATGGTAAAGAATGCCGAACGTAGAGAGGAAGTTATTAAAGTGAGAAATGAGGCTCGCTAAAACGTTAATGGTATATATTTAAGCCTATATATACGCACACTTATCATTGATCAAAACAACTCTACACTGCTTAGTTAATAACAATTAGTCAAGCATAGCATGTGCCAAAGAGTGTCTACACAAATATGTTTGACTTTAACTTTGTCGCTTGAGCAAATCTGATGATGGAAATAGTAACAAATCAATGCGAACCATGTAGCACAAGTGTAAGAAGGGAAAAACGTAGTATGCGCTTACTGAGCTTTGCAGAGATGTGTCTCGAAACTGGTTAGTTTACTTCTAACCCTAATACACCTATAACCATGTAACTACGTATGCTGCAATATTGAAGTCGATATACATTGTGTCACATAGTAACCAAGGAAATATCTATTTGTATCAACTGCGAGTCGCAATCCACCTTCAAGACTTGAAAATGAAGTCGATCCATAAATCATCATGTCTCGTCATCAAGTGTGTGTTGTGCTATTCCTAATTCTTACTCTTTATACAAAAGCATGAACAGTCAGTCTGCAATACCTAACATACATGAAGTATTTCAATTGTGGGCTGTAATCCGCAGCATAAATAATGACTAGTTTGATATCATTGTCCTTTATCGGTGCGCCCATCAATAAGTTAATACAATTACCCGTCAAGTTATTCATGAACTGTAGCTGGTAGGTCCTCGAACGGCAAAATGCAAGCGATTAATGGTGTATCTGTATTGCCAGTAGTGCCATTGTCAATCTGCTGCCGGGCAATCATCTTCCCTGCTGTAGTTGTTCAACAACGCCAGCAGAATGACAACCCGGGGCGTGCACTGACAACACCAATGAATCTCTTTTACATAATTCTGAATTTAAATGTCGGAGATGTATGTAGGATAGTGGGTAGATAAAGCCTATGCTCAATGCTTCCCAAAACTCATCAAATAGATGCAGGTTACAAAAAGGATCACCGAAGCTGTATTTCTGGTTGCTATTCCAAATATTCATATGATTATTTAACAAGGTGGGTAGTAGCCGGGCAAAGTTGTAACTCCTGCTGCCTTTGAGCAATAAAGTTGAATACTCTCAGCTAAGTGGTATGGGTCTTACGCAGCGATATGCAGGTGATTATTATAATGCTTGAATCACACTCACCACTCACAAGGTTGATGCTGGTTGCAAGCATCGGTGGTGGCCAATACATTGCCTAAACACACTCTGGCCCTCTGAAATTAGAAGATACTATTAACAAATGACGGCATCGAATTATCGATTTTGTTAAGGACTTACAGTTTGTCCATTCCTACAAATCGTTCGACCAATACACCGAGACATTCCATATGTAAACGACTCTAGTGAATGTCTTATGCGCCATTTAGACTCCTATATCGGCGAGCGGTGATGGAATGAGTCATGTTACGATTGTTAGTCTTGCACATTAAGCGGCTGTTTATTGGGGCTAAGGCAATACAAAAGGCGTGGAATGGTGACGTTGTGTGGAGGAAAATGGGATTCCTGATCTTCGCCGATGAATATAAGCGATTATTGAGTTGGCCTCCGCTTTTACTTGCGGACTGTATAAAGAATTACAACTCAACCCACAATTGCAATTGCATAGTCAATATGTTATAGATACACTTCCTCCGCTTCTTCGCATCTTTACGAGTTTTCGCAAGTCTGGCTTGGGTAATCAGATGGTTCTAAGTAGTCCATCATAAGCGGAAAGTAATCCGATAAATGGCATCATGTCTCGGTAAGCATTCTGTGATATTACTTGAAGGAATCAGGCTAGGTTTAAACAATTCGGTTGGAGCTTTAAACAAATAGTCAACTATTGCCAGTTTATTTTATCCCTCTTATTTCGAGGCATTGATGCTATGTTTCACAAACGATGTGAACGAGTAACCCTTCATTGTGTTTGATCATTGTTTTCTTAGACTGTTGGATTATCTTACGCAACAATGAATCATGAACAAATCAAAATAAAATTTTGCAACAAGCGTTGCGACAAATAGCTCAGTTGGGTGTAAAGAAGAGCATTACAATAACATCCTGTGATTGTTTACTGAGGCGGCAACACATGCTTACGTTTATATGAGGCAGTTAATACCGCGGGGTTGAGCATCACGTAGAATTCTACCTACTCCCCCAGGCAGTAGCATATATATATATAAATCAATCGAAATGGTACACCAATTATTTAGCTGGTAAAAAGGTTTTCAAAACTCAATTGTATGCAGGTCCCGTTGTTTACTACATTGTAATACATCCCCTTGTTGTCAACGCCGCTGTGTTCACGTCCTCTGGATCTATAACGATATGGCCGATATAGCGCCAAGACCTGCTCTATTTTAGAGCTTCGACCCCAAATACTCCGTCATGATGAGACACGACATTGAGACTAGTAAAATGATATCACAACACGGGCAAAAATGTAATCAAACTTAACAATGTTTGAATTTTACAAGAATGCAGTTGTAATGCATGCAATGTACTTTGCAATGGAGGTTGTATGCTGTCCAATGTGGTAATATGAATTCATGTCACTGCATCATAATGCACCAAACCTTCAAATTATACGTCACACTAGCTTGAGTGTATGGGGTTTATCTTGTCAGGATTATCATTGTTTAATTTGGTAAGAATGTAAGTGGACGGGGTATGGCTCAGATATCCGATACATACATTATGCAAAAGCATATCATATAAATTCTCAGTACAACAGGTAGGCTTGTCATAACATGCTGTCCATTCATTTGATAAGCTATTAGTGGCATCAGCACCATTATAACTAGCTCCATTCAACACAGATTCACAATCAAACTGATTTCACAATAAATGAAAGGAAAATGTATGTTAATCACGTTTATACACTTTTATTCCCCGCCTCTGGCTCCTGTTGTTCTCTTTTAACACGACATTTTCTCAACGCTACACATGTACAACATATGGGAATGTGACCTAGATAATGCTAGGATGACCTACGTTTTAATCGATCAAGCTAATGCAGACAGAAATGATATCCGTTGATACATTACTGCCCATGTTCACATGACATATATATACATATCAATACGTATATATCTTGGGGATATGATGACGAATTATCATTTGTTTATCAATAGTTTTCAATCCATCTGGCTAGATCACTGATGAACAACATTCAATATGCTACAGAAGAATTTACGGAAATTGAAATAGGGTCTGTTATATCAGGATGCATGAATATATGCACACACGCATACATTTGTCCCACTCAACTTTGCGGTTCTGGAATCACATCAACGCCACATGCTATGCATTGTTAAGCTATGTAATCGTTCATCGGCTGGAGGCCGCAACTCTACACTGAGAAACAATGATTAAATTAAGGATGATATTCATCTCTGTTGGCACGCAAGGGAACACGTAGAGATTGCGAGCAGGTTTATTACATCTCTACCTCTCGTTAGCTAAGCATCGGGCTTCTAAACATACCAAATCATACCCAGAGGCGTTATTCATTAGCTGATGGCTGTATGCTCTTTAGTTAGAAGTGCTAATTCAATAACATCTGTGACATTAGAGCTGTCTTCTGACGCTTGGTGATGAAATTATATTTTATATGATTCACACAATGTACATCGATTACGAAGGAATTCGCGCTGTTTATACCTCCTCGATCTATTGTTGACTTGGCGCCAACCAGTCCCCTACTCATAAATATAGCATTTCCTCGCTGCCCTCAGTTGCACGCGATCAATAAATCGTATACTCAATAAAGCATTACTGAAAAAAGGAAGTGTAAGTGTGTGGCTGAATAATCATACTTTGTCCACCTGTGCTGCTATTTAATGCTACTGACGCTGTTAACAAACACTTGTATGATTACTTGATGCAGTCAATGAATGATTATCCAGCAGCGGCGGCACCACCAAGTCATTCATCATCCACCTTGTGATGTCCGTACATATAGCTGTATATCATAAATAGTAGAACTTAATGGGCTCCTGAATCATTACACGAAGGTTTATATAGGCATCGATGTTAATAGATGGTAGTATTGTAATGTGTATTATAGGGCAATTATATTGGACTAAAAAAAGTCAACGGCAGCTATGTTATTTCTTTTCGTTTTCGATTCTATAAGGCAGGGCATATCTCATCTCGGATATATGTCATTTCACGTGAACAATAGGAAATAGGTATAGCGTAGTATATAGACTGGTGCTATAGATTTGCGTTATAATGGCACAATACAAGTTATGATAGTATCATCGAATAATTTGCGTCTGGTGAATGCAATTACCAAGCCACATCATAAGATATACATCACAACAGCAGTGGCTGAGAAGTCCATGCAGAATGGGTATAGGTGATATATAATGCATGCAAATTATCTCAAGAACCCCTACACAATGTATTGATGCAATAGACTATATTCTATGATAAATTGTCTCATAATGTGATTCCAAAGCTATAATTTACCTAGCGATGCTTAACATTATACATTTCATGAGATGACTGTATAAATAGTTTCCACGCTCAGTTCACCTATCACTCTTTCTGTATTGCATGGAGACAGTTATCATTCATTGCTTACTTCGTGAATAGCTCGTGCTTTTCACGGAATGTGATCCATAAGCCGTTAAATTCCAGGCTGATATTAGTATTACTAGAATGATGTTGAAAATGTTGTTTGACTGGTAGATTTATAATCCACAACACTATAAAAGAGGCATATTTTAAAGTATAAAAAGATCCACCCCACTGCTACGGACAACATGCGGCACTATAATGCTATATGCTGCTACACTGTCCCTCAGACACACAGTAGCGGCAGCGGCAACAATACACAGCGCTTCCTTATTCAGTTGCAATTGGAGCAGTTAGGATATGCAGGATACAATACAATCAATTTTTAATGGCTGAATCGGTCGCTGGAAATCTATTTTTGATTCGTGTTTTGAATTTGTATCTGTGCGGCTTCGTGAGAGATAATTACCTCAATGGTTAGTATCAATGTCAATGGTATTGTTATGGAATTGAGACATCAAAACAGTATTTCAAAAAGTCTGCATACTTGCCTTGTAATACACTTACTGCTCTGAGTAGCTTGCACTCTGCCTGAATAGGTCAACACCATTATCTGTGCCACACAGGAAATGAAAATTCCGTGTTAGAAGTAGCTATTCGTTGACAGGCTTTGTTTGTTCGTATCATTGAAGGTCAGAGTTTGCTTTAGTGGGCCATTGGTCAGCATCGATGTTTGCTATCAGCGACAATCTCATGAGTGATGAGTGTATATAACCATCATGATAAACTCCTGCTTATGTCTCAATACATAACACATTATATCGCTGCTGAGAGTATACAACTTCATTGCTCATGAGCAGAAGATGATATATAAGCAGACACAGAGGAGCAATACAAGATTTGCATTCCAACCTGGTGTTTCTCCAACCAACTTTAACAAAGGTACACCACATCTGTAAGTTGTACATACATCAGTCGTTGCGAACATGATCAAAAATGTTCAATGGCAATACATGATACAACTTTGCCCGGTTAACATCCATCTGGTTACTCTACCATGATTTGAATGAATGTTTAGAATAGTCATAAGAATTACGGGTACAATGCTGATTTAGTTAATTGGCATCAATTTGTTGAGTTTTGGGAAAGCATTTAGAGGAGAGTTTATTCACACAGTATTCACAAACATTTCCTGTGTTTAGATGTCAATTGATGTAAATGAGGTTCCATTAATTGGTGTTCTCAATCATTCCCCCGGATTAGAATTCCACTGGCGTTGCTCATTAAAGGCTGCAGCGAACACGATCTTCAGAGAGCATGGAGACAATGGCACTGTTGTGAATATCAATGCACCATTAATCACTCACCTAATGTCGTTCGAGGACCTACTGGCTGCATTCTACCAATAATTGAACCTAATGAGTTATCTCGGCGAAGTATGAACCGGTAACGGGCAATATTATAGAACTGTTCATTATTTATGCTGTGGATTACAACATAATGAACCAAATCTACGGTCGTCAGCCATTTCAGCTTGACCGTTCATATTATAATTTAATAGGGCCCAATTACAAATACCGCACAATATAATTGATAACAAGGCATGGAGATATCATAAATCGACATAAAAATCCTTCCAATGTCTTAGAGTTCACCTAGATGGTCCATTATAGGGACGTAAAACTAATCCATCCATTACAACATCCGCATTGTTGTATATCCACAAGCATGAAGTTTGCTGGACGTACCGCCCATTTATACAGGGCATTTTATACCAACATTTCGTGAGGGCACTCATATAATATCACACGCGGAGGTTAATGAAGAGCAACAATTTGTACAGATTTTTTTCGGTATGAACAAATATCTATCGATTGTGGACGACTGAATTCCAATACATATAGATGTATGCATTTTCATTTTATCGATTATAATGCTGATGCTGTATATAAAATTAACTCACTTTGTGGCAATCACTGCCGTTATGTGATCAACTTACACAGCACACTTCCCGGACGGCTGGGTTGTCAGCAAATCATGTCGATATGCATCTATAATTCAGACATGTGGTGTCTGGTCAGGTTCGTTACCTTCCAAGGGACGCACGCTGGCGGTGGTAAATGTAGTAAGTATGAAAAAGCATCCACACAGACACAGCCTCTGCAGCGGATACATGAGTAGTTCACACAGGGAATACACAAGCGAACTATGATCTACAATTTATGTCCGAATTATTCTACTTCAGGAATCCTTATATATAGTGTTAGTATATTAATAACTCTGTGGTGAGAGGTTATATGCTAACACTCACTATGTATTGCGTGCGCATACCGACAGAGATCATTTAGTGCTAGACTCTTGTGCTGGCTGAAATTAATCCTTTGACTTACGCTTGAGGAGGGATTTTGTTTGCTAAGTGGTCATCAAAGTCTTCGCGAAAATACCTATTATCACTTAAGGTAATGATTATATCTCTGATAAAAGGGATCAAATCGCACTTGCCTTCGTAGGGCTCCGTTTGATGTGCATATATATACAGCAGCAACTCTGGCCATCAAGGTGACGCAGACAGACCGTAGAGAGGAAGTCATCATGTCGACATTGCGTGCTTATAACCTAATGGGAGAAATCTAGACCTACAGATCATAAATCGCTCGGATCGTCACATCATTCAGTTCATCACTCATCGGACAGCCTCAGGCACGATTCGCTGTAACGTAAACAATCCTATAGATATGTTTGCGAAATAGTAATGAATCTAGTTACACGTAGCTTAATTCATATATCCAACATTTTCAGTATATTTGCGCTTGTGGGATATGAGATCTTGGAGGGATTCGGACACCGTTTACACCTGTTTATGTTCATGTCAGTATTTGGTTTTCTTATGATCATTACACAGAGCACCTTTCACCTGGACTAATGTGATTCAACAGGTAACACAGGTATTACTATCACATACAATCGACTAGGATTAACGATTAAATGTAGTGTTATGGGTCTAACTCTGTGTTAATGTTTCTGTGTCGACGCGCTTTGGTGATCATCAATAACATTTATTATGCACAATCGGACACGCTTTATATAATATCAAGCTTTTGTTGGCATAATTGACTAATCGATAGTTGGTTTAGTTAATGACGACGCTCAATCGGTGGTTCTAGTCATGCTATCCTGGATTGCTTACTATAGATAACTCCTATGCTTACATTTGTTGTGCCAAGAAGCTAATGCTCTTTTTCGTGATATCCATTTATTCAAATTATGGACAATCACTTTGGTTTAAAGAGAAAATAGAAAAAAGATCAGGCTATGTCGATCAAACATTATCACCAGGCAAGATACTGTAGGCGGCACGAAAATGGCATTAATTGGCTCTATTCATTCCGATCTACTTCATTTTGGACCTACTGTCAATCTTTACAGTGTCTCAAGCTCCCTAAGGAAACATCCATTTGCATTTCAGAAGTAAGGTTATCTTCCTCCGAATCATGGAGGACATTAGCTGATGATGGATTATATTGACTAACGGATCCTCCACACATCAACAGCTGATTATCCTCTTGGTTCACTTAAACAACAAAGCAATAATTATAACTACACATGGATGGAATACGAGGACGCACGCAAATGTCCATTGGTCTCGACAGAGTACTCTGACTCATGAGTCAATGTGTTTTATAGAAGAGCAGTTATTAGAATATTTTTGTCAATCAAAAGGGACGACACAATAGATTATTCACTATCGAAGCAACATGTCAAATAATATCTGGCATGCACGTGGCAATCAAAACCAGGTGGGCGTGGCCATCGTTATTATACGTCTGTGATGTGGGTACAAAGCAGGTTTATCCAGACCTAATGTGGTTTTTACGAGATAATACCGCTGCTTTAGCTCAACAATAGCATTCAACTTATTTGTTATATTAACCATATTAAACATTGCTTTCCACCGCACTACACACTACATGGATTGTACCAATACGGTCACTAGTCGTGGACGTATGACACCTTAAGGTTTATTACTCACTGTGGATTAGCAAATCCTTTGCCACTCAGAAATATATGACCAGATTCATGGAAGTCTATTGTTTCCACCAACATGCCGCTGTTAACTGCACAACATGATCTTCCTCTCGAGTTTGTAGTGAATAAACCCCCACACATCGTAGTGTCCTTCCCTGGGCAATTAAAAGCAACAATCCTGGGATGATCAGAGTATGTGCATGGCTTATTCTGCTGCCTCTGCACGCCATGCATTTTACTTCCATATGCTGGCTGACCAGAGTTGGGGTTAAATTACATCGAAAACCATTTGTATTGCCACCTCGTTATGCAGAAATGTTCATGACTTATTCTGATGACCGATGGTCAGATGTTGGCTGTTAATTATCTTTGCCATTTCGGTAGCCATCGTGTTAAATGACATATCCCCCTCCCGCTAGTTGTCAGTTGGTGCTGGTACTTACACCTGACTCAAACACTCCTTAGACATCCTCCTCGTCAGTTAGTGTCGATCAATGTCAATTAGCTGCGTCACCCCCCATTTAATAGTATTAGTCTCCGTGAAGAACACAACCCTACGTTTATTTTACTGTGCATTTATTACATCTCAGGGGCATGTATACGTCGCATAAAAGGTCGTGTCTGTTTGAAGTGGTAATTCCTCCTTATCAAAAACTCCGACAATTGCGGCTGTTAGAAATAAGCTTTCTTTGGGCTTGGGCCAATAACCCCGACTTGCAGCCAGGTGAGGCTAACTAACGCCGATCATCACGTAGAGGCTCTATCTTATTTAGCCCAACAACCATCCCCTGAGGTCCTCAGGGATCCTCGTTACTTGCATCTAAGAAGTTAAGTCTATGATTGGAGATTGATGGGCTTTCTTAATGGAACAGAAATAAGATAGCATTCTAAACCCAAATTAAAACACTGTGTAATCACCGCTCTATTGCTGTGCTTAACTGTGTGAATTATAGTTGATATTCTGCTTCAAATGCTTGCTAAGTTGCCAACTGATGTTGTAAGACATAACAAAATTCGATACACAGCTTGTTATGTATATTCACATTATTGTGTACACAATCTTAACTGACCACACAGTGCCATAATGCCCCACAACTGCCTTCTAGTCGAATTCCATATAATTTTGGTCAGGTGCCATTGCGTTTGAAATGCATAGCAATAATGAAATGATGTGACAGTTTTCATCGTAAAAGTCGTCTCGGCATATCATTTGTTACCATTCTTGACAGTAAAGACATAATGATGGCCCTATAAAGTGAATTCCCCAACACGCAAAATGACTAGTGAGAAGGGTTTATAAATAATATAAATATTTTACGTAGTCCAATAACGATGCAGTTAAAATGCATCCTTTGGCGAAAAGTATATTGTTTGCGTTTAATGACATCACTGACGTCACGCAGGTGGTTCATGAATGGACTACAAATATTATCTCTCTATGATTAACTTGACAAATTGTCCTTACATGTCACAATCAGACCTGTGCTTCCGCATTCACTCACGGTTATACCAGATATTTGAGACTTGGATATGCAGCTAATGAAGGCCTCTTGAAATTGATTGTTCCTAGCCGACGCATCTACGAGCCTGCGTACACACAATTTATAATATAGATTTTTCACAGCACCTCTTAAATAGATGCAACCATGAGTACGACTGGGTTTTCCATAGCGGATTGTAGCATTTAAAGGATCGAAATGGTTCACAAACTGTACTCATTACTATTGTCTGAAACGTACTCGACGATCACAGTGCTGAATAAGCTAACGACAACACGTGATCTCACTGGGTGTCTTGTTCTACTTTAAATTCAGCGTATCAATGTCTATATGCGGCCGACGTCTCAAGCGAATTAATGAACAGCTGTACCACTTAAATACAATCCTCTTTGTTCGGAGAAGCCATCATGGAGGTATTACAGTGCAAATATGCTTGCCAAGACATGAACGTGTGATAAACCAAGTTCATTTTCTACCGAGTTCATGTTTGATTAAAATGAACACATTCAGACAATTTAGACAATTTATTATTTTGCAAGTCAAATAATAAAAAGTTATTTGCAGTCGCATGTTTGTCTTTACCGTAACCAATTGTCCAACATATTCCTGTTAACTAATGCATCGGTGGTAGCTAGGTGAAAAATAATCGTGTTTATTTGTACTGCAGGTACGCCTCCATATGTTGATATCATGGCGTTGCATAAATTGTCTGTGACATTAGAATGTGGAATAGAGAGATTAGAGAGGCAATAGCTATAAAACGAATACCTTGACCCCGATGTCTACTGGATATCAACATTCAGCCGAGATCTACTGGATACTGTACCATGCGAAGCAGATTGGAGGCACACTTGCGTAATGATGACCGGACACAAGCGGCATACGCGGTCTATCTAGGATGTCTGCCTTGGTTTCTGAGGATAAGGAAGCGTGAAGTTACTTTAAGATAATGGTTGGACTGATTGGTTAGTAGCTTTTAGCAGATTTCCATAAGATACCGGTTGGATGTCCATAACTTCCTCCCATTCCAGACCTTGCCTTATAAATGCAATGTTATAATTATGAATGCTATTTCCAGTTACCGCAAGCGGTTATTACTTCACCGTTGCTTGTTTGTTTTCTTTTGGCTCATTTGTGTAGGTACTCAAAAATGATTATTAATTTTTTTGCGTATATTTTATTTGCCGAGTGGTTACTATTATGTAATCGCGATATAAACCTGATTGGAAGGCATGAAGGCATGACATTTTTTGGATATCGAATTCAACTCAACATCGCAGGCAAATATTTTCTACATCAAATTAGTAAAAGTCGAAATATGTGATCAACGGCATAAAAGATAAAATTGGTTATCTATGACTCAAAGGAGTGACCCTTCACCACAACGCCATAAATCTTGACTAATCTGTTATTCTAATTCTTATACTCTAATAAAAGCCCGCTGTTTTATTCTGCCTGATATGCCCTGACCAATTATTTGTAGAAATAAAAAGAGTGGCTCGATTGTAATTTTGAGACTGGTGCTGAATCATTCCTACTGCTTGGTTCAAAGATGTTAACAACGGTTGTAGCTAATATTGGCGTTGTTTCGGCTGTAGAGGAGATTTAACAGTCAAAAAGAGTGCATACGTTGTCATATTGAGACTGGTGTTGGATGTAAAGCATGTTTGATCCTGATTTATAGCGCCACCGCGAGTCTCATTCTTGTCTTTGATATGCCTGCATGCACACACACATACATACATACATACATACATACATACATACATACATACATACATACATACATACATACATACATACATACATACATACATACATACATACACATACATACATACATACATACATACACATACATACATACATACATACATACACATACATACATACATACATGCATACATATGCATACATTAGTGCATACATACATACACATACATACATACACACACATACATACATACATACACATACATACATACATACATACATACATACATACATACATACATACATACATACATACATACATACACATACATACACATACATACATACATACATACATACATACATACATACATACATACATACATACATACATACATACATACACATACATACATACATACATACATACATACATACATACATACATACATACATACATACATACATACATACATACATACATACATACATACATACATACATACATAGAGCACACAAGAGAATAAATGATTTATATTAAGTTATATCTCGATTATCCGTAAAGTAAATAATGTAACTTCGTGAGGCCCAATATGCAGTGATTGTGCGACAGACCAAATTCCACCAGCGATGCTCAAGAGCACCAAGTTGGCCAGAAGGATGATCCCACTGTGGTGAATGAAGCATCATTCTCATACAGGACAAACACTGTACACTCATCATTCTACACTCTAAGCACACACCACCATATATCGTTTATTCAGTTTATCCCACGAGTCCCTTGAGCTGTGCTTGATATTCTTGCTTAATTTACTCGACTGTTGATCTCATGAATACACCAATTTTGGTTGCAGGAAGCATTGTGCGGCAAGATGGGACGGTCACTGAAGTTTTGCATCTGCAATAAACGGAGAGCGAACGGAGAGAGGATGCAATTAGATTGATATATGAGACACGCTAATAACTTAATGGGAAATATTCACGACTACAAGAACGCCAAAGGGTCATAAATTGACAAGACTTCACTGACCAGAAAATTCATGGCATCACGCGCATTCCTGCCTGCTCTGCCAATAATTGTTGCGTAATTGCGACGAATTTAATCACCAAGAGCTTCAGACATAGATTAAAGAGTTCCGGCAAAAATGTATTTTATGGATGGGGTCTTGGAAATCATAGACATCTGACACGGATTCCCGCGAGACGGCGTGAATGATGCCCCCTATACAGGTGAACCTACTCAAATATTGTCGACAGCATTTGGCCCGGCCACGCAAGAGAAAGTTAAAGCGATCACACTAAAATCATCCATCATGCAGCCCGTGTCCTCACACAACCATGCCCTCTAATGGTCTGTATTGAGGATCTGGTACCGCGTCGTCAATTAGTTACGATAAGACTGCTGTTTACCAAGGGAATTTTAAAACACTTTGATCAGTACCCTCCTAAAAAAAGCAGAGCTCGACCAAGACAAGGTGAAAAACTACAGACCAATATCGAAGTGCCAATTCTGTCCAAGTACTGACGAAATGGTTGATGCTCGCAGAAGCAGCTTCTGGTATCAATCTTCAAGTAATTTAAAGTGACACTCTTGAGTCGCTGGACGATGGTACCGTGTCTCTGCTTTCGGCCGTATCTGACGCAATTGCAAATCATGTGTTGATAAAGTGATTCCGGTGATTTGAGTGCATACTACTGGTGCATATTGCGTTATCAGTTTGATCACAATCACAGTTATATTATATAAACAATTGTTACGGTCGAATTGTCATTTGGTAAATTGGGCAGCATATGGTGTCATACATGATCACCGCTTGTCGTCCCTAACAGAATTATAAATGATAATTTAATTAGGAGGCAGGTGCTAAAGTTGAACAATCCATTAGGTGTCTAATCCATCCGTTTACGTATATATGGCTAAATGTTTAATAGCTGTTGCTATATAGCTTTGTATGTTTACTGTAAATGACACATGCAGAGTCCAGAACATGAGTCAGATACCTCGTTGTGAATATCCTACACGCTACATGTATGGATTCATACGCTGCTACAGCTGCGTCTGCATGATTGAATCGTAAATATAGACTGTGTGGTAACTGCATCGACTGGGATCAGCTGTGGTTGTCCCATGATACCTTATCTTGGCTCTAAAAGCGCTTGACCGGACTTCCGACTCATAACGACACAAATGCGCTACTTAATCACAAGGGGGCAT
Source organism: Urechis unicinctus (assembly GCA_034190875.2). Taxonomy (NCBI): domain Eukaryota; kingdom Metazoa; phylum Annelida; class Polychaeta; order Xenopneusta; family Urechidae; genus Urechis; species Urechis unicinctus. The sequence goes on from CM067356.1 coordinate 3,760,189, forward strand.
ATCCTATCTAGTTGTCTATAACATATTAGGAATATGTACGATATATTATAGAGAAACAATAAACGCGAAACGTATAAGTCAAACGCGTACGTATGCAATATATATTTATCACATACCACTGCGATTACGGGAGTGTTTTCTGGTGTGGAATATTGACTCTCATGATCATACCGGGTGTATGTACAATACATAAGCACTCAGACAGTGTTGGTGGCTGGATAGTTTGTTTTAATCATAAAAGTTATATATTGATTAAAGTGGCACTTTGGATTCAGAATCTGTAGGATAATCAAGACAAACAATTATGTCTTGCACAATGAGTCACTGACAAACAAAATCTATCAATTAATATTATTTATGGGAACGAATGTGTATCCACCGTTTGTCATTATTCGTTTATCAAAACCAAAGACAGATTCATTTTTTGTTTGGAATATATACAGATATAGGGAACACACTTTTCGTCGATTCTGTGCATGCTATTTTTATGAAAAAAAAATCAGCAGCAACAACCTAATTGCCTCAGTGTTTAAATGTCATGTAGCTTTTGTGGTATTCAAAGTAAGCAGACACACCTTAAAATGGATATTTAGGGTATTAAGAAGGTCATTTGTAGTTAACACATATAACCAGTGGTCGGATTGCCTTTAATGTTGGCATATGGCTTGTTTTTTATTCTGTCTTAGGCACCGAAAACCATTGACTTCGCTCCCTTGTTATGTAGAAATGCTCTCAACCCAATTGGTTGGAGGAGGTATAGTTGTTGGCTGTGATTGTCTACGCGGAGGGGTAGCTTTCTGTTCAGAACGGAAAATTGCAAAAAGCAAGCTGGCAAAAAATTTAGTGAGACTTGCAGAACACTGCTGCTCGGTATATTTAGCCTATTGCACATTCTATGCACTGCAACGACAATTTATATCCAACTATCTGATGTCTATATACATATAAAAGTCATGCTGAATCTATCCTTCTAATACAGACACAAATCGGTGAGTGGCATATGACTATTGCAAGAACAAATGCAATGTATCTCATTAGATAAAACACAGCCATTCTGCTGGATCTTGTATAAAAAGGAACGCACATTAAACAACATACTTGTAGGTAAAAATGATCTGAAATTCATTCCAGAGGAGCAGTTGTATTGTATTATCAATATCAATATCATCAATGTCATGCACTACTACTACCTTTTGGTCAAATGCCAAATATTATTTTTGTCAGATTCAATTACGTTTGACATTCATAGCACAGAGGGAATGGAGAGACCTCTCTTGCGATAAAATAATATCAATAATATCGATCGTGTTGGCGTCGCATTAGTTACCATTTTTAATAATAAAACCTATTCATAATGGCCCTCTGAAGTGTAGCGCTCGACCCAGATAAGACCTTAAGAAGGACATTGGCGTAAATATCAATGTATTACTCAGTTGAAAGACCATTTTCGTTGCGCTTTTATTCAGGCTTTCGGAGAATGATACAATTGCCATCATTACAGTCATATAGATGAGTCATTTATTACCATCATCACACTCATGTAGATCATTCATTAGTGGGTCACAAAGATTTTTGTACTTGGCCCTCTCTTGTAACTTATCCATATTTGTCAAACTCTGACTTATGTTTCCGCACCAGCACACATTAATATAAGATATATAAGACTAAGATATGCAACTAATGACGATCTGTTACAGTCGGCTGCTCCTATCCGACAGAGGACTATAATCTCAGAGTCAGCATGCATCCAATTATCTGCATAGAAGTATATTCAGGGGATCACACATATCGACGAGTCCATAAGATAGACTGTGACCTCGATAACTTATCAGAGGAATCAAAGAAATAAAAAAATCGTCCTAAAACTCATTTTGATTGGATGAAATCCACTCCTCGTTCAAAATCTTTTACATTTCGGAATTAGCAAACGGCAACAAATGTACCTACTTCACATTCAGCATATCAACGATTATATATGCGGCCGACGACACATGCGAATCTATCAACATCACAATATTTCATGCTTGGTTAAAACAACATCATAGTGTATTACTTCGTAAATATCTTTTGCAAGGTACGTATATTTGATTTACCAAGTGCATTATCCACTGAGTGTATGCTTGATTAGAATATACACACCGGGTATTTTATTATTCTGCGAGACTAATATATAGTCAGTCGCCTTTTACGTGTCCCTAATACACGATCTATTTTGGAACACCCTTTTTGGTACACAAAATATATAAGTTTAATAAAACAATGAAAATCAAAAATAAGTTTACGAAACCGAAACATTTTACCAACAGACCAACAGAAAACAAGAAATGATCATCATATTGAATATATGTTTTGTCGCCTCTAATGCCCCAAAATGGTTGCTTTTTTGCTACATGTCACAACATCGCATATATATATATATATATATATATATATAGATATATATATATAGATACCATATATATAGATGATATATCTATATAGAGATATATATATTTGAGAGCAAACTATACATATATATATATATATAATAATTATGTATATATAGAACTGCATATATATATATACACGAAATATATAGATACATAAATATATATATACATAAACAATATAGAGAAACTGTGATACAAATATAGATGGTGGATATACATATATATATATGTTCATAGAGATATTAGAATAGAGATATATATAAGATATCGCATCGTGTAGAACAAGATATATCTCCAAACTATCTCCATATAGATAAGAGATATCTTCTATATATATCTATCTCTAGAGAGAGATCTGCTCTCTATAGATCTCTCTCTCTCTCTCTCTATCTCTCTCTCTCTCTCTCTGATGAAATATAGAGATATCTATCTATCTATATCTCTCTCTATATCTATCTCTCTATCTAGATCTCTATAGTCTCTCTCTCTCTCTATTCTCTATATCTCTATATCTGCTACATCTGCGTTTCTGTGACACGGCATGGTGCCCCAAGATACCTCACTTTGGGTTGAAATGCGCATAACCGACAATGAACCTCCGGTTCATAAAGACGCAAATCGCTGCTTACTGACAAGAGGAGGCGATATCTTATCTAGTCTTCCATCGCATATTGTAAATACATGCTAAAGTATAGTAATGAAGGCAGAAAAAATCGTAAGTGTCAGACGCGTAAATATTCAGTATATATTCCTCACATGTCACCGCTTTAATATGGTGGTGATTTTTTTTCCACGGAATATCGCTGCTATATTGTATGCTCATGTTCATATCGGGTTTCACAAACAAGACATATACACGTGGTATTCGTGTTAACTATTAAAGTTATATAATGTTTTATCGGCTTATCATTACAAATAATTGCACAGTACGCAATGCGTTATTGACAAAAACCCACCAAGTCATAATTATTGATGAGAATGAATCTGGCACCGGAGAGCAACGGCGGTCTGTAGTGGTAGACTGAATGTCTCATGATACCGCTACCAAGACCAACGTTTATGACAACTTTTGCTTTCGCGCACGTGCAATGTCACCGGGGGCGCGGTTGTATATTTATGGACAGAACACGACAATAATTGTCACCCATAGCACAGAATCTCCCACTCGTGATCCAATACACAGTGGGTTGCAAATGCCATTATATATCACGAATGTAATTCATTGAGTGAACGTATATTCAACACCGTCGATTCTGTGCAGGCAATTTGCATAAACGAAGAACAGCAGTAGGAACTTCATTGCCGTGTTAGTTAAATGTCTTATACCATTTATGGGTTTTCAAGGGTCATAATAAAGCAAGCTGAATATGGGCGAATGCGTGCATGGTAGATAATAAAGTATCTTGAAAATAGAAGGCGTTCATGACTTAAATACGTGGAATTTTGGGCAAATGTGTTATCAAGCGAAGTACACTAAACATTTTGCGTACTGCGTGCTACGATATATCGGGGCAGGAACACAGTTAATGATCTGCTATTAATCTCTGAAATTTCTAAAAAATGGTAAGCAATAATATAAGATGGATTAATAGTTATTAAGCCAATTGTTTCCACAAAGCACCTGATGCTGTACCAATATGAACTCTATAATTTTAGCGAGTTGCTATGTGCAGATGTGAGCAATTTGCTACAAGAACGAAACACCGCATAGCGTAGAAACAATTTCCAGACACAAACGACATTTTCTGTGATATCATTGTCATCGCCTATATCTACTGTACGATCAATATAAACAAGCGTTTGTTGTTCATTTTCCCAAAATGGAAGAATGTTGTACAATGGTGTTGTACAATGATATCATGACTGTGTTGACAAGCAAGCGGGAAATAAGGTATTAAAAGCCAATATAGTAAGTGAATGCACCAAATACAGTGCATTGCATATATCAAATGAACGTTTCACGTACTTAGTTTCGTTATGCTGCTTAACTCAGGTTTAGCAATTGCATTCATTGAGGTTACATTTGTCATCTTACAACACACATGTCCCGTACAGACACACAAGTGCATGCTTTGCCAGCTCAGGGTAACTTAAATGGGATGTAAAAATTTGCGATCACAAATACTCTTACAATGATTTATCCAACCGATGTCGTCCATAACGCCGCGCATGCCATTCCATGCACATACCTTTCTGTCGCTATGCTGCGTAATACGCACTCCTTCTGACACGATTCACTGTAAGAAGTGTTATTAAATCAAGCTTCATATTAAATAAGACGGAGCTAAGATGTATTCTCGATAGCTAATTGTGATCTGAGTGTTGAGTATCACTGACATTGCCTCCCGTATTATAAGTGCATTTGTTTAATGTATAAGACCATGTCTTGTACATTGAGTGTGGCTACCATAGACACGATGGAACTCTTTACAGCTATGGATTTGATGCAAACTAGATATAATATGTCTCAGATCATTGAGTCTTTACTTTATACCGACTTTATGCACGACAAACATAATAGAACGCAATATCTACTGTGATAAGGACTGTCAGCTGTCCATTCATTCGCATCGTGTGAACAATACACCAAGCTATTCCATATGTTAACGACTCTTGTGAATGTCCTTTTGCGCCATTTAGACTCCTGTATCGGAGAGCGGTGATGAAATGAGTCATGTTACGATTGACCAGAATGTTAGTCTTGCACATTAAGCGGCTGTTTATTGGGGTTAAGGCAATACAACAGGAGTGGAATGGAGACATTGTTGGGAGGACAATCTGATCCCTGATATTTTACTATGAGTATTAGCGAAATTGAGTTGGCTTCGACTTTTGTCTCAAATGCTCTTGTCGCATATGATACGGTATAAAAGGGCAAAAACCTAGGTTTTGAGCTTACTCTATTTCTAATGGTCACGATCAAATTACATTACTTGAATTAATGCTTACGTTAACTATTATGATCGAGATCGGATTCTAAATTCTAATGATTGCTATTGAATATTAATGATCACGAATTTAGTCTTGAAATATAATCGCTTTCAAAATGAATAATATGCGAATGAAGATGTTAAACTTCAATAAGCGTTCAACACCTCACAGTCATATTACTCTATGTGTTAGAAGAAAGGGAATGTTTACATTCGAAATACACTTACCTATTTTGAAACTTACGCCCCAAATATTGCATATTGATGCGACATGACATGGAGAAAAGTAAAATTTAATTTCACAGCAAAATCATTGACAAAAATGAAATGGTTATTACATGCTATATTAGTAAAAGAAGATGTTGACTTCCACGATATTTGCATACCATCTGAGGATCTCGCTGTCACCACTATTCACTGCGGGGGTTGCATCAAATGCACACTGCAAAAAGTTGTAATGGATAAATTGTGATTTTCCCAAGTGAACAATCCTTGCGTAACATCGCAAAGCGCTATTTGTTCATTATTCAAACTTGCCCTCTAAAAAACATAAAACTGTAAAATGTCATACACGATCGATTTAGTGCGTATTCGTGACTGCTGCAGTGAACATGCGTGAACAGTGTTGATCATAAGGTGAATGCAGGTAAGACAGTTCTCAATCAATTTGTAGATTTTTAAATGTTTGAATGTCATTTAATAAATGATAAAATGAGTAGTACAGGCTGAAGATGACAAAAACGGAAGATACCTTGGCTAAAAAGTTTTATATGTGGTTTGGCACAAGCGAACATATAAGTTTTAATGGCATACGATTGCTTATGTTGGTTTTTGTCATACCAATGTCAAATCACAAGCAAACACGTGCCTATCATTGGCTAATACTGCGATTTGCCTTGCTATATCATTGCATTTGCATTATAGAAATTAAGCATGCTTTAGGGCATTCCTTTTCTGCTTATTATCTGAGGTCATATTACAATGGCAACGGGTGGGGATAATGTTGATCATTGGACGACAACTAAATAGTGGCGACTACTACTGTGTCGGCTTATTGATTGTGACACCCTGATGTAGAAAGGTAGAAGTAGTTGGATAGTTCATAAATGGCTGCCAAATATCTTGTTATCAATTGCTCTACCGTCGTAAACATTAATCGTCATACGGACCTTCGATCTGATAAACTCTTCGGGAACTTTCACACTCGCATGACTTTGTCTCCTTGGTGTTTAGATTTGATAGTATATTCTCGTCGAGTTCTTAAAAATATAACCGCGCAGAACGAGAGATCAATTCAAATTCAATTATCGGATAAGGCTGCACCATATGTAGCATTGTTGAATTAATTAACACATGGTTTAACCTCACCCCAAATGCCGTCATCAGTGATTGATCAGATCGAACGGAACTTTCAGCAGGATACCGTTGAATAACAGCTGCGGTATATCTGATAAGGAGGCTTATATGTGACCATTCGAGAACGGGCTGTCATCGAGCGCCTGAAATGACCAAAAGCACTTTTCTAATCAATTACCCTCTGGTCTTGTCACAAATGTGTTCAATGTGGGATTTTTTTGCATTAGCGCGTCTATATATACACCTTAACAGCTGAGCGTTATTGGTTTTGCACCACATAATGTGCTTTGTAATATATAAAAAACCACGTCAGTGGTATATGGTACTTATTTATGCTGCAATGTGTTTTACTTCCCATATAACCCATTAATGCCGGGACAAAGGCAAAAAATCACACAACCTGTAGGTGTTTCTAGTGATGTTAAACAATTACGAGTTGTCATCATGCATCATTGGCCGTTCGGAGGCCTGCTCTGATCTACTTATTATAGTGTACAATCAACCAACTTCAAGGGTGGGGGGGTGGGGTAGAACTTCCACTTCTGCTTAGAAGTTAGACCATACAACATCTTATTGGGAAGAAAGATCACTTTTTTATCTCTAGATAAAGACATTTCCTAAATGAGCCGTTGTATTATCATCGCACGGACAAATGATAATTGCTGGTCTCTAAATGACTGGTATAATAGGTTTCACTTCGGGAAAATGTGATTGTGCTTACCGCATTTTGAGCTCTATTGTTTTGGTGCTGTAATTAGACGGCGAAATTGGGTTGCTAAAATGTTAAAATGTTGTTGTTCGTTTACGTCTGTCATATGATAATGAAGTAAAATGGAAAAGGCGGTACTCAATGATTTCATATACATATACAAGTTTAGTAGGCTTTCACATGACTATACCAAATCCAGAGTTTTACTTTTCTGCAATTCAACATTCAAACATGACGAATGATAGAATACTAGGCCTTTTGTCATGGTGTATTTAGGGTTAAAAGCATGCACGAAGCAGATTCATTGTACTGCCCCGCGCTCCAATTCAGCATTGTGCTTCAATGCAGGGTTGTGCAGGTTATGTTTATCATTGCTATGGTTACACCAGGTGGTCATTGCCCGACAATATATACATTGCTATCAAGCAACTCGCGGAAAATGAAGCTCCACGTTGTCCATCGGTCTAATTCCGTAGTTACGACATGACACTGGTGCAATATCTTGATCGTAAGTGTCATCATTGCAGCTGATGCAGTGGTAATGTAGTGTTTTTACACTTGATCCGGGTAATTACATTGTTACTCGTATTGTAACATCTGGGGAGTATTAAGCTGATGATGCAATAATTGTACTTGATAATATTGTATCCAAATATGGGAATACAATATAATTCCTTGATATAAATTATTTTAGCCACAATTACTAACTATCCAAATACTGCCTGCTTAACAACATCATATTATTGATGGTGTAATGTGAGTATCATTATTAAATAAATATCACTTTGATTAAAGATTATGACCGCGATGGAGCGAATGAAAGGTACATGGATTTGAGGTTTTGAAGAATTATTCATAAGACAGGGGTCGTCATTAGGTTACAAGCCATACCTTCCTGTTTAGAGAATTATTCATAAGACAGGGGTCGTCATTCGGTTAGGTGAACGTCAAATATATATCTTTCTTGTGCTCCTGTTAAGGATTCACTTAACACTTCCAGTTTTTCTTAAAACACACTGCAATGGAACGGTTGTTGTATCATGGCGTTATGAATATATCGACTTGTTGGAGAACGGTTACAATTACAAGCGCTCTCGATGCCATTGCGTAAATAAAAATCAGAGCTTATAAGTATGGATTCTTGGATAACAATACTGAAACGCCACGATACTGCGATGATTGGTCTGCAGTTAATGATATTTGCGCTGATCTGTCTTCTTAGTTTTTGTAACATTCGTCACTATATAGCATCAGATACCTATAGAACGATCAAGCGCGTGTAGCGATTAGTAGTATGCTGGCCGCGGGTGTCATTGCATCGATTCATTTTGATCTATTTATGTTATTCTGGGGCCTTGGTGCCGATAAACATTACGTCATGGCTCCACTAAGGAAGCATCAGTATTTATCAAAGGAATGTTTTCATTTCTTTATATTACGGAGGTGATATTTTTGATCGACTGATGGGTCATTCATATTTCGCTAGAAATGCACATAACAGCTTATATCTTTATGGGTAACTATCTTCGTGTCAGATTTAAATCTTATAACACATACTGTACGAAATCAATTGACGTGCTGTTTCAAACTACTGATTCATCTGTGATCATTGGGAATATATAAAATCCCTGAATGCTCACTTAAACGAGATTAATTAGCATTCCATAAACTGTTTTTAATAATTCGTTACTCGCAAAGTATCTCCTCTGAGTCCGCAATTTGTCTAAAGCAAGACAAGAATGTTAAGGTGATGTCTGTCATTGATATATCTCACGTATAATGGCCACCTTAAATATCAAATGTGTAAATGCGTACATATGTGTTATTGATATGTTCGTTAATCAAAGTAGCCAAATGTACCAGGCTGCGGTTTTCACAATGCGATGGGGTTACAATCACTGTAGACAGGCAACCCGCCTTCCAACGGGATAACAAAGCGGTTTTCACATCTGGCGGCAAAGATGACAGCTCTCGGCTGCAAGATTGGACGTCCAACGCGATAAGAAACAGATGGACATGGCACTTGTGACAGCGCGTTAGTTCGATCAATAGTTGAGAAGGTTATACCGTTGATGAAAATCTTCTTGGACACTTTCAACGCTTTCAACAACTAGCACCGGAAGAAGATACACCATACGAGCAATCAATATAATCAGAGCAGTGTTGATCGGAACGACGCTAGCTGCACCAATATGCTGTAATTTGGTTTGCAGATATACCGCCCGATTACTTATTGCTTACACCTTTTTCTGCTTGCGTTTTTGTTTTACCTACCCCTCGAGCGGCCAATTCTCTTTATTTGTCTAAATGCAGGGCTCTTACCGGATATGAAAGGATGATGAATGGGGCATGGTTCTGTGAAAGATATACCTTGATGATTATATTGCGTGTCTGCCTTACCTAAATGGAGACGATCAATATATCGAACAAGCTCCACGCTAACACCTTGAAGTCTACCAAGTTAGAAACCATGCAATCACCAGGTATGCACTGACAAAAACTCGGAAATGATTCAGGCACATTTCAAACGCCAATGCTTCATCGATCTATGTGTGTCTTTTAGAGCTTGATTAAAAAATAAACCTATATGCAAAGTTATTGCATGTCAATGAAAGCTGAATAAATACTGTTGGGGTCATTTTTTTATATTTTGTATCCATCTTGCATTTACTGAAACTGGACAGAAAGATGTACATTCTTTACAGATACTGCTGATTTTCGGAAGCGTCATAATGTCTGAGATCCTCACGAATAAGGCTGGGACAATTACAGCTCTCTACTATTGGTGAAAATGCACATCTCTTGTGGCGTCGTTACACTTAATTGACACTGCGGGTTTGTTCCTGCCTTCATTAGCATCTAATGCAAGCAGGCTCTAATACTGCCCAGGTGCAGGTTCGAATCAATAAAATAGGCTATTAAAAGAATTGCCAGGCTGCCCATAGAGTATGATTGGTGTGCAGATGACAATATATGAGTAAGAGTAATCAAAAGTGGTACACAATGAAGTTGTTACCTCATAGACTACTGTGTTGATGCTACTCATCCTACGCAGTTGTACACTCTACGTATCAAGGAATTAACAATTGAGGAAACAATATTTTGCCGATACATTCCAAAGCATGTACGTTCGAAAAGATTTAAGCTATAAAATAGGCAAAGGTATGTCTTCAAATTAAAGCTGATAGTCGCACATACTACGCATTACATTGTTTGCTTCACATAACCCAAGCCGCTCTGTTCAGACAAAACATGGTGGTTTATTAATTGCTATGCTGCTACATCTGGATAGCGGTATTGCTTATTTGGAGTAGGAACAGTAAATTTGGAGTCAACTCATTCATTTATGAAGCAGCAGACGGGCTGGTGGTAATCCATAACGGGATCAGCTGCTGAGAATGTTGTGTCGAGGTTGTCACCTTTACACCTTTCTCCTGCGCAACCAAATAATTACTAGAATAGTTGAGATCAGTTGATTAAGGTTACCTCATAATGCATATTACCAAGTTTTACTGGTGCTGCAAAAGCATCTGATATACAGATGTCAGATGTTCAAACGAACCCCCGAATAATCATTTGTCATCACTGCCTTATCAGCAGGAACAATTATGGGTAACTGATTTATTTATGGTATAAGTGCCATAACAGCTGGCGGCGAATACCAGCATAGACTACTGCACCGAATGAAGCCTGGAGGTAATCATAATGTAGCGAACAATATGAAACCCGTGCAATAATAACTCAGATTAGCAGCTTTGTTTTATTGATATGGAATATAGACTGCATCAGCGGGAGAAATGAGCATTATTGAATAAATAATTTAGTGTGCACTTTTTAAATCTTCGGCATATGGTGGTACTACGCCACAGGTGGGAACAATGATTTCTCATTGATTTATTCAGTGACGTGACATTAGAATTGTCCCAAGTGAAACGTTAAATGGTTTTGAAAAAAACACTTTAAGACAGATAACGGAGCGTCCGTATTCTAGCACATGGCGTTGAATTTTGAATACAAAACAATTATCACGTTTAAGAATCTCTCCGTCGCTGGAATCTATGTAAATATATAATAAGACTACAAAAGACACGATTTTAATAATTCCATCATTTATATTGGCGTCGTGGTAATGCACGGAATATTAGATAATACTTCCTGCATCAGTTACGTGAGGAGATAACGCAGGTCCTACATTTGAATCTTCCACTCTCTTATTTATGCCATATGAAACACACTGCAGTACTTACTAAAATATATACTTCACTCTATGAACTTCTAAGTACGTTTTCGTTACGTGGGTTAGGTAAATGACGCCTACTGATGGTAAACAAAGCGATGGACATAATTGACGTTTGTTCATTGGCATATGGTGAAAACGTTAACTGCACACTACGTTTGCCTTTGTTAATACTACAATGTGAATGCCAGTACTAACCAGCCATCTACAAACCTCACAAAGGGACATCAATCAATCTTAACTTGAGAAACCTAAGTAAAAAGCTATGATTATTTCATTGCTATTGCATCATGTATAAAACAATTATTAGTACTGCAGATATTCAAATTGTGCAAACATATAGCGCCTATTGTTGCATGTGTTGAAACAATATTCATGTTAACCAATATTCATTGGTTGGTGAACCAGTTTAATCACAGAGATGAGTATTGAGTGACGATTAGCAATAAATCATGTTCGCATAAACAAGGTAGATATGTAATGTTGCAGATGTTAAGACTAGCGCACATAGTAGCCTCCAAATGTAGGAGACTAAACATTTCAATAATAGCTGTCTGTCAGTGCTTTGTGCTTGGCACATCGAGCAGACGATAACCTACATCATTTCATAAGATTTTTGTCTCACCGGAAAGTAACAAATTTAAGTCAGTTTGTATAGAAGGAGTCATTTTGTTTCGTATACTGCCGGTTCTTTGGTATTCCTTGCTTCATTAAGGGTCTACGTCCCAAAATCGTGAGCCATGAAGCTAGACAGCATGTGACCATTGTGCTCCCCAGGCCTGGTGGCAAAGAAGCTCACTCGACTATAATACTACTATTTACAATATGAGGGGACAATTAAGTTATTTGGATGGATGTAGGGTATTGATTTAATTGCGCTCGAACGAAGAAATAGGATGAACGAGTTGATATCAAACTTCGAGTCTCCTCCTTACTCACTCTATTCGACAATCACAATGGGGACACCTTCCACACTGATGAGAACAAGGCGTCAGTGCACCTTACTCGTTTGTTTAAATAACCTTCCAGAGCATAGCGTTAATATCGGGAGAAAACAATCACGCATACAGACCCGCAGTAGCAACAAGCGTTTACTTATATGGTAATACTGTAGTGGGGAATATAGAAGTCATGTGACCCATAAAGCGAACAATAATCTTCAACATGGCTTGGCTTTAATTAATATCACGCCATTTAGGGCTAATGAGATTTTGACGTGCCAATAGTCTACGAAGCCCGAGCAATTTTGACCATCTCTACTTAATCAGAACCATATCCATTAATTAACGCAAATACACGCGAATCCACCAGAAAAGCAACCAATATACTGAATTGGGCTTAAATGCTTTTGGCAGATGCGTGCTGATTCATTATAATGAAACATACTGCTTTTGAATTAGCGTGATGCAACTAAATTTCAAAATATGCTATCTGATCATTATGGCTGGCCGGAGCTGTTAAATCGCTCCTTTACGTTTACACATATAAACAACGTTAGATGTAAACCATAACGTCCATTGCCACTCAGGCTGGGAAAATGTACCTGACTGACATGCAAGCGTGCTGCTCTTCTTCATAGACTGACATCAAGTGATATTGATGATTGGGTCAATCACTTGATGCTACTGAACAACAGACACTATGTCCTCTCCCACCGCCCAACCACCTAGTGTATATTCCATACATTGCAAGTATACTGTCTTAGCTTGTCTAATGTAGTACTTTTGAACATGTAGTAGTCGTGCGGTGAAGAATTAGATATAAAGTGTTGATTCAAACTGATCACGTGAATTCATAAATCAATTGATACAATTGCCCTCTCTTTACAATTATACTGTTGTCGAGCTCAAACAAATTATTCGAACTGATGTTTTTCACAAACAGATAGCAGTGCCGCTTTGGCACTCAGACTGTATCCAATGTATCAACCCTGTGCTATGTTACTGTCCACATCAGCACTTGCCAGGCCTTATCCTCTTGCGATAAACACATTCATATCACCAGTACAAAATCGATTCCGTTTTGACCACTACAGTCGCCGCATATGAATAGCCGTTGCAACTGTAATGATATATTACCAACAAAATACATAACCACGTGACCTTTAAACCGCCCAAGCGTGATAGTGATAATACCAGACCCTTGTACACAACATCACCTCATGTCAGGCGCATAAGACCCGATAAAAGCACCAGCACGATCTATGTAATGAAGTTAGGCTATTCCACCATATTAGCGCAGTATGTCTTGCTTTATTGTGTGTATGTCCGTCATATCATCAGTAAAAGCACAAAAACCATCATACACTGTACATAGTATGTAAATCGTGTTCCAGGTACAAGGTACAAGGTACTCGACCATATTGCCTCTGGGTTGACGAATCGTCCAAATGAATGTATGCCCACATATTTGTAAGTAATTATATTGATTATTTAGTTAAAATATTCTTTCCTTTAGATGCAGCTACCTCACATTTGTTGTAGTGTGCGCAATCATACAATACCAAAATTGTAGCTTGGGATATTTTCACCACGCTATGGCACAGATGAACGAAAGATCATAGACTTCATGCAATAAGAGATTTGGTTAAATTGAATTAATTTTCGAGTATAATTGATCAATTACAAGAGTTACATTATGCATCACAATTGTCAACGCTACAAGTGCTTCTAAACGGACAACCCATATTGGCGGCGAAGATTTGTTTTTACTTTTGACACGGAATATGATCGGTCTAGGCAGAACAACATATTTACTGTATATTTGCTACACACTACAGTAAAAATAGTTTGAGCGAAGGAGGTGGTATTCAATATGTCAAATATGTTCAAGGATTGTAGAAATCTTTACTGCCATAACTTTCATTTCGGACATTTAATTACCCAATATGAGTGCTATAGTTACCACATTATAGCACGCCTGCATAAATCAATAGCAGTGATACCAGAGTCATGAGACACGATGGGAGTATGCATTACTTCCACGAGATTTAGTAATTTCAATATCAACAAACGCTCTTTGATTGACACCGATTGTTGCGGATTTGCTAAGTGCCATCTGTGTTGACTTTGTTGGTTGGATACACGTGATCAATGTTTGAAGTGGTTAAATGTGTATGACTTTCCCCAAAAGAAATAATTTTCCTTTATGATTGAGTGGAGGTAAGGGAATCGAATGAGTGTGATTCATCATGATCTTTCTTAAACCACCCGCCTGAGGATGCCTATGGAACATAGTGCTTGTACTCACTTTTCGATATGATCTTGTCCCGCTTGAATACCAAGGACACCATTCATCATCAAAGCCAAGCTTGATCCGCCCATAGAACACATCGATACCAAACCTTATTTAATAACCTGCAATGTCAAGAAGACAACCGTGATCGTCCTGGTATGTCAATAGATTCACAGACCAAACATCTAAGAACATTTCGAGAAGTATTACCTATTGCTTGTTCTACATGGTCTCCGCCAGGACCGTGAGTGACGGCTATTTGTTAGTTCTTGTTGCTTACAGAGACGATCATTCATTGAATAAAACTTCCACTGATTACTCGACACTAAGGTTACAGACAAATGGAGGTGTTAGTCTCCAACTATACCGAGCGTTCTGTTCTGAGGCAAATAAATATAACATTGAACCTGCTTATTGACAGAATTGGCAATGTTTCAGAACCAACGATTTAAGAAATACATGGTACAGATGTAAGATAAAGAAAAAAAACCTATGGATTACTATCCAGAGCTCAGTCTTATTCAATGCAACACACTACATTCTGAGTCGAACCAATGCGGTCCCCGAGAGGTTGCCAATTGTTTAGGCATGCTTCAGGGCAACCAGTCCCGTCATTATTATTTCACAATACTAACACCAACGGTCATATGTTACTTCAGTACCTCGTTATAATGTGTGAAGCATTATATCCTTATCCGCTGAGGTCGTGCATCAGGATAATGTTGTCACTAAAATGGACAGTATTTTCATTCAATTACGATTTCCAAGATTTTTTGATAAAGGCTAAATGATCTAACGTGTACTGTGTTTCTGTAGAAGAAATGAGTAAGGCAATCCGATCCACACTAGTCTATTTGATAGCATGAGCTCTACCTCAAGAGACCTACACTGAAAAGATGCTTTAATGACATCATGCTTATCATGGTACTTATATAAACACAACAACGATAGTGGGAATAAGACTTCAGATCAAAATGTGAGCAAATTACAAAGTGAAGTATTTCCCAAATACTATATATGCCATATGAAGTTCGACGAATGATAACAAGCGATATCAATTTGTTGGTTTCAGAGCGTCTTCAGTGCATCTTCTCTTCTTGATAATGAATTTGGCATGTTATTATTCTTTAGGGGAAATGTCCGATCAACGTGAAGTCTGTATGTCATCTACTAGCACTAAACTGATAGACGCCTCCGTGTTTTGCTCCTATTTCCCGGATAAGTTTTCGTAATTTTATCTATGGCTGGGAAATGCTTGTCCAGTCACCTGGCATGTAGTCAATTGGCAGAACGTTTCGATAAAACTGGTGAACGATTCTGCATGTTGCTGAGATGTGAAAAGAATACTACACCTTGATTACAGTTAGCCTAATGAACATTAAGTTTACCAGTACGTTTTGTTCATGTTATTGGCACACATTCTTCACAAACAACCAATGAGCTTTCAGCAGGCTTTATTCCACACAATTATATGTTGGCGCTCGCTATTTTACTTGGCAACCATGCAAATGCAACCGAAGCAATTTTAAGTCACCTCCATGCCATGCTACAACCATGCGGGGCTGAAATCAAGTGCGACAAAGAATTGCGTATTCGATATAGCTTTAATCTTACGCAGAGGAAGATCAACCACTATATGTCACTGCATAATTGAAGGAATGTGCAATGTTAAAGGTAATTGGCTATGAATGTCCAGCCGATATTATCTATTTGCTTTCAACACAAAGGTGATATATTTTGCTTACCACTATTTTTCATACTATTATTTAGTGCCTTACACAATGAGGCATAAGGAACGTAATTCGTCAATGATGTTTTTGCATTTGATTGGTAATAATAGAATATATGGCATAAGTAACTGTACAACGTTTGGGATTAAAACTGGTTCAATAATTCATCGATGAAACATGCAAAACCATGCCTAACAGCGCAATGGGCTAAACGTTATTTGTCTAGAGCATAAAAGGATATGGAAAACGTGGCTGTGAAATGTATCGTATTATGCAGCGCCCAGTGACAATACTACGCCATAACAAAATAACATAACATAAATAATATTACCATCAATATTACAGCACGTGGTCAAAATCGCTGCATACTAAATTTTAGAATTGCACGTAAAGCAAACTGTTACCCATACGATTTATTGCAATGGAGGATATTTGCTATCACTTATGGCTACGCCTCTGTCTGATGAAATGTTGTGACAGCGCCACACGCCTGCATGGTCATTTACTGGAACATTTGATGCTTTGTTATGTAATATATATCTCGTCTTGTGTTGTCTTACGACCAAAATCACATATTCTGAGCCGGAATGAATTCGTATCACGTCTCCGTAGTACAGTAATTAGGCTTCCATTGACGATGGTTCATAATCTGTAAAAGAACGCCAGTTAAAGAAAGCCATATTATCTCAATTTGTTAAATGAATATATGCGGAGGTGACAGCTATACATTGGTTTCAATTGAGATTCAGACAATTAACAAAACTTATCTATGGCAATGGGTGGTGAACTATAGAAGAAAGTGAATTGCAACTGCTAATTTGCACAGAGTATATATATAGAATTACCACCTGTGATATAATCGATGAGAGCTCATTGTTTCTGGCTTGGACTTGTTCGTGCATGTTGTGCCACTGGTAGGAGACATGGACATCTTAATACTTATATTCTTAAATACTGCCAAGCAAGTCAGATTCAATCGGCTTATTTATGGAAGAGTTAACCCACTTAATGCCGAAGTTAATGAAGAACAGCACTAAAGGCAATATAAATCATGTCAAAGCTGGTGCGTGTATGGAGCAATTCACTGAGCAGTTGACGCGTCTTGCGGCCGCCTGGTGGTCGGTACAATGCAGCAAGACTATTACATGGGAAAGCGATGATAAAATTCAACGTTACCGCGAAGGCTGACAGTCTTGAACATAAATCGGCTGTTTATGGGGTCAAGGCAATGCAAATGGTGCGAAAAGGTGATATTGCTGGAAGTAAAATGTAAGATTTTAGCTCGCTATAAACAGTATCTGTGCAGACAGAAATCTGCAATACTCAACGCTGTATAATCAACACGGATTGGGGGATTACCCAGCAAATGCCAAGCGTTTACTAAGTTAATGCTAACCGCAATTATGTAGTTTTATAACCGATAATTAGGGCACGTATAATGAACGGTTTGCTGTCGTAGAAGGCTTTCAGTGATAATGAAGAGATGGAATGGGGTAATATCAATCGGACCAAAATTTATTATGTATGGTTTGCAAATAACCGAGGCGCCTGGTCAGTAACTGATAACGACTGCCAATCTCTGTACCTACCTGCTACTTGCAAAGCGCCGGTTTAATCTGACACTATCTGTATCTCATTTCCAGATAACTTTCGGAGTCATGGAATCATTTCCACATTTGAATAAAAACTTCATGTACATTACTTGGATAATTAACCATCCCCGGTATTTGTCGGACAATGGACTTGTAAACCTTTAATATCAACCATGTAAACATATTGAAGGCAACATCAGCGAGAATATGAACAGCGACAACTTATACACCATAAAAGTTCTCAACATTTATTCACTTAGTGGACTGTGAGCTCGACTTGCTTTTATGCACCGTGTCATCCATGATGGGAGGAGATGAACCTGTATGAAATGCGCCCGGGAAAACTCATCTGACTTCTCAAAAGTGGACGAATGGTCGAACTCATGAGAGTGAACCATCCTCTGTTACATCAACGAAAGCAACCAGTTAGTGGGTCAAGCAGCAATGAACGT
Source organism: Urechis unicinctus (assembly GCA_034190875.2). Classification (NCBI taxonomy): domain Eukaryota; kingdom Metazoa; phylum Annelida; class Polychaeta; order Xenopneusta; family Urechidae; genus Urechis; species Urechis unicinctus. The sequence continues at coordinate 3,778,858 of CM067356.1, forward strand.
TACACGCTACTTTTGACCAACATGAGGCAATCATGAGGGCGGATTACTGGGTGATTTGTTGGCAGAATTTATTCTGATCAAATCAAACCGCCATGATATTATTCTTTAATCAGGACAGTAGCATAATCTTAAACCAGGTCATGTTGAGATGAATTGTTACTTTGAGTGATGCAGTGTGATTTACCACGCATTATAAGTTTTATGGCGGGACCAAATTGCCAAGAATATGGTTATTCTACTTTCAACAGATTCCATCTGTTCTGCAACAATTTAACTAATTGATAAATGTCAGTGCTGTTACTAAGCCTTCCTATAAAGCACATTATTCAACGGGAAATATTATTGTGCAATTATAATGCCACAGGATGAAATTGTGCTTTCTTGTGATAGATCGCCTGGATCGTAGCGCTTAGCATCAATTATGCTGCAGATTCAATTAGATACAGGCTTGGTCGGGAAAGCCTTAAGCAAATAAATGGTTATGCTTTTCCATTCACTTTCTCAAAGCTACGATTTCACTGGGTGGTGCGTCAATGGTACAAATAAATAACCACAGCAGGATTATGTCGCGATTGCGTCCATATGTTGGAATATTGCGCCTTTCACATATTTACATCCCCTACCTCAATAGATGCAGTGGAGTATATCAGCAGGTCGAATCCACTAAGCGCATAGTTCTTGAGGTTGTTTTCGCGTTGATGCTGTCGCCGGGCATATTCTCGCTGGTGTTGCCATCAATAAATATGCTTGTATGCTTGATATTGAACGTTTACAATGGACAGAACTAAAGGCACTATAAATCAAGATTTTAAAAGCTGATGCGTGTATTGAGCAATTCACTGAGCAGTTGACGCGTCTTGCGGCCGCCTGGTGGTCGGTACAATGCAGCAGGACGACGAATACCGGAGATGCTCAAATCTTGGATGCTTATGGAAATACATGGAATACATATACAGAGCTTAATATGTGATATATCATAGTCATTCCGATATAAATTATCGGCCATAGTTGGCTGTGTTTCATTTACGCAAACTTTAGTGTTGCTACCAAGACAGCAGCCATCCTCCGTTATCATGGCAGGGTGGCCTTGGATGTCCTGTAACCGGCTGGAATGGGCTGTGTTGAATGGCTCGCCTGTTTCGCTTAACGTCATCGAGTACTATTGGAAATAAATAGCCGAACACTCCAGAAGACAGACTAACTCTTGCAAGATGGTACTTTGTGAGGTAATTCCTGTGCTGTGATCATAATATAACTAGGCTCATCATCCGATCTCACAATGGCAGTTATAAACTATGGTGCGTCTAAACGTAACATCGACCATATCCCTTGATCAAAGCATGGAGCATTGAGTAATCGTAGTATTGAACGTGAACAAAAGGTTAAGATGCACACTAATTTGAAATTAAATTCATATTATCACTAGTGACATCATAAAGCCCCCATCGCAATATATCACATGGGCCAGGGATGCATTTCTGTGAAAGTGAATTATTTACACTCGCTCCATAAGGAACGTCTTGGCCTGATGTAGTCTCCATCCCTTAATATCTTAGATTGAAAATAAGTACAAAAGACGACCTACAAGGTTGGAACAATTGGAAGCGCAACGTGAATAGAAGTTTTAAATCTTGATTCGAATATATTACCCGCCGCGAAAGTAATCCGCGTTGAATTCTGGCATAAATGTGGTGACATTTCAGTTTTCACGGGTTTCAATATGATCTAACCTAATCGCATGGCTTTGTCCTTTCAGCCAATAAGAGCTTTTTCCTATATCGCCTCAACCTCACAGACAGCCATGTGATAATTGCGACCACGTGACAATATCACCTAGCTGCCTCCAGATTTGGGAAGGTCCCTCACAGGGCACCACAGCTCTAACATGACAACGCTATGAAGGTGCTTAACATCAGGCACGCCTTTCAAGTGTAACAGCGGGATTTTCGCAAGAGTCATTTGCCAGCAGTTAATCTGGTTGCGGGTCGCTCTTAGGGAAGTCACGGTAATATCCCATCGCCCCGGTTACTTGCTAAGACGAGAAATCGTAACATTTGTAAAAGCCAGACCACACTGCTGGGTGTCCGGTCTAAGGGACGACAAACTCGGCAAAACTTTATCCTGAGTCATACTCAATAAAAATCTTTGAAAGTGAATTCAAGAGCTATATGAATGACCGCAAACGCAACCCGGCATAAAATTGATGTAATTGAACGTTGAAAGAAACGCTACTCACTGAAATTGTATTTTGGCTTGATCCACATAACTAATCTTTAGATGTCCTGAACTAATAGTTCATATTAATGCATATAATTCAGCATCAGAATGTACACAACAGATATAGCTTATGCTACTACACACACACGTTAATGAAATGACCAACCCAAGTAGTGTAGTCGTTAAGAAACCTTTGTTTCGGTGGTAGTGACGTTTTAATCTCACTCTCACCCGACGCAGGTCTTTGATATTGGTTGCTTTAATGCGATTTAATTATTGATTTAAAATCACCATAAGAGATGAATCGCTCTCGTCTGCCTTTAGGTCACAAATGAGGCACCAGACGAAAACAGCATCAGCGTCCTAGCGACCCAAACACAACCCTTGCCTTATTTCCGTCACGTAGCTCAATATGAACGGCCATCATACGGCGTGAAGTTGCGCTTGATCATCGCATGTAGGTGCCATCTTTCCCCATATCACACACGTGACCATGCGACAACTAACACTCATTACTAGCATTGCTATTTGTTTAAAGCGACTGTGTTTAAGCTGTGTACCATGCTTGTGCACGTTTGATGCGCATATGATAAGTCGCTATCCAATATTTGACAATAATGCTTGCCAACGGATCTGGTAAAGACTGTAGGGGAAATGGGACCAGCAATGTGTTCTGAACAGCTCAGCTTAATTGCTATATGAACAAGTCATATGAACAAAGATATCCTTCTTACATGCATACCGATCAATCAACATATTGGCGCAGGATGAAGTCATTACGAATGCAGGTCACGTGAACCATTGTATTGTCTCTTAGCAACATAACGTGGCATAACAAATCAATTAGTAGTTGGACAAAACAGCGGAAGGAAGTATTTCTACTTCTGTATCTCTCTATATATTTATCTAAATTTTATGTCATGTAACTGAGATATATGAACTATCTACAACGGATTGAATAAACTTCTGCTTTTCATAACGAAAAGACCCTAAATGAAAGCTGAGCTCTCAGAATAAGAATAGATTCAGACTAGTCAAGCCATACGCTCAATCAAACCGACAAAATCTAAAAGAGGATTTATCGCTGGTCATACCAGGTGAAGAAAGACACTATGTAAGTAATCCATTTGGGGAATTAGAACGGTGCAAATAAAGGGGACAGCTAATAAGCAATGACCCTAGATAAATCATACAATGCGATGTAGGCTGAGAATAATTTGAGACAGCACTTCGGCTGTATCTATGCAACATGTCATATTGCTTAGGAATTGTCTAAAACATAAAATGAAATATCGAATTGATAAATATCCGCTACAGTAGGCAAACACAATTGGAAAACATGCAGAAAGTGACTGCCCTTAAACTTTATTTCACAACCATCTTGTTTCGAATAAGAATGAGGTTTTATGCATAAGCACATTTTGGTGCGACTGTCCCGAAACCTTTAATAAACATAACAAAAATACAGTCTTGGTGCAGAACAATCTTGAAATTCTGGTACAGTGTGTCCTGACAATGCGGCAATACACGATCTACAATCCTAGTTGACGTTAGACTGTTGCGTAAAATTGTTCGCAATATTACCGTCGTAACTAAGCTTAATCATTTTACAAACACCTGGAAATAATCTCTTGACATTTGAACGACAGTTTTAGATTACTACAAGTGATGCTCCTTGCACCGATATTGCGATCAAAAGTAAACTAATAACCGACGGGGGAAACATGTATCAGAATTCGTATAATTTTGGTAAAACCTAAAACCGCCACAGCATGGAATTTATTTGTGTTTCAAAGCATTTGCACCCACACAGCGATGGGAAAAGATAAATTGCTTGTAAGCTTTATTAGAATTAACGCAACAAAAAAATACAGTTAAACTTAAACGAGTCATCTGGGATCATCTGGGCTCAACGTAGTAGCAAATGCACAAATCATGCACCAGTCATGCATCACCCATGGCGTGAGCTATAGATGATAGAGGTACTTTGACAACCATTGCTCCACTCGACACATAATTTGTGGATTCTGTAGATTCAGGTCTACGTCAACATAACATGAGAATGACACTGCTGGATGCATCACATGGAATTTCTTTTCCCTACGCAGATAGCAACATGTCAAGGTTAGCTGCACGACAAAGGCTTAGACAGAGCTGCAGATACACTAATTTGAACTCTAACAGCAAAAACATGATATTCACTGACATATTAATGTGTACGTAGTCAATCGGAAAAGGCCAGCAAGTGTTTAAAAGGGGACACTGTCAAAATCTTCACAAACTTAAGACATACACATGTTCCCTTAACATGTAATCTCGATGCTTATGATATTATCTCAGTGTGACGTTATATTAATCATAAATATGTCTCTCATGGGTTGATACAAATTCTTTGCATTGCATTTAATCAGAAATAGGCATATCGTTCACATGTGAAAGCATGTGGTAATCAACGTTTCGATGCTGACAATATGGGATTAGAATGTCTCTTGGTCAACAATCGGTTTATATCTAGATGACCATTATGTTGACATTGACACACTCCCTCTTAACAGACTTCCCCTGATGTGTATTGCTTTTCTCAGCAATCTCATAGTCATGAATTCATGCTTATGAGTCCCTTGTGACTCTTCGTAGGTTTATGTTGAGAGCCCCAGCAACTTTGATAGGCAAAATACTAATCTCTTGGGAGAATAATCCAATATAATGTGGCGATTATGTGAGTATAATATAAATTGGGAAAAAGCAATTTGTTTTTATTTAACTGCTATCTGTATCTGCCGCATGATGAACAAAATAATGATGTCTGCACAAGGTAACATATTGTCCGTTACCATGGAGGGCATAATCATTGTACATCAGAAAAACTGAGATACCTATCCCTGTTATAGGCATCTCGGAACTCGTTCAATAAAGTGAATGATCGTTTTTTCAAACAGCAATGGCTAACGTCACACGCGGTTCTGGCGGAGACCATGTAGAATATCAAACACCTAATTAAGTCCCAAAATGATTATATCCTGTACGAACGAGGTTTCGTCTTGCCATTGCAGACTATCAAACCTGTTATGGTGCGCTGTGCTCTATGGACGGATTCAGCGTAGCTTAGATGAAAAATGGTGTCCTTGGTATCCCAGCGTGATAACATCAGTAAAAAAGGCAATCAAAAGGCACAAGTTCCATGTCCCTAGGGCATTTGCATTCGGGTGATTTAAGAAAGGTCATAGCAATAAATAACACTGATGTGTATTTCCTTATCTTCATTCAGCCAAACGCTTACAATGCGGTTAAACTCTTACACGTATAGCCGCTTCCAACAATATTCACGAGAATCCAACCATTAGGCGTTAATCAAATACCTCTTCTATCAACAATCCACACCCTGGACACATTGAATCCACCTCAAGTAAATAGCAATTATGCAGTATTTATTTTCAAAAGTCGAGCTAATCTCAGCAACAGCTGGGTAGTCAATCTGATTTGTCGATTAAGCCTGCAGTGTTGCTGGTGCATTAGATATCTCAAGGCAATAAACGTCTCATAGTCAATTTGCTGAACAAAATTGTTTTGTAATCATTCCAATTATTTCGATTGAAATGTTTTATTGCATGACGCTTGTTATATGTTACTGACTGATCTGTGATCTGTATAGTATATATTGATTGGGGGCGATTCATCAAACAAAAATCAGAATGCTAATTATAGTGAAAAAGCACCGCTCCCTCGTTCTTAAGACAGATGGTCTGATGCTGGCGAGTTGCTGAACGACAGGTCTTATGTAAATTATCGAGTTTAGCTTGACCTCGTTCAAAGTGATATCATTAACTCATTTGCGATGTGGGGAATGTTACGGGGACGAAAAGAGGTCTCAACCTTGCTCTGTGTTGACATGATGTGTATACGTAACGCACATGTTGCCAAGATCTGATGATGATTCGGTCAATTTATGAGGACAAATCCCTCAGCTAATGTTGGGTAGGAATAAAGCACCGGTCTATTGTGACTATACGCTTAACTGAAACTGAAAGCGAAATGCAAATTGATGGACGCTAATTTTCCATTTAATTGCATAGATTTTCAGAACCAACATAATAATCAGTGTGACTGATAACGGTGTGGTACTCCCCTGGCATCTGTATTTCATGTTTATTGTTTAAAGTGAGAAACAGATCAAATACATTGTAGATGACCTTTATTAACGGTCGGCTTAAAATAATGTAGCTGTGGTTGGGTGGTGTAGTGGGGGGGGGGGGGGGGGGGGGCGGTACAAGCGACACTGCTGATTCAGTTAAAAATCAGTGCCAGAAAGCTTCCAAGCCAATCAACTACAAACACCGACTAATCATCGTGCGAATTTGGGCGAGTGTTCTCGTCACAGCATTGTAATTCTATGAGTACCATCTCACCAGAGAGCGTTGTCATTTATTACATTAGTGAGATATAAGAAAATATACACTAGGGTGGTCACAACTCTAAGCTTAACTATGCACAATAGCCTATATGTATATAATGGATCCGGGTTCCGTAATTGATGTGTATGTGATACATGTAACATAATGCAGTATACAGTGCTCTATTAGTGCAGCCAATCAGATTGCGAGAATATTAGAGTTTGATCAACATTGAATACGTGGGGTGCACAAGGTATCAATATATTGATAATTTCTCTTGAAGAAGGTAAGGTAGATGGGCAACATAATCAATTAGGCAACTTTTTCACAGAGCTACACCCGTTTCATCACCTATTCATCTCATGTACGATCAATTGGTCCAACGCCCGGTGTAAAATAGATATATAATTTTTTGTTAAAATATAAAATGCCTAAATAAAACTTGCTGGGATTTGTTCACATTGATTACGATCAGTTTGATCCTTTTGTCAAAAAACATGTGTACCAGACCGCTACCATGAGCGCAAGACATTTACTTACGAGCAAGCGGCATCGGTCGTCGGGCTACAAATCTCGACGGCCTCACAGGTTTTCCAGATGGAGCACTCATGTCCATGAAGCATCGTGTCAAGAGACATATAGTATGAACCAGTTAATCCAAGTTGAACATTTGCTTCATGAGCGGTCGGTTTTTGGTCCGACGTTCGGCAATGTGGTTCCCAGGATGATTGTGTTATTACCAAGGCGCGAGGCTGTAGTAATCCGGCTGACTTGTAGAGGTCCCCAGTTGCGTGCCTAAATTGCTTTGTACGTGTTCAACCAGAGGGTGAAAGCAGGAACATATTCCGACTAAATCGGGATTGTTAAAGCTTGTAACAGTGCGCATGGGCAAATCTTTATAAACGCACATGCGCCTGTCCGAAGTATTCTTTAATCTATGAATGTCTACATATTTATCAGATTCTTTTGACACAATAGTACTCCTTACAACAATGGCCTAACCACTGGCTGCGTTCACAGAATAGGAGCGGAGTCGGATAAGTTTAGTAAATGCTTAACCAAACAAAAGTCTACAACGGATTCTTGAAGGAGACATTTGCTGTGAACCAAGTTAACAGTAATCGTGAATCAAAAGTCTAAAACGGATTCTTGAAGGAGACCAAGTTTGCTGTGATACTGTGTAAGTAATCAATTTGTGGAAAGTGAACAGTGTAAGTTAACAGTAATCGTGAATCAGCAAGGACCTTAGAAAAATCTTGCAGTCTGCTTTTGGATGAAATCATTTTAGACATATGATCTGCTGTGATTGGAAGTAATTATATGAATGCCTAGAAGGTATGTGGGCACCCTACCATCGGTATTCGCTTAAATAACAAATCTATTTTAATTTAACGATGAGAATAATAATGGAAAATATAATCGTAGATACTTACATATGAGTTATTATATATTGCTTTGTGCGAGCCACATTTAGCTTTGCGTATGCATAATGAAGCAATGAACAACAAAGCTAATCATTATGCCACCCATTGGTAGTAATTTTCTGCAACACTCACACTTCTGTTTACCATTGTTTTACTTCATAAGACGTCATTACAAGGTGCCAATATCATTCTAAGTTTCAATCATCAGGCAGTAACACCATGTCCATAAGGCATACACATGCGGGTGATTGAAGAAAGGTGATTTATGACACTGACCTATATTCTTTTATCTTCATGCAGCCATATAAGAAACGTACTCCACATTATTCACAATTGAACACGCGAAAGCTCACGGCGAAGTCAACACAGATAGCCCAAATGCATTATTAAGAAGATATAGCATATACTCAAGTTACTGACTAAATAATTCCTATGATTACTAAACATTTTGGGATGAAGGTGCCGATTAATCAACCCAGAGAAAATTGTATCTATTTTCTAGTACAAGGATTACGTTGTATATTTTGTGTACAATGTACGATAAAAATTCAACATTTAATTCATCATATGACAGGCATACATATCAAGATTAATGTATTACCTACTATCAGTTTGTCTATCATAATGAATTTGCGTTCGTTGCTATGGATAGGAGATTAAATGTCTTGTCACGTTATTTACCAACCACGATGATCACCAGGGACCAACACAGCTGGCACCAGTTAATGCAATCGTCTTGCCAAGCCACCAATAGAATACATATACGCCGACACAAAAAACGTAAGTGAATAAAGCAGTCCCAACGTGTGTATACATAGCATAAAATTCATCCATCATCCGTCCCGTTTTCATTTTTGAGAAGCAGCGAATCTATATTGTGAATTATTCAATACCACGTTGCCCCCTTAAACAGTAAATGCATAATAGACCCGCGTCTACTAAAATAAGTTGATCAATCATCTATTGCTTATCCAAATACTGTGAATATGCTAAAGAGCTTCTTGAAAATAACGCGGTTAGACCGATGTTACTGTTGCAGTGACTTGGGTACTATACAAGGTATGTCATATTACCATAGCTCACTGTATATGGTTATAGGTGTATCATATTACCATAGCTCACTGTATATGGTTAGAGGTATATCATATTACCATAACAAGCACCAAGGGTTTGAGAGTTGGCAAATTCTTATGGTCGTGAACAAATCCAACATTTAAGATAATATATCTACGACTTCGTATGGTTCGACTTGCGTCGGTCTTTGCAATTTCTAACTTTTTGTAGCAATTAATGGCCAAGCATTCTATATATTACGTGTTGATCGGCAAAATATGACAGTAACTTGACCACACGAGCAGGTTGCCATGAATAAGAATATCAATCCGATGTGTGAGATACCGATTATTTTGAATATCTAAAATTATTGAAGGAAGTAACTCGGATTACGAGAAAACCTTAGCATATTTGTGCGTTATGCCTAGTTCATTTTGTAACTTCAACATCGCAACAAATGCATAAAACATTCGATTCACATTTTTCTCTTTCACTACTATCATTCAGTAGTAAGTCGCCTCTGACAAGGTAATCATTCATTAAGTCCAAATACATATTTATTCCAGACAAGCGTCACAATAGTGAACTGTGCGCAATGACATGTTTAAAGGTGAATTATTAAAGCATTTCCTTCTACCAATACTCTTGATCTGATTTTGTTTTTCAATGCTTGTGCATGCAATATCATGAGCCGACGTTATTATGTCAGATTACGTTGGCAGTCCTGACAGGCCTTTTACAAAGTCAGCAGGCTGATAAGAAAATTGCCTAACACAGATTGCGGCACTGGCAAGTTTCAATCAGGTTGTCCATTAGAGAGCGCACGGTAATATGTCAGCCATTTAACCAGACCGGAGCGATGTAACCGTGTTTGACTCCAGGCAGACATTCCAATGAAAATGTACTCTAGTTCTGCCAAAGGATAACAGGGGAGTCTAAAGCCTGATTAGGTAGATTAAACCTCATATGCGTGCGCAACGGAGGCTTATCGTCACAAACGAATACGCGCCTGTCAATTGTACATGGGTTGCCTTGGAAACCCTCTAACCGGCTGTAATGGCCCGCATGTTCCTCTCACTTATCGCATCTCAATGTCATCGAGTACCCTTGAACAAAAATTGCCAAGCACTCGTGAAATCATGACGAAATAGTATGGTTGTCAGCTATAAAATATGGTCCGTCGTAACTTAATGTAGGACGTATCCCCTGATGTAATATTGAGTTACCGTGGTATTGAAAGTAAACAACGTGAAGTTGAAAGCGAGTTCCATTACACTATGGTTGTAATGGTGTGAGATGCATACTTGTTTCACACTACATTGTCCATGAAGCCTCCATCGCAATATATCGCTTGGATTAAGGATTTATTTTTGTGAGAGTCAAATATTTATATGTGCTCCATATGTTGTGTCTTAACGTTATGTAGGACATATCCTTTTATATCCTAGAAGTAAAGTATTGCAACAATGGGGCGTTGAACTTGAATAAAAGCAAGTTTTACGTGTACAAAGCATCATCTACAAGGCTGGGAGAATAAGAAGTGTCAAAGTAAATTCGCATATGTTACTTGTCGTGAAAGCGGTTCGCATTGAATTTTTGTCCAAATATTAGGACATTTCTGTTTTAACTGGTTTCAATATTATCTCACCGTAAAGCTAGCACAGCAATAAATGTACCATATTTGAGCACATTTGATGCGCATATGATGTCTTTATTCAATCGGTCTCAATATTGCTTGCAAACGTATCTGGTATGCACCATGGGAAATCTGACCAGCATGAGTTCTGAAAAGTTCATCGTAATTGCTTCACATTTTATGAACAAATAAATCTCACACTGCATAACCGTCAATCAACATATTGGCGCAGGATTAAGTCATTGCGATGTAGGGTCATTTAAACAATGTATTATCTCTCATCAATCTAACGTATATCTCTCTTTCTGTAATCATCGAAATGTTTGGTATAATACTGCAAGGGTCACTCGTAACTGAGAGATGTGAACTATCGTCAACGCATGGAAAACACTCCTACTGTTCATAACGACAAGGCCCTTAATAAACGCTGATCTCTTACAATAAGAATAGATCCAGATTAGTCAAGCCATATGCTTCATCATACCGACAAAAGCTAAATGTGGATTTAGCGCTGGTCTTGGCAAGTGTAGAAGGATACCAAGTTTGCTACGATAATATGTAAGTGGTCAACTTGCGGAAATAGAACTAAGCATATAAAGGGGGATAGATATATGTAATGACCTAGAAATATCTTACAAATTGCCGCCGGCTGAAAATAATTGGAGACAGCACATCAGCTGCATCAATACAATTTTAGTCATATTAGGTTCAGTTAGCAGTTGTGATTAGAAATAGTAGTATTTATGCCTGGGAGGCCTGTCCGCGCCGAGTCATGAATAGCTTCTTATCGACGAAGAATAAAGTACAATCACAATTGATTATGTCATAATGCTACGCATTGCCCAAAGCACAATAATTCATATCAAAGTAATAAATGTCCGTTAGTGTAGGCCAAAACAATGCATTGCTGTTGGGTAAAATTGTTAGCAATATTACCGCCGTCCTCCGTAAAACGAAGCCAAATCATTTTACAAACACCTAGAAGTAAGCTCTTGACAGATTTGTATAAGTACAGTTAAGGATCCATACACAGATATTGCGATCAAAAGCAAACTGATAGCCGACGGGGGAATCTATCAGAATTCATGTCATTTTGGTAAAACCTACAACCGCCACAGCAGTGATTCGTTTGTGTTTCAAAGCATTCGCAGCAACACAGCTGTGGTAAAAGCTTATTTGCTTGCAACACAAAGCTACATTATATGTCAAATTTATGTAATTGATCGACAGATCGTTAGCTATGGGATCCCTTGGCATCTACTTAGTATCAAATGCACAACCCATGTATTGGTCATGGTTATATATGGTTGCGACAATGAAATCTACAGATGATAAATTTACTTTGACTGCTTACAGCAAGCTATAGAGAAACCAATTGTAGCTCTAACAGCCAGGACAGGATTTTCTCTGGTATATTGATCTGCCAGCAAGTGTTTTAAAAGGGAAGCGGACAAAACCAGTGTCCGTACAAACTTTATGACATACGTATGCATTCAACATATAATCCTTCATGCTTATGGTATTATCACAGAATAACGTTAAGTTGATTGAAAATCGTGTCGGCTGATCAAAACTTTGGCAACAACTTTTCGGTGTTGAAAACTGGGATCAGAATGTCTCGTGGTCAACATTCTAGATGGCCATCATGTTGACAATGATACATTTGCTCTAAGCAGGCTGCACCATGTGCATATTGCTTGTCTGAGCAATTTCGCAGTCGAGTATGATTAATTCCAAGAAAGCAGACTAGCTTATGAGTCCCTAGTGACTTTTTGTAGGTTTATGTTGAGAGCCACATCACCTTTAATAGGCAAGCTGCTAATCTATTTGGAGAATGATCCAATATAATGAGGCGATTATGTGAGCAGAGTATAAAGGGAGAATAACACTGCCCGTTATCGTGGAGGGCACAGTCATTGCATATCAGTCATTCGGATATACCTATCCCTATTTCAGGTATCTCAGAACTCGTTCAATAAAGTGAATGATCGTCGTCACACACGGTCCTGGCGGAGACCAGAATAACAAATGTAGAATAACAAACACTAAATAACTCCCAAAATACCTATCCTGGACGAATGAGGTTTCGTATTGACAAGGCACGCAATTAAACCTGGTATGGTGCGCTGTGCCCTATGGACGGATTAAGCGTGTCCTTGTTAACCCAGCGTGATTACATCGGTCCAAAACGCATTCATTAGGCACAAGTGATTTAAGAAAAGTCACAGTGATAAATAGCACAAATGTGTATTCCCATATTTTAATTAAGCCATATAAGAAACGCTTACAATGCGGTTGCACCGGTACACAAATAGCCGCTTCCACCAATATTCACGCGAATCCAACTATCCGGCGTTAATCAAATACCTCTTGTAGATGATGAAATTGCTTTTTTACGTTGAAGCTACGTATAGTTTCTTCATGTCCCCTGACCAATGGCTGAGGCACTGGTACTATTTAAAGGGCAGGCAAGAAACAATGTGACAGCTTTAAGTCGCTTTTATGACTTTACAATGTCCGAAATGAAATAGAAGTAACAGCTGTAACTATTTCTATCAGCATTGCACATATTAAATGCCATGTTCTGTAAAATAGCAATTATGGAGTATTGCTGCTGTTCTCCTCAGACCTATAATATTTCTTTTCAAAAGTCAAGCGAATCTCAGGCACTGTTGAAAAGTCAGTCTATGTTGTCGATTAAGCCTGCAGCGATGCGTTTACAATGCTGAACCATATCGAAGTTATCAACGTGTCATAGTCAGTTAGCTGAACAAAATTATTTTGTAATCAATACAACTATTTTGATGGAAATTTATAATTGCTTATAATCTGTTACTGATCTGTGCATATAGTATATATTGATTGGGGTGATTCATCAACGAAAAAGCGATACTATCTAGTTGTCACCAATTAACACATACATAAAAAGCGACTTGCTACTTGTAGTGAAAAAACACCTTTCCCTCGATCTTAACACAGAGAACAAGTGATGGTCTGATGCTGGTGAATTGCGCAGACTCTCATCGTGACATGTAATGGACTTTCATTATGTGCCCTGGGTATAGGTAGTTTGGGTTCGTTATATATTAAGCACTATGCCTTTCTTTGTAAAATATGCATTGCTGCAAACGATAGTTTAAAATTAATACGCAGTCACTATTACAACAAAGTTAATATATTGTTTTCAATTTAGGGTCATTAGATATGGCAATCGCTTAACAAACCACCGAGAGTATTTCAAGTAATTTATCTCGATGTATCGGTCATATTAAATGGGGCTAAATAGACATGATATACTGCGTAAATACGGTGTTGTGGCCCAGTTATATTTCATTGACAAGGCTGGTGTTTGTGTTGTGTCATATGTGCGTAACACAGTGCAGTTTTGCATAATCGCGTGGTTAATTCATAACGCCAAGGAGCTGAGGTGTTAAATTGTCATGTGGATATATACTTGGTAACATCATACTGTATGTGTTTAGGTTATTCAGCCTTGAGTGCAAAGCGAAGCCTTTCCTTCTGCACTATATGCGATGGTACAGGTGGATCAAAACGGAAGATATTGTTTGCTTGTGATATGAAATAGGCCTGGTAAGTGCTGATATGGTAATATTCACGGCCGTAAACTCCAACAGGGATGACAAATCGGATGCAGAGACAGCTGACGCTTATATCGCCTTATACTATATGCATACGATATATGCATACCATAAATAATTTTCGTCGTGGGATTTCAAAAGATATGAAGTTGTGTGGAAATCAACGATTAGTGACGTTTTTCAATATTCAATGTTAATTTAACCAATCAGAATTCATCGATCGAATTTGACTTCTAACATGTATCTTGTCAAATTACTACCTAGAGCATATGTACCGATATTCACTGTCTTGTCCATAAATGTAACACATGAACAGCAAAGAACATTCGACCGACAGATTCCATCACTTGTTCAATATCAACAGTATAATTACAGAATAACAAACCGGTTACCGATTATGTGCTATGTATAACATAACGCATTAACCTTCGCAAGCTGTTGTCTAGCCGTCATCCATATCTCCTCATTAATCAAACCCACTGATTTTAAAGCCAGAAAATTGATAGGTTAAATTGCAACAGCATGGCTTCTTATTCCACATTTCTAGCGGGCAGAAATCAATACCAGAATAACTTTATTAAGCACCATCGTCGGCAGCTTTTAAAACGTACATCATATTCTTGCACTCAAATTCTGCATTTACAGTTCAAAGATTTTATATCAATTGTATAATGATGCATGAAATGGCGTGAGTGAACTCAAATTAAGATAATTGATTGCTTTCCTCACGGATTCGCGTGTCCATGGTAATAAAATTTGAAAATCAATGAAATACATATCCAACACTCATGATTAAACATTATTTTGGCCATTTGTGTCAAATTATCTATAGAAGTATGGATGATATTGAAGTTTCCGGGTTATGTCAACAAATGGATAATTTCAACTTTTAACAGACGCAGCACTGGATTTATTGCCAGCATCATTGCAGCAGCTATTGAGTATTATATTCTGCGGAACAGATCAAAAGAGCAGAATTGCCTCAGCAGGCCAAGCAATAAAACAATCAGCACGACCTCGCATTTTTGGCCCCACTGCAAATCGGCTTGGGTGTTCAAAAGCACCAACACTTTCAACTGAAGTTTTTGGTGGACTCCCTATATCACCATCGTTTTCGTGCTCGTACAGTGAACTGAAGAAGTTTGAAAGAAATTCGTCAATGGCACAGGGTACAGAAATGCAAAATATCAAAGCAAACGATTGTCAACAAATATTCTGCCGATAATTTTGACCACAATATCAGAAGTCTTGATGCAAAGGTACATTCCATGGCATGGGCCTTATTGCTATGGTAACACCCAGAACAACATTCGCAAGAACTATTCCAAGAGTGAGAGTCACGTCTGGTAACATTACTGCTGCTGGACGGATACATATTCGTCACTTCCTGTCCTGTCAGAAGATGATTCCATCAAGTCTCTCTGGTACCAATCAATTACTAATCCAAATGCCAATGAGCCATCTGAAGATGCAGATATGCAGTGGTCTGGATTCATGCAGCCCATCCACAGGGGCGAGCACCCTGATGTAACATCGGTCATGTCTCTTCCAATGATCGACATGGTTCCGAATGATCTGGCCTGCATTTATTCCACGTGAAAGTTCATATCTTTTCACGCTCATCAGTACAAATCGTACTCTGTGGTCACATTTAATCAACCACTATGGTGGAATGCACACACAATGGTGGAGAGTTTGCCAGAATAGCAGCCAGCCGTCATTCGCCCGGGAGTGTTCATATATAAATGCGCTTCCTGGGATCCATTGCCTATCTTATGAGTGGCTCTGGCCTTCATGAGCTGTTGGGAGTGGTGTATGCCGGAAACACTGTGGGACATATGATCTCTTGCAATAGCAGTCAACCGTGCCATTTGCTCGTTGATGCAGCACTGAATACACTGGAGATCTCAAGAGCGCTGAATATTTAGCATGCACGTGTGAATTATGACACGGCTAAACAAGTGGGCCAGCAATGCTGCAATCAATAAAAGAGAAAAGGTAGTTGAGTACAACATTTTGGAAGAAAGACCATGCTATTACAACGGATACCAAAGGTTCAGTAAAGATCAGAGATGAAGAAGTCAGTGAAGACTTCTCCAACGATTGGTGGTTGCTGGTACTAGATGACTTAACACATACATTTAAACATGAACTGTGCATCTACCCACCGTCATTGTTTGAATCGAATAATATGATGCGATATGATGCGATCTGCATGCAATGCAAGTCTAGCTGATAGTCTGGGGTCTTCAGAAATTGAACATTCCCACGCAATGCAAGTCAGCAGCTGGGTGGAGTCTACACAGAATTCTATGGGTCTTCAGCCTAAGAATGATGTTACTAGCAAATTGACCGGGCCATCATTGTGTTCGACAGCGATCCCAGGTTGTACAGCCAGACGTGGCTGCTTTGGTGGAGCAGTGTACTTTGATGAGACCAAAAAGATGAATTTATCTCAAATCCACAGAACAAACAAAGGTTTATTAACATGTTGGGCAACAAATTGGAAAGAACTGGTTGTGATGTTCACCATGCTACAGGCTTGTGCTGGACAGAGAGACATTGTTGTCATAGCAGATGACACATACATCTTGATTCTTCGCTGGAACATTACAGCAACACTATGTCACCTTGGGAATATTTTTTGCAACAATATTCTCGGCGCTCGTGCTGTGATTGGCTGTGATACCACATCAAGAATGTTTGGCATCGGGAAAAAACAGGCTATCAGCAAATCCCACATCAGAACAGCGAGGCTACGATGTTCATGAATCCGAGAACCTGGACACCTGAGGCTTCGCACATTTTGTTAAAGACGTCATGCAACTGGGGTTGCGCCAAAGTCAGCGAGGCAAGCCTCAGGGGCCATGCTATTTGTTTTGGTTCTCCAGATGTCTGTGATGGCAAAATGTCAAAAGCTACGGATTCGAACTGAACCTGGTTGCTAAACACTCAGATGCACCTTCCGAAAACAAAATGTTCCGCTAAATATGTGTTGGTATGTGTTGGATAAGATGCTCGCGTATACCAAATGCCTCAAATAAAACAGGTTTGGCAACTTTTTCAATTTGCGGTGGGTATATCGGTAATATGCCTGGACTACACACCATAGCTATAACTGTTTAATCCTAAATTGAGAAGAGATATAGACTGATTTTATACGTTATATTTCAAATAACCTCAATTTTATTGTGCTTACATTCACCAAAGGATCCACTGCATATTGCACGTTATTTTCTAACAGAGCTCTGTAGAACACGCACAGATTGAAAAAAAAACATTGTGTCAGAATAATTTTATTATATTTCAATGCATGCCTGGTGGTTGTATGGTATCTAGCTGTGAAAGCTGAGTTATCGTGTGGCTTGATAAATATATTGATAATCTCTCTTTAGGAAAGTAAGGTAGATGGGCAAGATAATCAATGAGGCAATTTTTCCCAGAACTACACCCGATTCATCACCCATTCATTTCATGTACGATCAATTGTTCCAACGGTCGGTGTAAAAGGCATGAGAACGTGAATGTCAGCACTAAAACGAATTAGCTTATATTGATTATGATCTTTTTGTCAAAAAACATCAGAGCTTCCCGCTGGTCGAATCAGAGCTTGGGATTTGTTTTGCCTCTGGTGATGGCAGGGCAATCGCTCAACTTCCGGCAACAGCAAGGTTGCAAGTTGGCCAAAATTACGTTTGAAACAACGGACTAATTAAGCAAATATTAAGTAAGGTGATTATGAAACGGATATAAACTTTACTACAAAATTGTAGCATCGAAGTGATATTGTTCACCGAAAAAGTATGGCCATAGAAAATAATGAACCTTTTCATCATATGGTTAAATATTATCCTTAGTCGTGTGCACAAGCTGTATATTGTATTCTATAGGTGGCTTACCAAGACGATTGCATCAACTGATGCCAGCAGTGTTGATCCCTAATACTTGGTTAGTAAATAACGTGACGGGTATCCAATATTGAATCACTGACACGGCGAATTTCTGCTTTCACACCAGAACACGTATTATTCCCCGTTTTTTGTGCCATACCAATTACCATTTCTATTGAGTAGATATTGCAGAATATATATGCAAGACGTGCCGGATTTGCTATCATATAGAAATATTGTCTGCTATACAATATTTACCCCATAAGCAGGATAAAAATCACGTCGGATTTTATATGCATGACATTCAAGAAAAGTTCTTTTGTTGTGACCGAGATGAAGTCGTATCAATCATTATATTATCTATAGAATTAATACCCCGGATTCTGAAAAACATTGGTTACTTTTCTTTCCCCTAGGCTAATTAAGATGGATAGCTGAGCCGCGCCCAATGCGCAGCTGTGGAGGTGAACGAGTATTTCATTATTTATAATGATAATGAATGTGTTTTCCGAGGCTTATTTGTGCTGTAATGAATCATGTACGGAAGCAATCGGTAACGCAGTATATTTATTAATTAGCACCTACATACTCAGTTTATTGAAGGCCCATAACCATTTATCATTTTCCTGGGAGGGGTCAATCGCCGAACCTTTTGGAGACTATATTGCGATACTTATATAAACATGGTATAGGACGGGTTACATTAATAATGAAAAATGCCTCGCGCGTCTATTGATAATAGTGTTATGTTTTGATATCAGACATCTCACGTAATTCGGCCATAACATGCCATATACATGATAAGGGAAATACCTTCTACAGGCATGTTACAATATTATGCAGCAATATTTTGAAGCAGATACTGTAGGCATGCTATCATTTTTGTATATCTCATCCGTTGTGGTATATACTCATACAAATGTGATGGGGTAAATGGCTTGCCTAATAGCACGGATATATTTAATTGGCTGACGTGAAACGCATTTTAATTACATTCTTCTGCGTCCTGTCACAAATGCATAATACAAACAAAGCTATTACAGTACTAGCTCTGAATATTTGACATTTGTTCATACAAAATATATCGAAGAATGGGTATCGCGTTGGATGAACTTTCGCAATGAACTACGGTTCATTAAAATCAAGACAATTTAACAAATACAGATTATCTACCACAGGGACTACACCTGTGTTCAGTGAGAATATGATAGTTGGATGTTTTGAGGTTGTTATATTGCTTAAGGCAGATCATTAATAAAGGGCTATAGCATTATAACCAGAACTAAACGTATATAATTCTAATTATTCCCGATGTTGATCAATTTATGACGTGATGTAGCTTAATATTCCAACCATTCATAAACCTTTCACTATTGAGTCATTAGACTTGCACCGGGATCCAATAAATGCGATAATAAGATCAAAAGGGTACATCAAAATATATCACACCAAGTCGTATCGACGCTTGTATATACTCACCGCGCATAATCTCATGAATGTTCCAAATAAGGCGTTTCACGTCACTTTTGCGTGATTGTTTTCATATTGTTCGTATACATAAGAGCTGATTGCGCTCGTGTTCCGTCGGTTCAAAGGCCTCGTTAGACCATCCCTTGTTGTAAATGGTAATTGAATGAAATGATGTCCCTTTTAGAGGCAGCATTACCCTGGTGTACGACCGCTATGGATAAGGATATAATGCTGAGGCATTTCTCAAAACGCACATAATTACGATGTATATGAGTAACAAATGTCCGTTAGCGTGGGCCAACACAATGTGACAATGCTGATTGACCTAAAGATGACTAATCATTTGGCAACCTCTGGGTATATCTGTTTGTTATCGTTCGCGACTATCTCAAGGGCTTATCATCTCCTGGACGCCTTGCAGCATATCTTATTAACGCAAAACAGAATGCACATTACGATTTGCTGTAGTACAATTAAAACACAGCGTCGATGAGGATCGCTTCTACACGTTCTTTGACGAATTTCGATTGTTAACCCGAAATAATCAGGTACGTGTTTAAAGCTTCTCTGATGTATTGCAAGCCCATAAACAATTGATAGAATAGACCTGCTAGGCACATCAACGAGTATGTTAGCATTTTTATCAATCATCATATTTATCATTGCCGCTTCAAGATGTACTACTGCAAATATCAAAAATTTACGTAGCTAAGATCCTCGGATAATCAAGAGCAAGCATAATGAACGCAAAATGAGCTCTGTTGTGAGAATAATTATATAAACAGGGCAGTCACTCTATTTGTGTCGTCAAGCAGGATTTATTTTGTATTACCCCAGTCGAAGAAAGGAGAGAAAGAGCTTCAAATGTGCGTGTAGTAAAAACATGCATGATGCATCACGCTACATGAATGGCCAGTATGTCCATGCAAACTAATGTCACCCTTCGGTTGCATATGACAAGTGGCAACGCTTGATGGCTTAAAATACAATGGTTTGTCTTCGTTTGCAAAGCTATAATCTCCCCATTACAGGTATCTCGGGGTATGTTCAATAAAATGAATGATCGTCTCTGCAAACAGCAAGGACTAACGAATAGCCGTCACACATGGTCCTGGCGGAGACCATGTAGAATAACAAACACATAATCTTATATTCTGGACGAACGAGGTTTCCTCTTAAAAATGCACGCTATTGAACCGAGTATGGTGCGTTGGGCTCTATGGACGGATTAAGCTGGGCAGAGATGATGAACGATGTCCTTGGTACTCCAGCCCCAACATGACAATATCAGTCAGAGTCGCAATTATCAGGCATCAGCACAATTTCCCTTAGGCATCTACATGCAGGCCACTGAAGATCACGGTGATTCACTACCCTGATATCTATTTCCTTATCTTCATGCAGCCATATAAGAAACGCATTTCCATGCTATCACATTCTCAAACATATAACTTGTTCACAATTGATCCCTCGAATCTAACCATCGAAGTCAACTAACATATTATTAAATTATTGGCTGAATAATCACTATGATGACTAACAAAAAAAAGGGAACAATCTCCACCTCTATTCAGCAATAGAACATATAATTCTGGACGATTCATCACCCAAAGACTATATTATCTAGTGCCTTGTGCCAGGAATAAACTGTTTATTTTGTGTACAATATAGGAAAATAATTGAACAATCATTGGTGATATGGCAGACATATGCATCACTTGTGGCACATGTCTTACTATCAGTTTGTTATTAAACAGTTATGAACTCCTGAATATATCCAGTAGGACCGTAATGTTTGGCTGGGACCCTTTGCAATTTCACACCAATGGTCCTGGAACCCTGATAAACTTGTGCTGTCAGTGGTCTGATCGATACACCACTCACATGTCGAGTCACACTTTGATGCATTCCATACCTTATCTAAACATCAATATCATGTAGCGAAGGAAATTATATTCATCATTATGTGCCGGGTAAATTTGCAAGTTGTGTCCACATAATCAATGAACTATGACTTTCTCTGTTACGAAAAAAGTCATAATATTTTGAGAATGATTATTTGTACATAGTCACCAACATGACAACGATAATGACCGTCGTCAATATAGGGGTATTAAACTTGGCAACTTCCACCGTCACATTCTACCGATAGTATTCCAAGTATAGTATTTCATAATGGTCAAATATGATTGAGCTCTATGGGCTTGACATACTACGCAAATGTGGTGGAATAATTACACAGACCAAGCTTGTGCGTTTATCATGTCTTATGTGTATGACACGAGACACAATTGTGTAAACTAGTCATGTACCATCGTGATAACCAAAGAGCTAGGGCGGTTTAAAGGTCATATGGTTATATATTTTGTTAGAAATATATCGTTACAGATGCTGCGGTTATTCATCTTTTCTCTGTGCAGCGGCAATTTAGGGTCCAAGAGGAACCCATGTTTTGCTGCTGATATGAATGTACAACCTCTAGAGGGTAAGACCTGGTAAGTGTTGATATGAACAATATTTACGGCCGTCACATTGCACAGTGCTGATAAATCGGGAACAGTCTGATTGCCCAGCAGACACTTATGCAACTTATAATACGTTCATACCACAAATACAACTCATAGAGACACCGTCTTCGTTGGTGTTCGAATGACTTGAAGTTGCGCGGAAATTAACAGTTATAGAAATGTTTGCAATTTTCCATGTTTATTTGACCAGTCACGCTATGTGAAACTGATGGAAGGTATACAACACACATCAATCCATTAAGTATAGATGGACATTGAATGCTCACGCATTACTGACTTTGAAAAATATATCTTGTTAGAGAATTACCTGGAGCTTATGCACCGATATATACTGGTCGCGTTGTTCGGAAGTTTATTATCCTGACATACAATTACACAAGAGAGTGGACAAGCCACAGCAGCTACGGGTATGTTCCATCATTGAAACCCATGAATACCAATTTTTCGTTTGACAGCTGTATTTAAAATAACCAAGGTATAATTTCGCTTAATTACAGGGTTGATTTTTACACCAAACACATCATTTGTCCGGCGAGAAAGAAACTAATGTTGAACTCATTGTGATTCAAATAGCAGATAATATTTCGAACATCGGCCACTTTTAAATAATAAAGCATTTTGCGGATTCATTCGGCATAATAAAATGCAACAAAATTATGCTGTGCAAGCGAGATAATATGGTAATTTATCCGTGTAGGGATCGATTCCGGTATTGCAATATGTTGACCTATATCCAGGGGCTCCGAAGTACATAAATGAATGTACGATTCCCATGACGCAATAACATTAGTATTTTAGCATAGCCATTGATTGATGATAGCTAGATGAAGGGCTTGTTCTCACATTACTAGCACGTCCGGCATGCACATTGATCGTTATAAGCATTGAGTATCCTTGTTTTAGGCTCATATATAGTCATGCTGCCATGACCTTGACATGCCGTGCCCTTTTCCGTGCTCTCTCTTTTTATGAGACAATGACGTGTGTAGCATGAACTGAACAAAGCTTATTTCGTTGTGGCCTATTTGGCCTTCATGTGTTCTTGTTCAATATCGGCTATCTGTCTTGTCATGTCATGTGTATACTTTTAACAAACATTTGCTACATTTCGCAAGGATGACGATACTAACAGCAGCATGGGATGTATTTATACCCTTTATCATGTTAAGAACGCAATCATTCTGATACAACGACTGCACTGTTTTATAGCTGACGTATGTATGTTGTATGTATGTATGTTTGTATGTATGTATGTATGTATGTATGTATGTATGTATGTATGTATGTATGTATGTATGTATGTATGTATGTATGTATGTATGTATGTATGTATGTATGTATGTATGTATGTATGTATGTATGTTTGTATGTATGTATGTATGTATGTATGTATGTATGTATGTATGTATGTATGTATGTATGTATGTATGTATGTATGTATGTATGTATGTATGTATGTATGTATGTATGTATGTATGTATGTATGTATGCATGCATGCATGCATGCATGTATGTATGCATGTATGCATGTATGTATGTATGTATGTATGTATGTATGTATGTATGTATGTATGTATGTATGTATGTATGTATGTATGTATGTATGTATGTATGTATGTATGTATGTATGTATGTATGTATGTATGTATGTATGTATGTATGTATGTATGTATGTATGTATGTATGTGTATGTATGTATGTATTTATGTATGTATGTATGTATATGTATGTATGTATGTATGTATGTATGTATGTATGTATGTATGTATGTATGTATGTATGTATGTATGTATGTATGTATGTATGTATGTATGTATGTATGTATGTATGTATGTATGTATGCATGTATGTATGTATGTATGTATGTATGTAAGTATGTATGTATGTATGATACACAGTTGAGTCATGTCTAATTCTCAGATATCGCTCCTTATGACATGAATAAGGAAATCATTAGACCAAGGATAAAAATACGGGATTTCCACATTTTTCATATATGACTATAAGAGGTGCTTTGTGAAATATAGTGATTGATCTGTGCAAGCTTTTGCAAACATCAGGGATAGACCAACTGCGCTTCAAGAAGAGACTATAGAGCCTGACCAAATATAGGAATTACTTTCTTGGGAAACAACTCTAAATGTTCGTTCATGCTAATCTGTCAATCAAATATGATATCCGGACAAGGTGAAGCATCTTTAAACGATCGGCTAAAATGTTACCGTACAACGTAGTAGGCAAGATTAGTTTGCCTGCCGCTCTGATAGTAGAATCATGCAGTTAAGCTGTTTGGTGCTCAGACAGGTGTAATTCGTGTACATTTATAGAGCACATATGACCAACAACCAAAGTAGTTGACGGCTGCATTTGATTTTAATCAACGTTTTACTTACAAGCTGAGTGGACAAATCGGTTAATTGATCAAATACATCAGTTACACTAAAGGTGCCGATCCAAAGTTCAAATGCATCAGTAAAACCAAACGTGCTGATCTAAAGCTCAAATGCATAGGTGTAACCAAAGATGCTTATCCAAAGCTCAAATGCATCAATAAGACCAAAGGTGCTGATCTAAATTTCAAATGCATTAGTTAAACCAAAGATGCTTATCCAAAGCTCAAATGCACCGGTAGAGCAAAATGTGCCGATCTAAAGCTCAAATGCATCAGTTAAACCAATGGTGCTGATCTAAATCTCAAATACACAAGTCAACGCAAAGGTGCTGATCTAAAGCTCAAATGCACTAGCTTAACGCAATGTGTTCTATTACTGTCATTTTAATCCTGTTCAAATATTTTAGTATGAGCGAATCTTGCAATGGCAGCTCATATCAGTTGGTTACGGCAAATGAGAAGCACTGGTTATGAAATCAATTAACGTTAAGACTATTGCGATCTAAAAAGGAACGATTGCGGTATATTGGCTCACAGTTTTTCGCAACAAGTACTTGTTGCTAAAGGCTTTGATTAATCAATCTGATTTTAATAATGCATTAATGATGTATTAATAGTTTGAATGTGAATATGCTTAAGTGAACATTTTATGGAAATGTAAACATAATCATGATTGCGTTGGAATTCATTTTTAGACGCATCGGATTTGATCGACTGGGTACGGATGTGTTTCGAGCAATGCTGTTTTAGTATAGAAAACAACTTTAGGGATGGCAGTTCATATTTTGGCAGTATATTTTGTTCTCTAAAGAGCAGCTTCGTTCACACTACAATATCCAATGAGAGATATAACTCGTTTAGATGTTGTTAAGAATTGAACACCTTCAAATTCGTCTTTGTTGTTGTTCAAATTCGTCTTTGTCTGATGTGAACACCTGTAGTGACTAGGCAATTAGGAATAAAATAACATCGACAGCATACATCACTCTGAAAGGATTATGATTAGATGTAACTCTATGTGATGAGTATAAATGAAACAATAAACATGTACGAACTGTCCTTATCGTAGGGAAAAACCATGTTTATGAAGTGGGCTCGGAAGCTGTCTCTCTCTACTGATCACCATTCAAGTACAAAATTTGCGATGCATGAGCAATCGCCATTACCGTGGAGACACTTTGTAATAAAAGGCTGCAAAAGTAGAAAGCGAAAGAACCCTTTGCTTTCCGATTCATAATTCGGTGTGATTTATAGTGGCGTTAACACTGCCGGACTTCCATATCATCAATCATTTGAAATTTACGGTGATCTCGTTTATGGCAAATGTATTTTGAGATGACCCTCATCAACCGAACGGTCGACTTGTAATTGTAATGTGGACGATCTTATTGTGCTTGGAAAGCGTAGGATTGGTTACTCATCGCTGCAAGAAATCTCCGTAGGCAATCAACCTCAAGCAGTGAATGATCACCTTGTGTGTTTGGGTATGTTTGCCGACTAGACCATTTCTGTTGGGATAGCTGTTGCGTCACTACCTAGCATCAACAGGGAGGAGTGTCTTTTCCAAGAAATTAGACAAACATACAAAAGTGGTTATGACTTTAAGCTTGTCTCAGAACACAACTTGAAATCTGTTTCTATAAATGATTTGTTTTTGGAACGCAATGGCATATACAGTGTTCTTTTCACGCAGTCAATGAGATGGCATAGATATTAAATCTTGCCAAGCATTGAAAACGTGAGATGCATCACGTAAGGTTTAACCAGTGTTTGCATACAGAGAGAAAATATTGCCACGTTACTGGATGCATTGTTTTAAGACTGTGTTCACGGAACATCGAATATATTTGAAAGCAAGTTAGCATCGACTTAGTATTACAGGAGGCGCACATGAACTCTTATGCGGGCCGTTATTACTTAAGAATAACCAATCGATTATTGTAAGCAGGTTGCAACATCATAATCTGTCATGAAGGTGTCTATTTGTAAAATACACGCCTCCATGTAAATATTTGGGAAAGGAAAGTTTGGGGTAAATAAAAGACAAAGTCGAACCTAGTCGGCTTGTCTATGAACAGAATGGGTTGAATGATAAATGAGAAGACCTGACAAACCCTAGGTTTTTCTGTTATTATCAAGTATTCCCTAACCTTCTATAGTCGGCGATAGCCGGCATTAATACCCGACCCTCATGCTTAGATACTTGTTTGAATGAAGTAAATTAGGCCGAAATGATTTTACCCTCTGAGACCATTGAAGACCTATTGTCATTCATAAACACACGCACACAATAATTCTTGATAGTCTATACACATGCATAACTGTTAACTTGCATAAGGGAAGGTTAAGGTAGGCAATTTTGTCTCTTTCGACTGCGACGTTTCAAAGCCCATCACCCCGGCAACTGCAATAACAAACATTGCTGCTAGAAAATTATTTCCCCAGTAGCTGATGTTTGTTGTTTTTCAATCCATCCTATTGGATTAATGTTCAAATATTCATATGCGGTTTTCGTGCGCACAAGGTAAGTGTTGGGGCTCATGAGGTTAAATTATGGATGATCTTAACATGTACCCGATGACAACGGAGTTAATGATGGATCTCCTGTTAACCGTATATACTGGGGCATATTCATTGCATTGGTTGTCTGTCAATATGCTGCATCCAATATATGGCTTTGCATTATGATTATATTATCCTGCGCTAGATGCACTGGTCCACGACGCTTTTATTATGTAGTTAACGTAACCTGCTCATACATATATATCGGTCGGTCCATCACATTACCAATTGCCATGCGATGTTTAGATCGAATGTAAATAATAGAAATAAGCTTTATCTTCTTCACAGTGACATTCATCATACATTTGACAAGCGTGCACGTTATTGACATTAAAGGTTTAGAATACGTATATGACCCCCGATGACGATTCGGTCAATCTGCAATGACAGAACATAGCCCTCCGGTAATGTTTGGACAATGATTGACGGATGTTTGTGTTTAAATGGATCAAATGCACAACATTGTGGCTCAGCATACAATGCTCGTTTTGTGGGCGGTAAATGCAGTCCACCACTCGCTACGGGTGTGATAACACAATTGAAAGCTACTTGGATTAATCACTTCCATCATTTGTAAAGGGGATGTTTTGAATATCTTTTGCTAACTTGGAGTATTAAAGATTTATCTATACGCAAGAATTGCAAAAGTTTTCAAATGATGCCATTTAGTTTGGTCAGGTTCTGATAGCCGCGCTGCGTAGAAATTAAATTAACGCAGACAGCGAGTTGAATAATGCAAATCGTGATGCTTTGTGAGGGAATGTTTATGTAATTGTTTATTTGTAGCTGGATTTATAAAGTGATGCAAATGGTATTGCAGTTAATAATCTTTTTGAAAGCGATTATTATGAGAAAAGATGTTCACATAATAATCACGATTTGTTGAAATGTCTCCAGTGCCGGGGTTATTTTTTCATGTCATATGCATAGTATCCTACTATCCTACAGTAGTTCCTGTTAATCATCAGTGGGATTGTGACTATCACCCACTAAGCCACGCACACGTTCAATTATATAAAAGAATAACTCGTCCCCAAATTGACTATCTATAAAGCGACAATTAGAGTCGTTATATAAATCCATACGGACACATAGCGAGTTCTCAGGTCCTATGTATACAGGTACAGGATATAAATTGAAAATTATGGCCATATTAATGGTTCAAAGCACACCTTCGCATGCCACCCTGCCGCTTCGACTAAGCAGGATGAGGGAGGCCTGTTTTGTGCTTCTATGAAGTCCGGATATCGAAATAGCGCGAGGTTTTCAGCCTAGGTAATTCGGGTAACCACATATCCGCTTTAAGAAAGGGTACGGGTGCTGGACACCTGTCTTCCGAGCTACAGTTGTGAATAAGTAACCACCACGATGCAAGAATATAGAAAATCACACTTTGTTTTAGCGTTGTGCGCATTGAATACTAATTGTCAGCTTGTGATAAATGACGTACATCCTTCTTTTGGCCTCAGCTATAGATATGTGATCACAAGAGAAACGACCTCGACATTCCGTGTTCTTTGCCAGGTGCTCTTCATCTCAGAGACAATTGCGTGTGTAAGAAATTTTTCGAAAAGAATAATAAATAATCTACACATGCATTTTTTGTCGTTTTGGATTAAGATTGATCGACCGAGGGTGATATGGTTTTAAAATTGCCATTATTGTATCTGCATCAGAATATATGCACCTATAAGAAGGCGATATTGATACCGTATCTAGTATTACCATGGATATGTTGTCGCCATTGCGGTTGCAATATCGATATCTGCCAACATATTGTTGATAACTGTTGCCGTTGACGTTAAGCGGTTGTGTTCCAAGGAAGGAAGTCACTTGTTACGGTCGTAATAAATCGGACCTCATGTGAATGCCGCAATACGCCATAACTTAGCTTCATTTTAATAACTATACGATTCAGGTTTTTGTCATGTACTTATATGTCAAAGATTTAAGCTATCCTGAGGTAGTTGTTCCTATAATTCATCCACAGGTCAAACGGAGGCTTAACTACAACCAACCAAGGTTTCAGCTTGGTTGGTTAATAATAATAGTCCGGTCTCCATCAGGGACGTGCTATGGTTTCTGTGAAGGGTATCTACATCACAGTGTACAGTGGTAATCATGACTAAAAACAAATCCTAAGCTTCAAGCAAAACCGCCTATGCTATGAATGAGTTAACTGCAGGAGGGTAGTGCTGAAATGAGCAAGACGTACACCGATTTATGCCGCAGGGCTCTTTAATCGATATGTGTGTGTTTTCCAGTGCTTTTCGCACAGAGAAATATACCTGCTACAGGAATTCGGGCGTATATAATTATTAGAGTGCTTAAGAGCTTGATGATAGAAAGACGAACCAGCTGAGCAATAAAACAGAATAGTTGACTAGGCGTTATCGCGCACATTGATACCATATTGGTGTATATGATCTTTTCGATGTAAGGCGCATTGACTATAAATAGGAACATATATCGATTTTCTTTGTTAAAATCTGCATTGACAAAAGCAACGATTCAAATGCCATGTTGCACTCCACTCAGCCATTGCGTTGCGAGTTATGTTATGTTCAGTGCTTAGCCTCACTTTTTTAGCTACCCCAGGATTTACTCACACAATGTTCGATGCATGTGCAGTGGTCACTTCGTAATGGAAGACAATGTGTCGGTTTAAGAAGTTGTGATAAATTTGTAGCTAAAATAGGATACTTTAGATATGCAAAAATTGTATGCGTAACATCAAGTGATTGACCTTATCCTCAACATCGCAGGACGTCAGCGGATGAAAGAATGTTGTAATCTTGCATGTAACGCTAGCACATTTGCCTAGCTTGATCCACGGTGTTTTAAGTGTAATTGATCTCAATCGGTCCATAGATGTTAACATAAGAGGGCGTTGTAGAAGCTACGCCTAGTAATAATGTTCAGGTCCCATGTCCAAACATGAACGCAATAGCTGTAGTCTGCAACACAAGGCAGGGGAAACAAGTTACTATTGAAATGATGATTCCCCTTAATTGGTGGACTGAGTGAGCCATTTATCAACCATGTAGCATGCAAACAGTATCGGTATCTTTGTAGTGGGAAAATGATTGAATAGAAGTCTTTGATTAATAATGTTCTGGTTCAGCAAATAAAGAATAAGGGTTTTTCAGCACTCGAAGAAATATAATTTATATTAAAGTGCCTATGACACCTAAAATATGATGTTTGAGTGTGTACTGAACGAATCGATGATTAAATGGTGTTTACAAGTAATAAAAGAGATAGCTAACGTTCGTTGGACCAAAGCGGTATTTCGTGCGTGAACCCATGTCAACCGGAGATGACGTACATGGATTAATTCAGGTTGAGCAGCCCATATCAGCTTTCATAGTGACCACGTTGTCCACCATGAATTTATAACCTGTTTAGTCTGGATCGGTCATACCGAAGCGCTATGTGCCACATGTTATATAACCCATATCACAGCTCATAACATGTAGCACATGTAGTGAGAGAAAGAAATAAAGGCAAGAATCTCTCTTGACCATGGACGGTATTCAATTTATACACTTTGAAGATTGCGGCAGTTAGAGCGAAACATCTTGTTGTGAATTAGCTTTAATTGTTTAGTTGTATCAGAAGGCTTCAATTAGATCTTTATGCACTCAATTATTGGTCTAAGCATTCTGTCGCAAGTCATTTACATTAGGAGGTCCTCCATGAGAGACCGAGCGTAAAAAAAGCATTCATGCACCATAAATCAATATTAAACAAACAATATCTGTACAACCATCGGTATGCTGCATGAATCATATTTCTGATACTATAAAACTTAATTTCACAATGTGGAATATATTACTTCCCATTCGTTATCTTATATCATATGTCTACATATCCAGCTCCTAGAGGTGAACAATAACCGGTTGCTGTAATGACATACTATGTGTGTATTAACATTCTGAATGTGGAGATATAAGTATGTACGGTTAACCTATATATATATATATATATATATATATATATATATATATATATATATATATATATATATATATATATATATATAGATATATATATATATATATATATATATATAGATATATATATATATATATATATATATATATATATATATATATATATATATCTCTATCTATATATATATATATATATCTATATATATATATATATATATCTATAAAATATATATATATATATATATATATATATATATATATATATATATTATATATACATATTTGCACGAACTATATACAAACCAATAGTTAGATAATTTCTTAAATAACGTACTGTACACCTAAATAACTTTACCCTTACATCCTTTTGGAGATCTGGCATGCTCACTCTTAGCCGAAAGTGACAATTATTGATAATTTATTCATGTGCATACGTGTTAAGTGGTATTAGGGAAGGCTGAGGTAGGTAATGTAGGTTTGTTCAATTGCAATGTCTCAAAGCCCATCAATTCGGCAGCAGTTACAGCAGACGTGTATTATTGAAAATGATTTCCCCGTCGTTGATATTGTTTTAAACTAATGCATTCATTCTGATTAATGTTCAAATAAACATATGTAGTTCCTGTGCGCACACTGCAATTGTTAGGCGTCCTGAGGTTTAATTATGGATGATCTAGACATTTATCCGATGACAACAGGGATCCATTGATGAATCTCCTGTCAACCCCAAGAGGCATGATGTATTTATTAAAAATGGTGATCCAGCCAATATATGGCGTTGCAGTGTTGCATTTTCTAGTGCCAGATGCGCTTGTCATGTGAGGCGTTTATTATGTGGGTAACAATTATCGGTCTGTCGACACCATTACCAATTGCCTTGCGATATTTAGTACTAATGTAAATCATGGAAATGAGCTCATCCATGTTTGAGGGCTATATAATAAACAGGGCTATAATACTAACATTTTCTATACACGTTACGCACTTGCGACTGCCAATACGTGGCGATGATTTGGGTAACTTATAAAGAATTAACAAAGCCCTCGGCCACTGTTGGGAAGGAACAAATCACTGAATATAAGCACATCTTTAACTCATCAAATTGGAATTGAATTCGTCATGATACTGTAAAAATTATTTATATGACCTCATAACAGATCCGTCGCTCATATGTAAATACATAAGATGTTAGTAATCACTATTATTCTATATAAACTCTTCTATTAGGGTGCCGCGAGTCGCCATGTCTGTTAAAATCGATCGGCTAAAACTGCAAATTGCTTGATGCTATTTCGCAATTTGATCTCAATGACAACATAGTCGTTCAGATCAATCCATTTTTAGTATATCAACAACAATCTATCACAACGGTTAGTACATTAGCAATGAAATGACAAAATTATTTTTCTACTTAATTCATCAATAAGTGGGTACATCTATTACACTGTTGCACGAATAAGACGCATTTACTATATTTACCCATGAAATACCTTTATTTACCCGTCAACTACTTTCAATATGCTTTAAGGTGTCCAGCGCCAATCTAACTAGTTCAACAACCGCCGTGTTGGATAAGCAGACTCCTGGCTAATTCTGCATCTTGGAATTACATCAAATTTCGCTTATGTAAAAATCAATCAAATAACAAAGAATATCAAGCGTTAATTGCGCAAATAATGTTAACTGTATTAGCTGAAGCGATATGAGAATCGACAATGGGTTAATAACGTTTCGGGCGGAAAACCTCCTACTCATATGTACAAGTTGGTGCATAAAAAGCGCGTGCGCGGTCGGCGATTGATGAAGGTGACCAATCACTTCCGGAATAAGAACATAAGAGCACTGCAAATTGACCACTCCCCTCCTAAGTAAAGTGGGTGGCCAGCTTGTCTCCATATTTAATGCTAATCTGCTGTATAAATGATTGATCAGTCTACGTGTTATTCATTGTTTTATTTTCCAACGAGGCCTTTCAGTTTGGTCAGACAGTAATAGCCACTGAGAGTGGATATATTGTTAACAAAGCTTACATTTTGTGAAAAGTGCACTTAATAACGGCATTATTAAGTAGTTAGTAGCTATAGTTAAAAAGTGGTAATCATAGTATGGTAGCTAATAATCACTTAGCAAACGAATGTCTTTACATGATTATAAACATTCAATGAGATGAGTATACTGCTGAGGTCCTATAGATAGTATCCTCTGAACTTCGTTCCTATCAACCATCCGTGGGAGCATGCCAGGCTAAACTACTACGTATTAAGCCGAATAGCTGTTCATTCCTTTCACTATTCACATGAGGAATAATTATACCTGAATACATTTTTACACATAGTGCTTGTATTGCTTATATCCGGTTAAGTTTCATGATACATGAAGCAATCAGAGGTCTCGATGGTGGTTCTAGTAAATGTTGGATGCGACTATTGAGCAGCCGGATGAGGGGGCGTTATACAAGTGAGTGGAAGACACGATACGTGCCCCAAATGGAAATTCTTGAAAAGTTGTCGGTGTTCTCAGAGCATGGACTTGTATTGCATGCAAATACGTTTTTCATGTGCATCTGGTTATGTGTTTGCTCTCGTATGTCAAGATAGTATGATATACTATCCGTTCCTAGTGTGCGTCAAGCCATCCGACGATTAACATTTAAAACATTCATTCTATTGAACATAGATGATAAATGTGGTTCGTTGGAAGCATTCCCAATGGGAACACAACAAGTTGTGATAATGACATTAGAGATGATGTGGGACGACAAACAAGTGAGTCATGGCTTATCTCACCTTCATTAGCTGTAAGCGACATATGTTTGATATTAATGTTTTGTCATTTGGGCTGATTTGTGGTACGCCAAGATGGTTGTACAAGTTTCATGACTATTTGCAGCGATGAGAACGACAGTTGGCGCTTTATGCAGACCATGTCAAGCATAAACATCGAAACAGAGTATATTGTCACCAATCCCGCCGCCATACCGACCATCGCCGTCGTATTGGTCGTAACTGTGGCAATTGCTATAGGCCATATACGTCCCATACCAACCAAAGTATTGCAAGAAAGGGATACCAAGTAAATGGCAAGAGTCGCTATAAGCAGCGCTTCAGGTGCGTGTATCCATGGACAATCATTGTATGATAATCTAGCTTCATTTTAATAGGTAAACTACGATACAGATGTTAGTCATGTAGCTTTAAATCACATATGTATCCTTTCCTCGGGCAGTTGTTCCTATGATTCCAGACATTTCAAGCTATTCGTTACAGAAATTACTTTCCTTTGCTTTTTAATATTCGTGATAGGAATTCACAACTTCCACTAACAGCACCTGATGATAAATTATGCAGGCGTCGTCAGCCCGATACCTATAAGCCATGCTTTTCAATGAAGGATATCTGTAAAACAATTTGCCGGTCGTAAACATTACTAAAAGCAAACATAAACAAGCAGACGGTGCTATGAATGTTAATCAGCAGTCCAGTAGGGCATGAGCATGTGCTGGCATGAGCAAGATGCATAACGATCAATCATGTGTAGCCGCATAATATAGATTTATATGGTGGTGTGTCGTACACCGAGCGTATAAAATAATAACGGTTTTATATAACTTGATTCTATACAGACATTTCAGGTGGCCAATGCAATGCGGGGATTGCCTATGCGTCATCACACAACAATTTGACGTAATCGCAGTGCATGATATCTTCAGGCGCATTGATTTACAATGGAATAGATATCGACTGATTGAATCGTGCGAATCGATGCCATTATGTGGGGAAATCATAAATATAATAATAAACAATTGAGTTGGGAGTTTTATGTCGGAAGGATTAATCTGCTTTTTATACATATTCTAGCATGATGTACTTGTATCGCTGCTTCATCACTCATAGACTAGTACTAAAATACCATGAGCAGATTATAAACATTATTATAAACATGCAATCATTGCGCAAGACCTGCCGCTCAACGACCCTCAGAATTAACCAAAAAGGTTATTCTTATCAAAGACAATAACATATGTGAGTGATTACCAATTACCTGTAAAAATGATGCCTAGAAATATATCAATAATTAGATTGAGAAAATATTTTTTGGGAATATGTAATATGTTCCGATTCTTATGAGGCTCTGTAAAACAACTATTATTTAGAGCAAGAAAACACTTTCTCTCTAGATAAATATAGTCGAACTGCAATCATCGCCACCTTCGGGCGACATATGCAAAGATTCAAAGGCTATATGCAATTTCGCTCTGTCGTCGTATTGCCAGTTACATTATGCTCATTACCGCGACGGGCTTAGGTAGCTACGCAGAAACTCATATGGAAGTAATGAGTGATTTACAGTCGCATCTACAAACCGTTGGGTGATTTGTCCTCCAATTATGTTTGGGCATTATATTTTTCATTCCATGTGGAATTACCCATCTTTTAATGAATGTATTTACATGCAGCGTAACGTGGCTAACCCCGAAATAGAGTGATATGAACTTCAATAGTGAGTATATAACTGCAAAATTTCGTTCGCAAAACGTAGCCAGCATACATCACTTGGCAAACATTTTGGTAAGAGGTTACACTATGTGATGAATATTGAAACAGCTTGTCTTTTTGATTAGGGAAATCCATGATATTACGTATGCTCTAAAGCAGTTAATAGTTAATGATCGTGATTCAAACATAAGATGTTTGATGTACGAGCTGTCGTCAATGATGGGGAGTCACTTCGTCATAAACGGTTGCAAAAGAGATAAAACCCAGTTATCAGCGAATACATTGTGATTTATCAAGATCAGCTGAAGTCGTAATGTGGTAAGATGAATTGTGTCGTTAACAATGCTCTTCTGGGGATCAAACCGTCAGGTATTTGTAATTTATGGTGATCTTTGCCACTAACGCAGAGATGTATGACCATCGCCAGCGGTTTTCTTAGGAATTAATTTGTTCGCATGTGCAGTACCATCCTTTTATCTGTATTTCAAGTTGAGTTATTATTGTACACGTCCCATATCATTACCCCCCCCCACCTCCGATATGCGTGTAATGTCGTAATAAAAATCAGCTATAATTGTACAATTGTATTAGAATGCTTCTAGCAGATCTAAATCATTGTACCATTCAAATCCCATGCAGTAGATAATAGGATTCTTTCGCGAGTGATTTACACGAGATATACTCCATGAAGCAACATGATACCAATGCCACATGGTTCTCTTATCATCAGTATTTTGTAAGAATCATTCCGTTGTTAAGTAAACAGCATTATTTAGTAGATGTAGCCCCATTCCTATAGTCTCAGCTTTTATTCCTCCCTCATAATATCTAATATAATATGGCGGTATATATTACTATAACGAAATCGCTTTCGTTCTAGTACCGTATTTTCAGCGGCTGTTGTACAGAATACTCAGAACAGCCAATATGTTGTACATCCTACTAGTGATGCATATGCATACTGCACGCTACATCCTAATCTAAAAGCACTCACAGGTCCACCGCGCCTGAGCGCCTTGAGTGTGCCGGAAGTATTAGATTTGTTAAACGCACACCACATGATTGCATGCTAGCATCCCGGTCATCCCGTTGATTGATTCCCGTTATGACCATCTTTGTCAGCTAGACGATTAATGACTGGGAATGTCATTCACAGCACAATTCCACGGCCAATAGTTACGCTTGTTTACGTCAGATCCGGGGTCTACATGTAAAACAGATACAAAGAGCAGATAAATATAGTGGTACGCCGATAGTTCGAAACATAACGGCTGAGGTGAGAGAGATTGGCTGGGAGATAAAGTACATGTTATCCATTTATTTGTCAATTGTAAGTATCGTATGGCAAAGCGTATCAGTGCATGTAAATGTACCAGGTGTTGCTATATAATGCTTTAACGATTAAATACGATAATGTACTTTTCCCAAAAATTAAGCTAACGAACAACACCCTTTGGCAGGTCTTAGAGCCAATTCTGCTATCGCTATATTAATTATTTGCGGGGGGGAGAGTAAAATATATCAAAAACGCAGTTCATTAAAAGCACCATACCTAATACTTCAGAGCCACACAGCGCTTATCTTGGGGCAAAGTCATTTAAAAGCATTTTTACCACTTGTGACTTAGTGCTAGCATGTGCCTTAGTGATAACAAACGCGCAAAAAATGTTAATGCAAGTATGCGAAGTTTTCACGCTGATATAGCCTATAAATCATTTGTATAATACGGAATGTAATTTGAAACACATTTTTTCACATGGTGCATTTCTTCAATGACGTTTTACTTCATTTAACTGTATTGGTATTCCAGTGCATTGAATTTGCTAATATATGTTGCACTTGACAGGCAGATTTCAGCATCGATTTGGAATCAACATATGGATCTGCCTTGTTCTGTTTCGTCGCTGATAAGTATTTCTGTAAATGCAGTGCGTTTGGTGGTTGTTTTATGACGACGGCTTATATCCACTTTCTCACAAGATAGAAATGAGCCTATTATTTTACGGCAACACATAAGCTTATTACTGAAGACGCATATCATCATAGAACCGGATGTTGCCATCAGTGGGTGCGCTGAAGGGAGGCAAATTGGAGATTTTGAAAAATCAGTTTCGAGTGTTGTGTTGTTTTTCTAGGTTGTCATGACTGATGGTATATGAATAAGTTGGATAATTTAGTAGGATATATTATGCTTTGCAGATTTCACGTGTAACCAACTTCCTTTTCAGGGAATCCATTGATACTAGATTGCACGTTCTGATGAAAAACGTCAGAATTTGACTTCTGAATTGTCTTAAATTATTAAATTGAGAATATTGGTTTCCAGTGATATTGCTTGTCTTGCAGTCAGATATGCATCATGTCGTTAACTGGAGAACAGAATGTTCGAATATGGAAGCCCTTGTGCATATGGGTAGCCATCATAATTAGAAATATGCCCCAAGCATTTTGATGGCAAAGTTTTACTTCAAGATGATGTCGAAAATTCTCATCGGCGCTTGATTATCCCAATTCTATCGTTGAAATGCACGAAAAAAACATTAGCAATGGTGATAACAATCGTACAAAGTACGTGATGTAACACCCAATTATAGGATCATATATATCTACAACCATTGACATTATAGATGCATTGTCGTCATCATCATTACCAGCACTGTCACAGTCACTTTTGTCAGCAGGCATTACAATCATAGTCGTCCTTATTGCCAAGGAGTTTGTTTTGCTATAATCCTCGACATATTTGTCATTGACATCAGGATAAGTCATGTCATTAACATCAATTCGCTGATATCAGTTCAGCTGGTGTTTGTCTGCCATCTGAATCTGATTATATTTGACAACAATAACAATAGTCAAGGCTTTTATCAAACATACCACCTGAATTAATGATGCATATAGTCACACGGAGACAAAATCTAATCATTCATGTATCGCCTGAACATCTGACATTTATTGAGCTATTTCAAATCAAGCTGTTGTGAAGTAGTAGGGGAGAATCAAGAGGCTGACATATACCAAGTGGATGCTGACTTGTGCTGTGGATGCATAACAATATGTTTGTGGAGAAGTTTCAGTCGAGAAATCAATTTGCTTAACATTTGCACACACTGGGTCATTTTTATATATATACTGCAGTGTTTTATCGTTTTTTTCGATTAGAATCCGGCACGTTCCTGATGCATAATAAAAACGAATTTGCCACGACAACGCACTTCTTCCGTTATGACTCTTGGTCACGGTGCAATCTGAAAACATTGCAGAGTGATAATCAGTAATGACGCTCCAACACAGACATTTCTCGACCCCATTTGTCACTAAGCTTAAATGTCGTTAGAATACGTCTCAGTTGATTCACACTCAAATTGGCAAAAACCTACAGTACCTTATATTGTGGTATAAAACATCCTCTCCAATACAATAGACATGGACCATTTTGGATAAAACGATTTGTTGGAATATATTGTGCGATGGCAAGAATTGGATGGACAATCACATCAAATTCACATAAAACGATTTGTTGGAATATATTGTGCGATGGCAAGAATTGGATGGACAATCACATCAAATTCACATAAAACGATTTGTTGGAATATATTGTGCGATGGCAAGAATTGGATGGACAATCACATCAAATTCACATGTATATTATGAATACTGCGGTATGATGCATGTTATTTGCTCTGATCACAGATATATCACTTTGAAGGGGACAAGGGTTTGGATATAGATCGTAATAAAAGGTTAAATAATTTGTCTCAGTCCTATGACGTTAAATATGTGCTTTTTTGCCATTAGCTCCACACCTAGCGTACCACTTGTTATTACCTCTTTATAGCCAATCATGTCGGTACGTATGTGACGATGGCCCTCGAGTAAGTGTAACGTATCCATGGGAAATTTTCTTTTTCAAGTACTTTCTTCATCGTATTGTTGCATAGCAGAGCTATTACCATCTGCGCCTTATTCGCAAGGATTTGTGACCCTATAAACCCGTACATACTGGGTGTCTGGCAGGTGAGTTAAGTCGCTCAGGTAAACCCTAATGTCACAAGCAACGATGCCAAATATGGCTCAACCGACATCTGATTAGAGCTTTATTACGTAATTGACCGTCGAATGTAGAAAACTTGAGTGTTTTCTTAAAGGGTGGCCATTAATAACCTCTGATTGTGAATAATAAATGTGGCCGCATTTTTTTATTCCTATTACCATAAAGTTTATACATATGTAAACCCACAGCCGTGATAACCAGACAGTTTGAATAATTGCAGTAGATATAGCCATGCACGATGAAACATGTTATGCTTAGTATTGGTCGGAAAGTATATTTACTTTTCATTGAAAACAGATTTTATTTGGGAGTTTATCGACTGCATTAGATTCTAAGAGCTGTGTAGCACCCTATTATAGCATCGCAATACTTACATGACACTACATCTTGAATGAAAACAAGTATGCAATATTATCTATATAGATTCATTGATCACTGCCTTACGAAGACGACAAGGATCAATAATCTTTTACATAGACATAATCTGATAATATCTTCCATTACCTTTGCAGCGAACCGAAGAAATTAATATTGCATGTTAGCTGGTTATCGCCATAGTTGGGTGATTGTGTGGGGCAAGATTGATGGATTAGATCACCCTCTATGTTCTCATGCAGTTTATTTATGTTTTGTCATACAAATCGTAATGTATCACATCCGAGGGAATGTTGGTTAAATCGTATGCATATTACCCGGGAAATTGATGGCTGACAAAAATAATGGCGGGCGATTTTGTATGTCTAGCGTACCTTATGCACTTGTGTGGGTGTTTAGCATACGATTATGGCGCAGTGCTATGGAGTTTCAGACGCAACTGGGCCCTGTTGTTGTGTACATCTTTGCATTATAATGAATGCGTAGTAGCCACATATGCATGTAGTTGCCTTTTCACGGACTGTTTGTGTCCTTCAATTCATTCATTTACCTGTTCTCTTATATATACAAGTTTATTGTTGATCCTATTTAAATGCGCATGAGCGCACACGGTTCATCGTCATACATCATAATGTACATTGGTCGCTATGGCACCCCAGATTGGCCATCTTGTTCCTCTGAGTTTTGGTCAATTTTCAACTTGATAAGTCGACTGCCATATTTGCTACCGAAACATACGGCACAACACTGCAAATAGTCTTACGTTCTCCCTCACAATTTGTTGATACGATGGATAAAATACAACAATCCCTGTGGATTTAGTAAACTGGATTTATTGCTCAGTACAGGCGTAAAGTTGTTTATACAGGGTGAGCTTTAATTCATACAATCAGCGTACAATGGTGCTGATATTTGTAACCTGTTATATGCCCTTGTGCAT
The DNA here is from genome assembly GCA_034190875.2 of Urechis unicinctus. Lineage (NCBI taxonomy): Eukaryota > Metazoa > Annelida > Polychaeta > Xenopneusta > Urechidae > Urechis > Urechis unicinctus. The sequence continues at coordinate 3,819,841 of CM067356.1, forward strand.
CTTTCCATTCACGATGGGCATGGAACAGCCACCTAATAAGAGTTTTTGGCAGACAATGGAACCGAAGGAGGATGTGAGTATATAGACATACGTTTGAGATGCGCACAATATCTGCAATGAAGCGAGTTAAAGGGTTTACATAGACTGTTGGGATGATGTAGGGCTCCTCCGGTACATCGTTTTATGTATATATATATATGTATTTATTTAGGCTTATGCTATTGTGATATTCCAAACGACTGAGCACAACATGAGATGCGGTATTTATCGGTTGCATTAGCTTAGCATCTACATCAAAGGCAATTAATTCAGTGATTTAAATGCCGGAATTATAAAATGTTTCTCTAAATGTTTCTGCATGCATGGAATGCACATCTTGTACATCGTGTCAAGTGATGGTCATTTCAGTGACGTGGTATGCTTATATCTGCTGTTAAAACCTAGCACGATTTCAGTTGCTGAATACCCACTATAAGTGTAAATTCGATTCAGCACAACCGCAGTTCAGCAAAAAATGGAATTAGTGAAAAATATTATATCAACCACATTGCTTTTGACATTTGCTCGAATGAACACGTACACGGACACGCTTAAACGAAATTGTCTATTCTAACTGGTGCAAATAGTTCTTCTAGGTAAAAGAATTGCATGCGTGATTGAAGGTCGTCTCTGTGATATTTTGTCATGAGAGGCCAACTCAAAGGCACTGTACATGAGCTTGAAGATAAAGCTGATGTATAATGCAGCCACTTGTTATCGGCATGTATTCAGACGAACTCCCCTCTCCATCATCAAATATCGTATATTATGCTTTATATCTACATTAAAACAAGGATGCGTAACTACACAAAAGCCAAAAGCCCTAATAAAATATAATTGTAACTTCATGTAAATAAATGACTACAGTATTAAGACGATTTGGAAACTTACGTTGGGCAACATAAAAGCAAGATAGGAGACTGGCAACTAAACCGACATCTGCTTATTGAACTGGTGAGTGGTTAACCCGAGGGTCACTGGCATTAGGTTGTCGTGACAACATCTGGGGAAAGAATAAGCAAACATCTTACAAAAAACAAGAGCAGCAGAGAGGCGCCGAAGTTCAATGCTTTGTAGCTCACATGAATTTGCATTGACAAAAAAAACTTTATCGCAATGTAAAATCCAAGTAATTTATATTCGTTTTGAGGCGACATTCACAAAAAGACACAAATAATGTGTGTGCTCTAAAATGTGTACCTATTGGTCTATATCAAAGGAATCTGGTTTGCCGCGTAAATGCATAATGAGCTTCCGTTTAAAATATATTTCCCCCCCCCTAACCATTATGACATGGCGATGATAACAAGCTGCAGCATGAGACATATACAACTTGGTACGTCTAATCAAACTTAATTTATAGATGAAATAACCAATCCATTCAGTATTTACGATTATTGATGCATATATTAAACCATATTTGCAATTCTCGGTCAAACAGTATAATGATGATATATGTAAACAGGACAAGCATGTCCCATTAATGTCTCAAAAGAAGCATCCATCATCGCTCATCAGATTTAATGTAAATATAATGTAAGTACACACGAAGCAAGTTATGCGTGATCGCACACGACTCTTCGAACATCGTTGATTGAATGATGGTTGATCAATATAAACTCCCCTATTTGTGTATTAGGCCGCACATGCGCGATCGATCAGCTAACCAGAACTTGCGGATTCCATGACATTGCTTGGTAAGTAATGCTTTTGGGATGGGAACTACAGACAAGAACGAAGATCGCCCTAACGCTGCATTATTGGCAAATAAATAGCGAAAGTTATATTCATTAATATAGGCTGATTGTCTTTTTTTTAATATAATGCATCAGACTTACTTAGATAATGACGCTCCAGCATGACAATGAAATCTTTGGATGATAATATAGTGCATGTAAAGTGTGTTTTAAATATTAATGAGCCATATGATATTTACCATCATTTGTTAACGTGTCGAACAATGCTGCACCAAACCAAACTTATGGAGCTGATCGAGTGATAACGGTATGCAAAGTAGAGTAAAAGCAACAGGTTATGATGCTGTTATACGTTGTGGTTCGGCATCTTAATGCTAGCAACGATTATAGTGAAGTAAAATAGGCAGCAGCTGACTGCATCGTTTAAGCATTCACCATCCCCTATCAGAAAAAGTGAGCCGTATCAGGCAGTGAATGTTAGTCTGTATACATTTCTCATTGTTGTTCTGGGATCAAGCCAACTAGATTGCAACTAAGATAGTGGCTCGACATTATGCATAATAGATGTTGAAAGTTACAATAATATATGATGGTGAAAATCAACACTGTATACTTACTGATGGCCTGTAATGCAAGGTAGACGAAACGCTTCCATTAGGTGTAATATTATTCAGACATGCATCATGTTATTCAATTGCAACTGTGTGAGCGTGCTATTTTGTACAGCTAAGGGTTTTGAAGTAGGTCATCAGTTCGTGGGATTAAATCATTGATAATAAACGGATATCAATATACTTAAGTTGAAACTTGCAGTGCAACGAGTCATATGTGTAATGACTTCCGTTAGTTAACTAAGATATAGATTGCAAATTGTAATCAGACATCAATAATGCAAACTATTCGCCAGGTTTATGCCAGAAGACTTATTCATTATAGGCCATCTAGGACTCTCAAACATGTGTACTGAATTGTATTTCTAAACCGTGTCGAAACACATGTGACCAAAATACTGCAGGTCACGAGTGACATCGTTTTTAAGTATCAGCTGTCGAAACGATCACAATTACTGCGCTTGCGTAGCTACATGTCCAATATTTAATTTGGTTGACATAGCATAACGCTCTATGTAATATGGACTGATTAACAGAGAACAGAACATGTACGGAGGATTGTACTTTTATGCCTGAATACTACAGATAGCATGGTTTATGTCTTGCTCTGAATTAGAAGAAACGAATCAAGGGCAATTAAGAATCGTAAATAGCCATTGGCTACGCATTAACTAAGCACTGCCAGTGGTTTTTGTGTTCCACCACATACCCCGAATCAGGTAAGATAGTACAAACACCCCGAATCAGGTAAGATAGTACAAACACCCCGAATCAGGTAAGATAGTACAAACACCCCGAATCAGGTAAGATAGTACAAACACCCCGAATCAGGTAAGATAGTACAAACACCCCGTCAGGTAAGATAGTTCAGGTAAGATTGATCATATACAAACTCCCCGATCGTCACATAAATTTGCTAAACTCGATCGTCAAAGCATTACAACAATGTGCATTCAATACGAGTGAGTAATCTCAATGGCTCTATCTGTATCAATTATTTAACGGGCGCGCATACGTCCAGGGATTAAAACTATTGTCTACAGTTTGCCAAGTCATTCCTATGCTGAGCATTATTATGTCGCACCCAATAGTACCGAATGGGGTCAAAATATCGACATTCACCATCCTACTCAACCCCTACATGAATCCGATATTTTCAACCCAGCCAGCTAATGATGGAAAAGTGCACTGCAATATGCATTATCATTTTAGCTCTAAGGTTAATGGCCAATACCATCCGATTACCATTACGATATTTACGGCTGCCATCACCACACAGCGGTCATTATAGTAATGGACGTAAATAAGTTAAGTGGCATCTAGATAGTAAAATGCAGATATATAGCTTCACTATTCACGGTCATTAGGGGAGCTACAATGTGCAAGTAACGTTCGTAAACTCAATGGTCAGTGTTTAGTCACGTTGTGTGTGTTGTAAGGTTAATATGCACTGCGCAAGAATATACAGAGGATGAATATAGCAATGAAATACTATATACTTTCGTTTCGTCATTATCAGCCACAGCGACGCATCAATTATGTAATGAACGAGAATATCTAGGTAGGTTGATATCCTGATATTACTTGTAACGACATTGCAAAACACCTGATCAACTTGTGTTTGTAAAGAGAGACGAAAATAAGTATTACCTAACCAGCTTCTGACATTTTGTGACGACATGTGCGGTTTTCATCCTGTTGAAAATGTCTAAAGCCTGCTTAAATGGAGTAATACCTGAATAGGATCACAAAGCGGTAGGCTTGGGGCAGCCAATCTGATTGCATCGACATATACGTACATCAGAAGATGATTGGGTCCTAGATTCTGACTAACAGTTAATTACAAAGTTGTAAATGCGCGTTTTCTAACATTACGTTCAACGTAAGCATACGAATCATCAGCCCGTTACCCATCTGACCCAAAGCGCGGCCTGTCACTGGCCGGGTGTCGTGAGTATGTTCACGTGTTAACTGATGATTTACAGAAGCTCACTGACTTGGTCCCCACCACGAGCACGTATCATTGAATCTGGATCAGATTTGAAACATTGCGAACATTGAGTACATATATATCAATATCCAGCTGAATCACAGTATTCATTGTCAGTATTATACCGTCACTGTACTTTGATAGATATGGAAAACACCATTATTATCATACACAAAATCCAACAGCTGACGTCTATTGATCTAGTATATAGAACAACTGGAATTGCGAGAGCTTACGTTTGAAAATTTCAATGTGTCCAGCTAGTATGATTCTAACTTCAAACCATTTTGGTCATCGGACATTCTATCCGGGTTCATAATGTGTCATTTGGAGGTATCAGGTCATGCAATCTGAGCTAGTTGAGCAAACGTAAATTATTCATATCTATAAGGGTGTAGAAATGTTGGTGATAGGTATTTCAGCAAATAAATATCACACAGCATCGGCCGAAATAGTCAAACATTTGGCTTGATTATTTTGCAAAACGCAAGGCCATATTCCAACAGATGCACATTCTCTGGGAAGTACAGCTGATATGTACTGGCAATACAACAGCTTAAAGTGTCCGTTAGACTAACAATCATGTGCATGTACCATTTTGTCCACAGTATAGTAACCGAACGGTATGATCCGGGTCATGGTATATTCAGAGAGCATCTTTTGTGGAGCAGACTTGACGACGCGGATACAAATTACTTTTCCCTTCTTATGTTCAAAGGCACAACACCGCCATTTACCTCCCAGTTTCTCGTTAGCGTTGCATGGAAAGGTTGACTATGTTATCTTGTGGAGATACAAAAGGCCAGGATACTGCACAGTGATATTTCTTGCTGTGCTATATAGTAACGTGGCAGTCAAATCCTTGAGGTTTTGACAGGGAACTGGAAAAGACGAGCTGCCGATTAATAACGCGACCAAAATTGTAATGAGAAGATAAACACCATTAATCAGTCAATGCCCACCGAGAAACTAAATACATTCTGACCGCGATGGTAGGGTCGGTCCATTGTGCGTCAGGCAAAGGATTAAGGCGTCCATACCCTTGGTTGTAGTACAATCGTTTAGGCTCTTGCGTGGCGATTGAACGTCGATATAATTTGAACTGCTATCGCTTCACGTACATTCACAAACATACCTGTTTTGCAGGTTCTCTAACCAGCTAACGTGAAGTATATAGTTATAGGCGAGTAGTGGTAAACTCCACAGATGTAAATAGACATGAATTGATTAGTCATTGTTGTTGTGCTACACATCCTGTAAGTTACTTACTGTGCATAGAACTATAGGCGCTCGTATGATATACTGGTGAAAAAGACGGATATCAAAGATGATGAGGGGGGCGGAGACAATCAGTAGCGCGATGCATATCAATCAGTAGCGGCGATGTATATCAATCAGTAGCGGCGATATATATCAATCAACTTCCTACGAGCGAAAATGAAGCATTTGATTACTTATGCTGTGATCGTATGTTAAGTAATTCGCTGCAATTACAAGGCGGCTTGGTGTCTGAACTGAAAAAGCTAGATTATTCTGATTGATAAATCAATTTTTAATAAATCTCAGAAGTATGCATTGCATATTTTACCCCCTATATCTTTATTCTTCTCTTTTGCAGATATCAAAGTTTTAATCCTTGTAGTAAACCACGCACACCCATATTGTTGTGTCATCGCGCTTAAACGTCCGTTTAGCCGATAATACCAACCAATGCTCAGTCTGGACTAGCATATTGGCTACATCATGTTGACAGGCTTCGATTCATGGCAATCTTAAGCAAGAACATAACATGAAGCATATCATTGGTTTTCGCTCGTTCCGTATTTGGTCTTGGCAATCATTCGTTACCTCATTTCAAGCTACTTTGGACAACGACACACACGTGCGCCCTGTGTTAATAGAGGGTAGCAAATCATACGGGGATCTGGTTATGACCATATAGAATATGTAATTCAAGAATATCTCGACCAATGAGTAACAGCTTATGCAGCGTTTTGAGGTGACCTTCATTAACTCACCGATTGACTGGCGACGCGATCGTATCTTGTAGCACTTAGGAGGCGCGATGGAACAGAATTCGTATTCGGAAATGCTGGCCCATTCATTCATCGCTGCCAGCAAGACAATCAATTCGTGAAGCCACCAGTCCCAGCAGCCAAATTCGCATGTGATATCTTGAACTTTGTGCTTCATTTATGTACATCTTGAGCTTTGCAAGGCCTTCAATTCTGACTGGTAAGAAATCCATTTGCAGCCGAACACTGCAGTTCACAATAGTCTGTCTGAACATCATTGGTATTTGCGATGATCGGTGTCACTTATATAGCAAAAGCAGTATACTGAATCCTGATCATCGGCAACTTAAATATAAAGACGAATGACATTAAGGCACACATTGTTTCATGGTTGGCTTTTGTAATGCCACTATGCTTAAATTGAGCTGCTTTTCTCATTACCCCATACTATCCTTGCAAAATGTGCCATTTCTATAGGTATATAGCTATAAGGTTACACATTTCCATCCAGACTGGCGTCACATAGACAAAGATGAGCAATCAATGTTTGGATATAAAATACCCGATCAGACACTTTGAGCAATAAGCACTGTAATTGGTTACATTGTTTTGCTGCTCACAATTACAACAGGGCGCACCCTGATGGGCGTGATTGTAAAACTGAAATATATCCGTTTAAACCAGCTCAAGTTGCCTATATTATGTGCAAACCGCTAATCAGAGCAATGTCCGTACGAATGTTATGAGCTTAGGTCGTTGGGATGTCTTATTTGTTTACTACGTGCATTGACTGTGTGCAAATGCAACAACATTATGTACACTTGCATATCATCTGATTGGATAAACTGTACGTTTCATTCATATAATTCTCAGGCACACAAACATGAAGGGTGAAGCACTTCATTACGTCATACAATTAAAATACATTTTAATGCATTCATTTAAGATTTCCTGACTGATTAGGTTTGCAAACTGTGTTTCATTATGTATTGACACGATGCCAGTGGACATCAATGATATTTGCTCGCCCATTCCATGGGCACGGTCAATGATCAAATGACGCATTGCATAATAGATAGCCACACAGACAGCGCTTGTGAAGTCTGTTATTATCGCCATGTTCATCCATGCCTATTTTGCCGGGAAAAAGTCATCTACTAGCCAGTTGGTCTTAGATTTCGACCCTGTGGAATCAACGTTTTATGCTTGTTGGCAAGTGTTAAAGTGGGATAATTCAGTAAGTGCAACAAACACATGGGACCGATGCTTTTTTGTCAAAGTACCTGAGACATAATCTTTTACACAGACATAATCTGATGATATCTTCCATTACCTTTGCAGCGAACAGAAGAAATTAATATTGCATGTTAGCTGGTTCTCGCCATAGTTTAGTGATTGTGTGGGGCAAGGTTGATGGATTAGATCATCCTTTATGTTCTCATGCAGTTTGTTTATGTTTTGTCATACAAATCGTAATGTATCACATCCAAGGGAATGTTGGTTAAATCGTATGCATATTACCCGGGAAATTGATGGCTGACAAAAATAATGGCGGGTGATTTTGTATGTCTAGCGTACCATATGCACTTGTGTGGATGTTTGGCTTACGATTATGGCGCAGTGCTATGGATGTTCAGACGCAACTGGGCCCTGTTGTTGTGTGTATATCTTTGCATTATAATGAATGCGTAGTAGCCACATATGCATGTAGTTGCCTTTTCACGGACTGTTTGTGTCCTTCAATTCTTTCATTTACCTGTTCTCTTATATATACAAGTTTATTATTGATCCTATTTTAATGCGCATGAGCGCACACGGTTCATCGTCATACATCATAATGTACATTGGTCGCTATGGCACCCCAGATTGGCCATCTTGTTCCTCTTAATTTTGGTCAATTCTCAACTTGATAAGTCGACTGCCATATTTGCTACCGAAACCTACGGCACAACACTTAACGCATTAATAACGGAATATAAATCTTTATTAGGCAATGCAATAATGCGATTAGAAAAAAGAACCACACGAAAATGTGCTTCCATGCAGAAGCTGGTGGTTGTAATTTGTAATAATTGCTGCTGTAACATTGCCTCAGAAACTTCACGATTGTGTTTGACTTGCCCTAATGATTTTGGTTTTTGCTTGTCAGTAGGCTGTAACAATAAGGACACAAGCAAATATGTTGCATCAGCCAATCGGCAGAGTATGTTTATAAAGATATCTGAATCTCTTGACTTGGTATCTCTTGACTTGGTATCGATTCGTTGATTCATCATTTGTGGGACACGCAAGTATATATATGACACATGATTTGATGGTAGTTCAAAGTCAGTGTTTTCCATCTAACACACCATAAACTCAAACCTAATTTTTGTACACACGTTGTTACCGCACTGCAGGATACCTTAAGCTAGCCATGTGCTGCACATTGCGCCACAGTTACCTTCATTCTTGTGATGGATCAATCCCACAAAGGTATTGGTCACGCACAATTTCTCCTGACGTCATGTTTAATTCATTCAATAAGCTACCTCGAGGAATCTCCCGGAATATTTGGTCTCTGCTATGCGTATTGGATGGTTGACTATTCCTTAATCATAGATATCTGCCATTATGCAAACCCAAGCAACAAAACAGCGGTAATGATTTCCGCAACAGATGGGGAGAATTGTCGCATGAATTCCAATTTCAACATAGAGCTAGGGAAACTGCTGCGCGCTGCTTCCAATAAAATATTCATACCATACCCACTATCCATGCAAGGTCGATAATGAGCGTATTGTTCAGAGTCCGCCCTGAGTTTTTCATATGCGGTATTCTACATACATGAGCTCGAGGTCGGCCGTCAGAGAGCTAGACTTGGTATCGCATGAATGTAAATGTAACAACAGGCTTGCAAAAGATTGTGAAGTACAGTCCCTCTTTAGATACTGCTCATCAAAACGGGAGCGCTTTTGCTATGCTTTTTCGAATCTTGTCGGCCAGAGGGGTAGAGGGTTTTGGTCTGTTAGGTCAAATGTGTGTCCATACCCTCGAGGATTAACTGAATTATCACTGTGATGACTATCATCATCTCTGTGTCTACACTGACTTAATGCTACCATGTTAGCGCATGCCACTCGGCGGTGATTCACAAGATCGTCATCTCCCGTGTTATATAGTATTATCTCGCCATGGTCATCGTGGTCAGCTACGGGGCTTCAAGACATCAGCACGGTGTCATTATGAACAATTTAAAGAGAATATGAGCAATTGATTATAAATAGAACTTTGACACAATAAATGAACACTGAGGATACATTTAAGCGAAACATTTTAACGTTTTATCGGTTAGTCTATTGTGTAACCCGTGACTATCATGGTGATTAATGGTCCAAATGTGGGAATAGGACTATGCCCATATAGCATATATAAGCCGGCAATTTATCGATTAATGCGTAACAGCTACTATGAAAGGATATATTGATTTGTAGCGTTTGAAGTGACCTTCATTCAACGGTTGATTGGTAATGCGCACATATCTTGCAGCACTTTGGTGACGCAATCGAAAAAATATTCGCATTCGTAACTGCTTATCCAGGAAGCCAGTCAATTCGTGAAGCCATTTTACAGCTTGAGTCATTGTATTGGTCCCAGTCCAAGAAGCGTAAAGAAACCATTGTGGTATGACATGGGTTTGTGGTGTGACAAGCCTTCCCTGCCTAGTGGCTGGTTAGAATGGCATTGTCGCAATAGACTGCATTGTCGCAATAGACTCCGTGTTCGCTTCTATCATGACCTTTATTTCACTGTTTCACGACTGTTAAGGAATACATTTGTAAGCAAACTATGCAGTCTACAGAGGTCGATCTTAATAACGTTGGCAGCTGTGCTATTTCATGTCTGTTTATTCAAAATATCCGGTAAACTAAGCCCCAAGGTTTGGCAACGTAGGCATGAAGACAACAAACATTAAGGCACAAATTGTTTTTCATGGTTAGCTGATTTTGGACCGACGTATAAGGCAATAATGTCCAAATAAATCCATCATTTATTACAACCATATAACCTTGGCCAGTTTTGTGATTGTACATTTACAGTGAAGCTGACGTCGAAGAGACGAAATGTGATGTCCTTGCTGTGAGCTTGTAACATTTGTTGGTTAGACTAGACTTCACATGCAGGTATTGAATGGTACATTTCGATAAATTAGAAGACTACGTATATTTGAGAATCTGATCGCGAATGTCAATCAATGAGAGGTAAAATTTTTCGATAGCAGTAAATGCTTATATAGCTACAATTGCATGAGTGTATTTAGTGTAAACGTTATGATACACGGGCCTTTGTATATATGTCTATGCAATCAATCCACCCACGATCCGCATTGAACATATATAGCAGCTCACACAGTCCTATCAATTTCTCAGTTATATTCTTTCCAAATTCATTCACCGGGTCAGTGCATGCCAGCAAATCACATGTATTATCCCAACGATTGTGGGCCAAAGTCAATGTAAAATTGCTCTCCATATAAACCACCTTCATATCACGGATCACGGCCGGGAATTTTCCACTCTGCATATATAGTCTGGGAGCCAACTGCCATTTTTCCCCTTAACCTTGCATTGTTGTATTAAGTTTTTTTTACTGTTGATTTTGGTAGCCAAGGGTCTCTATTTTCAGAAAGTGAGCCCTATCAGGCAGTGAATGTTAGTCTGTATACATTTCTCATTGTTGTTCTGGGATCAAGCCAACTAGATTGCAACTAAGATAGTGGCTCGACATTATGTATAATAGATGTTGAAAGTTTACAATAATATATGATGGTGAAAATCAACGCTGTATACTTACTGATGGCCTGTAATGCAAGGTAGACGAAACGCTTCCATTAGGTGTAATATTATTCAGACATGCATCATGTTATTCAATTGCAACTGTGAGAGCGTGCTATTTTGTACAGCTAAGGGTTTTGAAGTAGGTCATCAGTTCGGGGGATTAAATCATTGATAATAAACGGATATCAATATACTTAAGTGTTAAAACTTGCAGTGCAACGAGTCATATGTGTAATGACTTCCGTTAGTTAACTAAGATATAGATTGCAAATTGTAATCAGACATCAGTAATGCAAACTATTCGCCAGGTTTATGCCAGAAGACTTATTCGTTATAGGCCATCTAGGACTCTCAAACATGTGTACTGAATTGTATTTCTAAACCGTGTCGAAACACACGTGACCAAAATACTGCAGGTCACGAGTGACATCGTTTTTAAGTATCAGCTGTCGAAACGATCACAATTACTGCGCTTGCGTAGCTACATGTCCAATATTTAATTTGGTTGACATAGCATAACGCTCTATGTAATATGGACTGATTAACAGAGAACAGAACATGTACGGAGGATTGTACTTTTATGCCTGAATACTACAGATAGCATGGTTTATGTCTTGCTCTGAATTAGAAGAAACGAATCAAGGGCAATTAAGAATCGTAAATAGCCATTGGCTACGCATTAACTAAGCACTGCCAATGGTTTTTGTGTTCCTCCACATACCCCGAATCAGGTAAGATAGTACAAACACCCCGAATCAGGTAAGATAGTACAAACACCCCGAATCAGGTAAGATAGTACAAACACCCCGAATCAGGTAAGATAGTACAAACAACATACAAAAGTCAGTTTTAATTGATCATATCAACTCGATTGTCACATAAATTTGCTAACTTGCAAAGCATTACAATGTGCATTCAATACGAGTGAGTAATCTCAATGGCTCTATCTGTATCAATTATTTAACGGGCGCGCATACGTCCAGGGATTTAAACTATTGTCTACAGTTTGCCAAGTCATTCCTATGCTGAGCATTATTATGTCGCACCCAATAGTACCGAATGGGGTCAAAATATCGACATTCACCATCCTACTCAACCCCTACATGAATCCGATATTTTCAACCCAGCCAGCTAATGATGGAAAAGTGCACTGCAATATGCATTATCATTTTAGCTCTAAGGTTAATGGCCAATACCATCCGATTACCATTACGATATTTACGGCTGCCATCACCACACAGCGGTCATTATAGTAATGGACGTAAATAAGTTAAGTGGCATCTAGATAGTAAAATGCAGATATATAGCTTCACTATTCACGGTCATTAGGGGAGCTACAATGTACAAGTATCGTTCGTAAACTCAATGGTCAGTGTTTAGTCACGTTGTGTGTGTGTTGTAAGGTTAATATGCACTGCGCAAGAATATATAGAGGATGAATATAGCAATGAAATACTATATACTTTCGTTTCTTCATTATCAGCCACAGCGACGCATCAATTATGTAATGAACGAGAATATCTAGGTAGGTTGATATCCTGATATTACTTGTAACGACATTGCAAAAACACCTGATCAACTTGTGTTTGTAAAGAGAGACGAAAATAAGTATTACCTAACCAGCTTCTGACATTTTGTGACGACACGTGCGGTTTTCATCCTGTTGAAAATGTCTAAAGCCTGCTTAAATGGAGGAACACCTGAATAGGATCACAAAGCGGCAAGATTTGGACAGCCAATCTGATTGCTTCGACAGCTGCGTATATCAGGAGATGATGGGTACCTAGATTCTGACTAAGAGTTAATTACAAAAATGTAAATGCGCGTTTTCTAATATTAAGACGTGTTTAATGTAAGTGTAAGAATCATCAGCCCGTTACCCATCTGACCCAATTCTAACGCCAATCACCGGGTGTTGTGAGTATGTTCACAGGTTAACTCCTGGTTTACAGAAGCTCACTGACTTGGGCCCCTCCACAAGCACGTATCATTGAATCTCGTTCAGATTTGAAACATTGCGAACATTGTGTACACGTGAGAAGTACAACTGATATTAACTAGCGATACAACAGCTTCAACTGTTTTTTAGACTTAGAGTCATGTACATGTACCATTTTGTCCACAGTATAGAAACCGAACGGTTTGATCCGGGTCATGGTATATTCAGAGAGCCTCTTTGGTGGAGCAGACTTGACGACGCGGATACAAATTACTTTTTCCTACTTATGTTCAAGGGCAATACACCGCCATTTATCTCCCAGTTTCTCGTTAGCGTTACATTGAAAGGTTGACTATGTTATCTTGTGGAGATACAAAAGGCCAGGATATTGCACAGTGATATTTCTTGCTGTGCTATATAGTAACGTGGCAGTCAGATCCTTGAGGTTTTGATAGGGAACTGGAAAAGACGAGCTGCCGATTAATAACGCGACCAAAATTGTAATGAGAAGATATACACCATCAATCACTCAATGCCCACCGAGAAACTAAATGTTCCTCATTTGCTCAGAATTCATTCTGACCGCGATGGTAGGGTCGGTCCATTGTGCGTCAGGCAAAGGATTAAAGCGTCCATACCTGTTTCCGGTTGTAGTACAATCTTGGCTGGCGATTGAACGTCGATATAATTTGAAGTGCAATCGCTTCACGTACATTCACAAACACACCTGTTTTGCAGGTTCTCTAACCGGCTAACGTTAATTATACAGTCATAGACGAGTAGCGGTAAACTCCACAGATGTAAAGGACATGAACTGATTAGTCATTGTTGTTGTGCTACACATCCTGTAAGTTACTAACTGTGCATAGAACTACAGGCTCTCGTATGAGATATTGGTGAAAAAGACGGATATCAAAGATGAGGGCGGCGGAGTCAATCAGTAGCGGCGATGTATATCAATCAGTAGCGGCGATGTATATCAATCAGTAGCGGCGATGTATATCCATCAGTAGGGGCGATGTATATCAATCAGTAGCGGCGATGTATATCAATCATCTTCCTACGGGCGAAAATGAAGCATTTGATTACTTATGCAGTGATTGTATGTTAAGTAATTCGCTGCCATTACAAGGCGACTTGGTGCCACTCTTCTTCTGAACTGAAAAGCTAGTTTATTCTGATTGATAAATCAAGTTTCATTAAATCTCAGAAGTGTGCATATCATATTTTACCCCCTATCTTTATTCTTCTCTATTGCCGATATCAACGTTTTAATCCTTATAGTAAACCACGCACACCCAATATGATAGACACATGATAGAATAGAAGATGGTGACCTCAAAAGACTTAAATTAGTTTTCCATTCTACTAAAACATATAGGCATTAACCGAGAAAGCCTTGACTCACAGATTCTGTATTAGGGGTAAAACCCGACTCCAAAAGATCATTATTCACAGCGATAACATAATGTAGCACTCATAGCTTCACTTGAAAAACCAAAAAACGCCCCAGCGTTCGCTTGGATGTAGCTGTACGTGATCATTATCGAAAGATCAAGGCATCATATTGATAATTAGTTGCTAGCATTGTAATTCCATACATGACGGGTTACTGATGGCTCAGTGGCATGCAAATATAATATGATACATGAAAGTAGCTGACCACGACCAGCATGATAGGATTTGGATATCCAATGTTGCTCTGCTATTCCAAGCATAGGGAAGCGCAAGCAGTTATTGTGAAAGTGTAAGACACCATTATTCAAGTTTGCATCAGTTCACTTAACAACACAGATTACCGACTTGGTGATCCATTTAAGTCAATTGTCTTTAAATGAAATATATCATATAGATCTCAAAAATTCGTAAATATTAATCTTTGAAATTTGATATAGTTTTCCCCCAAATAGTTCGTAATGTCACGCTATAGACTTTCCGGCCATAGCATGTCTAGCTTTTTGACTATCGACCTCACAAAATGCATGTGCAATTACGCATATAAAATGCAATGTCGCATAACGGACTCATACCGATGTGGACCATGAGGACCGCATCTCTGGACATAATTTTGCGCCACCATATAGTATTTCTAATCGACAAGCTACATTGTCCGCAAAACAATGCTGTCATCGGGATTCAATCGGCGATTTGTAGGTGTTGATTTTGCAATAAGTTAGGCATTTGGTGCCAACTCACACAACTAATGCTGCATTAGTCCAATATCCATCAATTCATTAGATTCATTGCATTTGCTTATGAATAAAATAATGCATGACGTTAAGGCAACGGTTGTCATCATTGTCACCCCGGAATAAATCTGCATGCCATTGTCTGGAGTCTCTTGATGGGCGTTTCCGTTACATAGTTTACATTAAATATGAATACTCGGAGTAGTGGTTGATTCGGTGCAGAATATATTGGAAACACTAACCGTGAAATACGAACCAATAGTGTTTGAGTACGTCCCACTGTTTAATACGTATCGTTAACAAAGCAAGACAAACTAAACACGCCTTCATAAGTCGGATTTTTTAAAACATCGAATAACATTGACAAACGTTTCCAAGCTAATGTGTGTGGGTTTCAGTTACCGGGAAGCGCTTCTTGACATTTACGGCATGTACTACAGTGAAGCCATAGCGCGGTTTTATGTCCCCCCAGACGAACCTGAATTACATGTAACATGTCTTTTGTTGCCATAAATACCTTCCATGTCAGCCAATTACTGTCACTATGCGTGTAGCTGTTACATAATTAAGAGCCATTGCCTTCATTTCTGTTGCACATTTTCCAATTTTCAGCATTAATGACATATTATATTTCAAAAGTTATTTATAGATGTGCTTTAACCCCTTCCGTGTGTTAAATATCATTATGATAGCGTATATTTTGGGAATCGATTGTGCGCTCTCAGAAGGCACGCTCGTTTCATGATGTCATTTGTAACCTCATTACCAGCTGCTTTGGACAACGACACACACGTGCGCCCTGTGTTAATAGAGGGTTGCAAATCATACGGGGATCTGGTTATGACCATTTAGAATATGTAATTCAAGAATATCTCGACCAATGTGTAACAGCTTATGTAGCGTTTTGAGGTGACCCTCATTTACTCTCCGATTGACCGGGGACGCGATCGTATCTTGTAGCACTTAGGAAGCGCGATGAAACAGAATTCGTATTCGTAACTGCTGGCCCATTCATGCATCGCTG
Source organism: Urechis unicinctus (assembly GCA_034190875.2). Taxonomy (NCBI): domain Eukaryota; kingdom Metazoa; phylum Annelida; class Polychaeta; order Xenopneusta; family Urechidae; genus Urechis; species Urechis unicinctus. The sequence continues at coordinate 3,836,162 of CM067356.1, forward strand.
CCAGCAAGGCAATCAATTCGTGAAGCCACAACACAATTTTCTTCGTTTTATTGTTCCCAGTCCAAGCGGCCAAATTCCCATGTGATATATTGAACTTTGTGCCTAATTTATGTTCATCTTGAGCTTTGCAAGGCCTTCAATTCTGACTGGTAAGAAATCCATTTGCAGCCAAAAACTGTAGTTCACAATAGTCTGTCTGAATATCATTGGTATTTGCGATAATCGGTGTCACTTATATAGCAAAAGCAGTATACTGAATCCTGATCTTCGGCAACTCATATATAAAGACGAATGACATTAAGGCACACATTGTTTTATGGTTGGCTTTTGTAATGCCACTATGCCCAAATTGAGCTGCGTTCTTATTACCCCATACTATCCTTGCAATATGTGCCATTTCTATAGGTATATAGCTATAAGGTTACACATTTCCATCCAGATTGGCGTCACATAGACAAAGATGAGCAAACAATGCTGGGCCATAAAATAACCGATTGGACACTTTGAGCAATAAGCACTGTAACTGGTTACACTGTTTTGCTCCTCACAATTACAACAGGGCGCACCCCGATGAACGTGATTGTAAAACTGAAATATATCCGTTTAAACCAGCACTGGTTACGCATATCATGTCCAATCCAGAGCAATGTCCGTACGAATGTGATGAGCTTAGGTGGTTGGGATGTCTAGTTTGTTTACTACATGCCTTGACTGTGTGCAAATGCAACAACATTATGTACACTTACATGACATCTAATTCGACCTGTACGTTTCATTCATATAATTCTCAGGCACACAAACATGAAGGGTAACGTACTTCACTACGTCATACAATTAAAATACATTTTAATGCATTCATTTAAGATTTCCTGTCTGATTAGGTTTGCAAACTGTGTTTCATTATGTATTGACATGATGCCAGTGGACATCAATGATATTTGCGCGCCCATTCCATGGGTACGGTCAATGAGCAAATGACGCATTGCATAATAGATAGCCACACAGACAGCGCTTGTAGATTCTGTTATTATCGCCATATTCATCCATGCCTATTTTGCTGGGAAAAAGTCATCTACTAGCCAGTTGGCCTTAGATTTCGACCCTGTGGAATCATCGTTTTATGTTTGTTGGCAAGTGTTACCGTGGGGGAATTCAGTAAGTGTAGCAAACAATGGGACCGATGCTTTTTTGTCAAAGTACCTGAGACATAGTTATTGCGTCTTACTTGCTGGGATATCAACTCAACGGCCTTTGCTGACTTGTTAGATAATGATATTCGTGGCCAATTACTGTCGTCGTGACATCTTATTTTGTTTACACCTTTACGCTGGTTACATGTGTTCAATCTGGGTAAATCATTCATACAAGGTAATAGAATGCAAAAGTGATTACACCAAATAGAGCGACGATGCATAACTAGAATGCGTATGCTAATAAGGAAAGCATGCAATTGCATGAACATTGTAAGAAAATGCCCATTCAATGTTTAACATTATGACACACGTGTTTCGGACAGAACAAACCCAATCATCAATTGATAGGTGATCAATTTGTATGTTGAAGGTATTTTGATGTGCTGCCGGCGTCTGAGATTTCTTTTGAACGCCATGCTAGAAAATTCTTATTGTTTTACCAAACACTGCGACCTGCTGCGACTTTTCAGAGCCATTAAAATGCGAGGACCTGCCAATTTATATTTTTAACACACTATACATCATCGGACCGGATAAAACAAAATGTATGCTGTCCACCTTGATTGCATAATGATTCGGAAAAGCTGTAGGTTATCAATGTTGAAGTGTTAATATGTATAGTGATGTATACATATTAAACGAACCAATCGATTATGCAACAGACGAATTGCATCCTTTACTTGGTAGAAGAAACATTAATCACTTTCAAAGCACAATACAAATTGAATGAACAAATATGACACTAGCTCACGATACAACTTGAAACACATACACATATATAGATATTTATACTTGCCAAAACGGCGCATAGGAAACATATAATAATTGACGAACATGTTAATATACGAAATAAGTATCAATCACGTGCGCATTCAGCGTGCTGTAGATCAAGGGGCTTACTTGTGGGCGATACAGACCTGTGTCTGTTAACATCAGTGAGCTAACTTTCAGGACACCTGGTGGAAAGTGATTTTTTCGTGTTAATGGTTTGTGACGGTGTGGCTAAAGCGTTTCTTTCGTTTTGCACGAGGATTGCATTTACCTGTGGTAGATGCGCTAGTTTTATAAGAAAAATGAATGACATTGTAAATGTCACAGTTTATCAAACCTTCATCAACTGACTAAATCAATTAAGATTAAGATATGCATTTTAGTCCTGATTTCGCATTGTGAGGTTATTAACGAAAATACTGTTTCAGTGAAAAAAAAACAGCACTGCTGAAAATGACTGTTAATAGCACCTGTCAAATTATTATCAAACGGCAATTCCAAAAATATCCACGGAGGTCAACGTTGGATGGCTAGTGTAGTTTTTGTTTAGGACAGATTTCTACCCAAGCCATTTCTGTTCGTCTTTGACATGACTTGCAATAGCATTAACAGGGGTGTCTCATACCACATAAATAAAGATGTGAATGCGAGAAGGTGGGGTGTGCTGGGCACTGATAACGGACATGTTTATAGCGGTCAAATGGCACAGGGCTATTAAATCAGAAACATTTAGAATTTTTACCGGGTCCCCATAATATCTTCGCACTATAAGTGCTATTTATGCAGGCATACCATTTGGCATACGTCAGGAATGCAATTCATGGGGATGGCCTTCACACACGTTCGTATAGACCGCATTTAAATCGGCATCGTGTTATTTCCTCTGGCCGGGTAAATATAGGGCGAGAAGCAAGGAATTGCTGTCATGAGGAAGGAACTGTTCATCTCGAGTGATATAATCATGTCGCTCCAACTACAGCTGTTTTGGCTGTTCATACGACCCTGTGTGTGCTATCCTGTATGTTCACGAGCTTATTGCAGTTATGTTATCAAAATTGACACGACTATTATGAAACAAATTCAATGGTAGAGTGTAAATAAGTTACTCGTGATAACATATAAGGGATTACAACATTGAGAAGGGGGCTATCAAAAGACAACAGTTTGTGTTAAATGACAAATTGTTAATTCAATCCATCCATTCGTGTGTCTATAGTCTATATAGCTGCATAATTCATGAACACGCTAGCGAATACATCAAGCATCAGTCACAATTAGCTCTGTGTAACTGATTCGTAAATATTGCAGCTGTTTATCAAATATGGCTTACTAAGGTTTATAAGGACGCATGACTTCAACATCTAACTGAATTGCATCAGTAGGTAATTGCATGCGTTGTTGTCAGGCAGTATTGCGTGCAATGTTCAAGGTAAAACAGAAGCTAAGTTCCTATTAAGTCGTCAATTAAAGTCTGTGAGCCGTTACCTCCATCACCACGGTAACCTAAAAGACTACATGGATAAGCACTCAGTGACGCGGTGATTAGACCCACTGCCTACATCTTCACGCCCAAACAAACGAACACATGCAACAACGAATAAGAAAACTAATAGAGGATGGATTCATCATCGGGTTTTGAGATAGTGACTGTTTCTTAGCAAATGCGCACGTGAATTAAGTGGTATTATGGCCGCCAATGGATTTAGTTATAGCGTACCTGGATACATTTATTTGGTTATCGCTGCTCCCGTAATGTCAAATCACTATCGTAGTAAATAAAGCTTCCAAACATTCCACTAATTCTTATCAAATTGCAAACGCAGTGCGCATGTTTCATTTGACTTACAAGGGCAGTGAGCAGTGTGCGTGTTTGCTGCTGTTCGCAGTCACATGCGATGGTGCCTTTCGAGGGAATATTATTTACACAAAAGACTTTGTGGCTAACATCACATATATGCAAGCTTGAGCAATTAACTTATATGTGATAAATCCTGCAATAGCCTCTGATGAATATTCTGCTGTAGCAATATCATATCCTCCAACGCTACGACATATCGGAATCGTTTGTTGATATCTCCCACATATCGCAATATGTTTGCCACCGTCTGTTAATTTCCCTCTCAGGTTAGTGATTGAATGTATTATCGACAAATTTATCTTCTGCAACACGAGATATTTGACTGGCTTTGTAATATATCTCGTAATAACGGATGTTTTATTAACATTACCAAATTTGTAATCGCGCTAGGAGCTTACATTGCAACAGAGAAATGAAGGTACAGCATGCATAAAACAGTGAATAATTGTATGTATATACGACAGCAAAGCTTGCGTGTGTATAAGAAGTCAACATACTAGAAGTCTGTTAGAACTAAATATGTAGTTGTCATGGAAGGAGATAAGAAAAATACTAACTCTGATATATGAATAAGTGCATCAACGCCCCTTTCCACATAAATAACTACCTATGATTTCGATCTGAAAAGAGGTAAGCGGGACAAAGCATACACGAAATACGCCTCAGTGTTCCTATTTGTAGAGTGTTCGCACGCTAGAACTAAAGTCATGAGGCACAACTGCTGATAATCTCGACTTGTAAGTCACATATGACGTGGCCAAAGCCAGCGTTAGATCACCGACGTGAATATATGCATCCACTGTTATTACCTGCTGGGTGTCATATAAGTACCATAGCTTTGTTGCAGAATGTTTAAATCAGTTGGTATTATTTTCATTGATGAATGTGAATAGTTACTACGAGTGCGGAAAGTCAGACAAGTTATCAGTTAGTGACCCCTCCCATGTAGAATTATACATACTTTATCAAATAAGAGTAGCATTTGATGCGCAGAGGAGTATCACATGAGAATAATCCCAAGATAAGAAGCAAGAAAACCATAATTCGGAGGTAACGATTATTCGTGAACCGGAAGGGACACACGCTCGATTATTAACGTGAAGTTATTAACAAAGATACAGTCTACACTTCCAATAAAAAAATTTACTGCTGATAGCACCTGTAAATTATATTTTGTAACGTAATTACAGAACATCGACGGAGATATATATATATATACAGATATATATATACACACATATATAGATATTTATATATATATATATAAATAAATATATATATATTATATATATATAGAGAGATATATATATATATATATATATATATATATATATATATATATACATATATATACACATATATACATATATATATAGAAAGAAAGCTATATATATATATAATAGAGATATATATATACAGATAAGATATATATATATAGATAAATATATGTATACACACATAGAGAGATACAGGGAGGGGGAGAGATATATATAGAAATATATATATAGGGTTATATATAAATATATATATGTAATATATATATATATATATATATATATATATATATATATATATATATATATATATATATATATATATATATATATATATATATATATATATCTATATATATATATATATATATATATATATATATATATATATATATATATAACCGCTAACCAGAGCCCCATTATAGGCTGAAGATAAACGGAGGTCGGCCCTTCAAGTGTGCAGCTGTAATACTGTGAAATACCACATGAGCAGACCCTGTGACAAATATTACAAGCGGTGTCCTAAACTGCTCTTTATTAACGAAGCATACGACATCTGGCAGTGATGTCCAGTTTGTGCCATGAAACCATATCATTTTGTGCGAAGCTGACAATATCATGTTTATAAACTCAAATGCTATGTCAGCATTTATATATACTATTTGGAACATATTTGGTTATTTTGAGCTGTGTGAACAGCGCCGTTGAGCATGTGTTTCTGGAGGTAAAAAGTAATGTTTGAGGGTCAGAAATAAATACATCAGTCCAATTTGCATAACAGCAGTTACCCACGATTAAATGAGGACGAGGAGCCAAGCAAAAAGCATGGACAACGAAGACTTCACAAAGGCCTTTATTTGAGCCCTTAAGAATGTCACGGTGATTCGCTGTCGTCAGAAGACCATATGTGGTGCAATACATAATAATATTCGGCAAGTATGGAACACCTTAAAGCATAAAGACAAAGAAATCGATGACCTCAGTCAAAGAGTGAATCTTCTTGAAATCTTGATGGCATTTTACTGCTGTCCACGCCAGTCAAGCGAAAAAGGGCTCTTGTGTTTTTATTGTGATAACGTGACATATGCTATCACGCAATCCTTACAATAGTTGATGTCATTACTGCCATGAATGGCAACTATGCCCATTATCCCGCAAAGCTTCTCCAGATATATGACTGTGTACCGTTTCCATTATGCTCCGCTTTCTAACCTAGTTATACCAGGACGTGGCTTGAATCACTGTTATCAAATGGCGCTGTTTGATTGAATGCATCGGTCCCCTTTTAATAACTGAACATATTCCTATATAATCCGACATCGCTCATTATGCAAATGTTAATACCTCTGACTGTTATATCTATATACGTCTGTGTAATCGATCTTGATTGAACTACATCAATTAAACACAGACTGCAGTACTTAATATGCATCCATTTAGCATTTTCTATTACGCTAATATCGCATGCCATATTGAAGAATAGTTCCAGTAAATTGTATTCGGACATGAAAAGGAGAAACTCACTACGAGATTTGCATCCAAATGTCTGCAGTAATATGATTGCATAACAGTTACCGTCACAGAGATCAGCATGATTGTGGATCACACGTAAGTACATCGGGACAGTACGTTTTTTGTTTTGTGGTTTCTTGTCGGCATGATGCATCCAGACATCGTAGCTTATGCGTTATGTTTGATCAAACCTTGGAAAAGGAGTTTAGTTAGTGGCACTTCAATCTGCCCTTAGAAAAAAACGACAGTTACGCATTATTCGTTACCATAGCCTTAATCGGCGTAATGGCAGTATTGTTATCAAGACATTGAAAGTTTTTATTGTAAGTGTTATGGTTTTTGTTTGATCCAATGGTAATGCAAAAAAGAATATGGAAACCATGGCATTAAACATTGGTGCATCTTGTTCATCAGGACAAGTGACCACCGGATACACCTCAAACATGGCAGCTAATGGAAGTGTTCGCCTGTGCAACCTTGCTAGATAAATCTAATTTCTAATCATAACCATGGACTATGGCTCAGAACCAATAATATAATTATTAGGCTTTGGTATAGGATCAATTATGTAGTCGCCGGTCCCCCTGTGACGTCAATATCTCATGGGTAATCCAATAGATGCATAATATAAGTGGGCTGCACAATACCAATCCAAGTTAGTACAGGCAAATTATTATCATCATAAGGGTAATTAACATGCACAGTGTCGGGAAAATCGCTACAAGACTCGCTCTTGGATGAGCCGTGTATTTTAGACATTTGGTACTGCAGTGCGATAATCCTACTTGCGCACGTACGCTGCGAATAACTTGTCTCATAATAAGATCCACCACTTTAATGCCACGCTGGTTTTGAATAAAGGTACATTGTTCTTGATCATGTTTCCCTTTATTATAGGCCGTGGTAGCAAGCATGAATATTTCGTTCAAATTAAAAGAATGTATCTAGAAACACAAATTAATACATTTATTGATAAACCCCGTTCCTAACAAAGCATCGGCATTCGTAACTATGACATATTTGGTACGGCTGTATGATAACATCACCCTTGGATGTTGTATGGCGCTAGCATTCAGCAGCATCATTGCTATTATAATGAGAGAATTGCTGTTGTAGCAAATTATTGCCACAATTAGAGCAACTAAATTAACTATATTCTGCTTCAGTACGACAGTGTTTTTATTATTTCTCCTGCAGAGTGTATAAAAGCGCCCATGTATTTTTGTCACTTGTAAGGCACAAGATTACTATAACTGATCAACTACGATCATCTAATTCAATTGACATCATTTGTTAGTGTTGTCACTTGACTGCCGGAAAATCTGCATTACGAGCAATCGTACACTTCATCATAAGTGGCCACCAACTGAGTCTAATATATATTCCATTATTTGCAAATATAATTTGACACAAATAACCACCGTAAACTTACTATACGAAAACGGCATCCGATTGTATCTGTTGGAAACAAACATGCAACGACTTTCGGTCAATAAAACAAAGCGAACGAAGCAACTTAAATGCATGCATCTACTGACTGTGGATCTGGAATATTTATTTACTGCGATAGTGGAGATCTCAACAAATCCTGTATGTTATTACTTGGGCAACTTAATGCGCTATATAGTGTATGAGCTTTTATAAATTTTGATATAGCTTACTTTGCAATCACCATGGAATGGAGCAACAAGGACTGCAATTGTATTCTAAATGTTTGGAAATCTACATAGGCTGCAAATGTGTGAAGCGAATTAACTGTAAATTAACTGGTATGGTCCTGATTTTCACAAAAATATATTTAATATAACAAGATGTGACAACATGAATTATTGCCCAATTAAAACCTCAAGAACCCATGTGATACCCTGGTTAATTAATTGCAACAAATATCCAACCTTTTATCGCTAGTTACGATCATGCTATCGACCGCTGCATATTAAGTTGATGTGAGGGTAGCGTTTTGCCGATGTGTCGCGGCTCACATACCTCTAGTACTATTGAACCCTGAGCCTGCATGCTGACTTGCTCATGACCAGTGCTTGTGTGGCTTATTGGCTCAGCAAAGTATTAAGTATGAAAATGGTCATATTACGTGCCACCAGCCTGATCTGATGATTGCTTCCTTTTCAGTTGTTTGGCTAATTGTAACATACAATCGTGCAACGGCCGATTGCGATGCCTTACGTGCAATGCGATATATTTTCACAGTCCTTAATATTGTCGACTATTTATTGTTGGTCCTATTGTCTATTGTACAACATAGGAGCATTGCTATTAAAAATACAAGCTGCATTTTGGAAAATAAATGAATAATAATGTTCATGGCGTTGATCGAAAACGTCCGTTAGTGAAACTTTGGCGGAATATTGCTCCGCGTATGTGCTAAACACGGGAAACATAATATCAGTTTGGCACCGGCAGAAGTGATCAGTGCAATCATTGTTTGGAACGTGGTCTTTTTCTACAGCCGCACATAGGATTATTAAATGCTTCATCTGACCTTCAGTCGAATTATGCCATCCTGTTCGAATATTACCGTACCAAGTTAAGTCCATTCACAGCGTTTTCACGTGATATGTCAATCGGCCTAAGGTCTGGAAGTGAGGCGCATGCGAACACTTCTTTTGCAAATAATTCAATATAGAGCTAGATGCCTAACCTAAGTCACAATATTCAATGTCACCAAACCATGAATAGCCCAGCATATTTTACTGACTGCCTTTAATTTTGAATTGGAGACCCAGTCTTCTGTTATAAATAAATCACATGAATCTTGGTCTAGGAATGTATTTCATCACGCGTTCTGTTTGGGAAACGGCCTTAATTGAGGGTACCGCGTAATGAATGGATGTGTTGCATGATGCCTGCACCACGGATGCAAATTGGTTACCATGTTGTTTTTGCTTGATTGGGAATTTATTAAGATTTTGCGTGTGATTAGATCATTATGATTTGTTATTTAAATATTGATTCACAGAAAGCGACCTTAATGTTATAAATACATTTTTAACGTAAATACAAAACAGAATGTATTGTTAAATTGTTCCCGTTCGTCTTTGGTAGTAAAAGAAACTCATTTATTGATTATTGTTACGAAGATTTGAGGCTATATATAATTGTGGGGAATAGGGCTAACTAAATATATATCAACGAGACATCAAATACAGACATGGATTAATGCTACCAGCTTTCAACGCAACAATTAATAGAATAATAAGGATAAATTGTCCTAACCGGATAATGTATACACTGATACGAACAATTCCTTCAAAATCTCATACATGGCTTGAAACAGGACGTGTGCATCAATGAAAGCAGCTATATCAGACATTGCGCGGCTTAGGACATCGGATTGACGGCCTGTTAACCAGTCGAACATTTAAAGGAATACTATAATCTGCAAAAGAAAAAATGTTCACGAGCTACGACACCTGGATTGATGTTATCCGAGCCTTTTTGTAAGGCACCAAGCCTTCATTGTATTCGCAATTAAAGGGGGAAAAAAGCACTGGCAACTTGTTAATGATCGCGTTTGCGTGTCCGTGATATATATGGGTCAGGTCACATTCCAGATAACGTCACGAGAAGCTACAGGCGCCTTTGACTTCACATACGTAATTTAGTATGTTTGCGCCAATTACTCGTGAAAATGGTATCCCTATCATGTCATTATTGGTCACAGATTAGAATTTGCATGGTAATTGGTCAAAAATTGTCATCCAGTCAAATAACGGCTCGTTGCTGTAAAGAAAATTACCTACTCACACACAAGTTGGTCATCGAATTGGTCTCACAATCAGATCAAATAGTGCTTGGAACTTGCATATCCATATCTACAAACATATTGACATATTGACAGGTGAGATAGCGTTAAGCGTATTCGCATTGTATCGAATCAATTGCGATGATGAAATCCGAAATATGATTGCAGAGATGGGTAATTTCAATATATTTTCTGTCACGAATGCTATTTTTTATGATATTGTGTTGGGTGAGCCCCTGTACAATCCTCGTCGGTGTTAGATAATTACATCTTATTCTCGCTTTACTACACATCTATCTCGAATATTATGCGTATATTGATACGACCGTTTTTATTATGTTGACAACACTATAAATACACATAAGCTGTATTTCGGCACAGAAGAGGGCTTGTAACGAAAGGTTGTTGCTGATTACGTCAGGCGGCATGTGTCATAAGGAGATATATGAAAGCTGGCATGGCGACCGATGTAACTGAATCACAGTATTCCGGGCTCTACAATTTAGCCTTGATTTATAACACAGTTAACAAAACTGTGGGTTGGTGTGTCGTTTTGAAAGCAGTGATAGTTAATGGTATTTACAGCCAACATCAACACTCACTTACATGCATTCAATATAAAGCCTATCTTTACCTTTGATATGTTGTCCAGTCAATAGAAATATATACACATTTTAGAACTCTGATGTTGTACACACCATACCAATGATGCTGTACCATTGAGGCATTCCAAGGCAATGAAACCAGTCATATTTTAATATCTATGGAGAATAATCCACTTCGGAAATATGGCACGGCTTCATCAGGCCGTAATTAGGCACACCTATCATAATAATAAATGAATCACATAAACAAAGTATAGGCATTATTGTCGTCAGAATGTCATTTTCATAATTCAATGTCATTCACTTGGCGCATTAGTGCCAATGCTATGCAATGCAACAATCTAGTATCTGAATGTGAACGTGCGCTTCATTCGGTAAATGTCAACCAATCAATTATGTCGGTAATGATTAGTTATGTTGCTCAGCAGGTCGCAAGGCGTGTTTTATCTACGGAGACAATACCTCGGATCAGTAGCGACTCTCCACAGTTCAATGCCTCGCAGCTGACATGAATTTGACAAAAGATCATGTATCGCAATGTTATAAGATCGACGATTATGGTACGCATTCAATTGATGTGATCGATTGTATGGTATCACTTAACATATAGACATGTGTACGCCAGAACTTAACAGACATGTGTGACTCCTTCAATCATCGAACACACCGGATTTACATCTGTATGGATATCGTTTTATTAAGGACAAAACATATGGATTTAAAATGACTAACGTTTATTCAGTTAACAGCTTTACATAATATTTTCAGTTCGTAAGCTCAAACTTAAACAATGCTGTTACTTAATATTTGACCCACGCTTACAAGCTTGAATTTAAATAAATCATGCATCGATTAAAATCATATTTTGACACTTGTTAAAATCAATGGGAGGCCAAATAGAAAACTCTGCCATGATATGTATGCGCATGATCGAATCGGCTTGTTTTCATACAATATGAGACATTACACGTATCGAAGATTCGCCGCTTATAGTAAATCAAAGACAAAACTACGCGGGCGGTACTTTTACCAACAGACAGAATTTCCGAGAATCTGAGCAGATTATGGGACATACGATGCCAGAATAAGTAATTCATTGCATCATCTCGAACAAGCTAAATCTTGCTTTGATTGGATGAACGCGATGAATGGATCGTAATGCAAGGGGTTGGGATAGGGTTGATTATTATACATCTCTGCTTTTATTTGCAAATAATCTGTCCCATATACTCTCGAGGCTTGTATCTATTGACAGATAACGGAGGTATTTTATTCGATTCACGTCAGTTACTAGTCGCAATTTCGCAATACTGAGAATCCAACTTTTACTTCTTAGTCATAATTGCCGATCGGTTCAGATAACTGAATGACGGATTGCCTACATGATAGTAAATAAATAATTTTTCTTCATCCTCGCCGCTTTAAAAACAGCTCGGAGATTAGCAGTCCTATTTATAACTATATGAAATGACAGTCATCATCTTTGCAATGATAGTGTTCGATTGGCCTTAATGCCTAACGTATTAGATTGAAACCTATGGTGCTTATAGCTAATAGCAAATTCAGCATAGTTCGCTGTGAAGAGCTATTGCCACTTAATGCTGTCACGAGGAACGCTAATTAGGAGTAGAATAGCCCTATAGCATGCTCCATCAGGTAGTGCAATCTCAATCTCTTTTGGCTGTTTCTATTACCCTATCAGTGCTATCCTGTTTGTGTATGAGTTATTGCAAATGTGTGGCCCAAGATATGGTAACGCTTAATGGTACAATGATCGTGTTGAAATGTAAATACATGCTCTCCACTCATACTGTTTTTGTGCAAAGCCCTACATGAGATATGTCTACGCCAACATCAATTTTCGAATTAGTTTTAACACCAGAAGATACATTTATTGTTTACAACATACATTGAGAAGGGGGGGGGGAAGGGGGTGTTTATATAGAAAGACATTACGCTTCAGCATTTTATGTCAATTAACAAACGGTTGATTCAATCCACCAATTCGTTTGGCCATAGCCCCAAAACATCAGCTATATATATCGTAAACACGCCAGCCATTACACTAAGCATAAGTGACAATTTGCTTAGTGTAGATGATTCGTAAATATTGGAGCAATGATTCTTTCTAACAAATATGGCCTAACAAAGGTTTATAGGGACGCACGTCTTCGACATTTATCTGAATTACTTGAGTGAGTAATTGCATGCGTTGGTGTCAGACAATAGCGTTTGCAATGTTCAACGTAAACATTAAGCTCAGTTATGCCAGTAGTTCGGTTGCCATAAAGTCGTGAATTTGAGTCTGCGAACCATTAGCTCCATCGCATCGCAGTTGATTAAGAGCTCCGCACAATGGCTCTAATTTTTATTAATTATCAAAGGTTGTGCGCAGTGCGCATGTGACATTTGACTTTAAAAGGCAGAGAGCAGTCAAATATGACGACGGCTTACCAGGGAAGTAATGTTTACACAAAACATTTCGCGGAATTCATCATGTTTTGATGCGATGATTGGCGATGTGCCCTTATTGTAAGCTGCGTAATCTGGTGCAGCGCAGTACATCGGGCATCGCCTCCAGCGTCTGTTAATAACCCACTTAGCTTGTGATTGAGTGCATCCTCGATCTAATTAATCTTATTCTGCATATTGTAATATCTCTCGTAATAACGGATGCTTTATTAACATCCGGGTTGCGACGAAATGTATCCTGTAATAACCATATTCACAAACTAAACGCCAAATATGACACAACCGCTCTGTCAGTGCAATGTTTATATTGTCCTGTACGCATATTTGTAACATGCCTTATTTAGTCTTTGTTGTGCTTTTGACCGAGCTAGAACAAGTTATACGAAATTTCCGCTAATTAATATACAGAGTTTTATTGAATGCCTTTATAGTCCTTCCATCAGATTACGTGTGTGGTTGACACTGTGTGGTTGACAAGTGCATTTCATTATTTGCTCTAAGGTTAATGACTAATACAGTCCGATTACTGTAGCGTACCAAGATATTTACGGGCGTCATCACCACTAAGCGGCTATTATAGTAATGGACGTAAATAGGTTACGTGGCATCTAGATTGTAAGAGAAAATGGGGTCAAGGGCATTGTTTATGCAAACAAATATCCTCGCATTAGCATTCGTAAACTAAATGTTCAGTGTATGGTCACGTTGCATGTATTGTAAAGGTATTATACATAGCACAGTAAAGACAATAGACGGCAAAATGTGAATATAGCAATGAAATGCTGTATTTCGTTTAGTCATTATCTTCCACAGTGCATTAATCAAACATGAACGAGAATGTCTATGCATGATGATGGCATGATAATACAAGGGGTGGGCTAATCCGACATAATGTTCAGGCCTTGTGTTTCTAGAGGCCATTCTGTGTGTTATGAGGAATTCCGATCAGATCAAGGACTACAAATCAATAATACTGTCGGATGGAGTAAATTACTCCAAATGGCGATTTTGGACAATTATGCGTAGGTCTGAACGACACCGTATAGTGTCAAATATCGCCATATTGTCGCTGAATACATATATGACGTCATGTGTTCTATTGGTCAACTACCAAGCACCCTACTAAGAGCATACAGCAACACAACGAACTATACTCCTTCTACACACATTGTAATATACAATATGAGTGTCAATCAACACATGTTTGTTAACGGAAAACTGCTTTCGGTAATCTATCTGCGTCGCTGGTAGCATCTGACGCGGGCTTCAACGCATTTACTATTTCCTGAACTGTTCGAGATAAGATTTCTCCGTTTTGTTCTTTCCTCAGCAGTTTTACCTCTTTTCTTTAGACGGATTACTGCAGCTCTGAAGGAGCCTCTATCAGCCAACAGTTGCTTCTTATCTAATCTCAATAGAAACCGGCGTCATAGTACCACAGTGGTTTTTGCATTTTGCAAGTGACTTGAGAGTTATTTTATTCTTCTTCCCCTTAACCATTTCCTTTTGCAGATCCAACACACAATGCACCGTCATTCCTTGTTTATTATCATGCAACATGTTCAAGGTTGAGAAATGATGCATGTTCTATTCAAACCCAGCATCCGGCATCTTATCATCGTCACATTCGACAACATCGTCCTCCTCCTTAAGCGCTTTATTTTTATCCAAAACTTTGTTGAAAGTTTTCTTTCCCGCTCGGATTTTCACCTGCAGAAAATCTGAACCATCGAACTGAACAGTAATTGTAGATACCGTTTCTGGTGTCAATCGTAGTTTTTGTCACATGTTGGAGTTGTAAACGGTGTTTAGCTGGTTCCTGGTTCCTGGAAATTTGGATTCGCGGTCTAATCTGAAATATCGGCGATGTATTCAGGCATTCCCGTTTTTTTATTTAACTTTGTTCTATCTGACCCGGTTTAACTCTCATACTCTTCTTTTCGTCGGACTAAGCGCGCTTCTCAATTCTATTCTCTGTTGTGTCCATTTACGAGGCACAGACGTGGTGTAGATCGCCGCGTACCTTCTTCCATGACAATCAGCGCAATATAAATCATCATCATTTCACTACTAGTCCGTCCTGATAAGTTTGTACGGACACCAAAATCAGTTGTTGTAATTTTGTCATTAAACAAACAATAGCATCCACGTGGTTGAGCCGAGAGTTCCTGTCGAGGGCCATATCTTCAACACAACACTTACACCCGGATTAGACGAAAGACTCGAATGGCCTGTCAATCCACTGGTTGTGACTTGCCCTAAGAGAATCGTTTACATTTTTAACTATTTCATTTCCATCCGCGTCTTTTTCCTCTGTTTTACCCCATTCTTAGGAGGCGGCTGCTCAATAATATACTATTGTTGGCACCATATAACGCATCAGTGTTGATGTGTCGTTAAACCCCTAACCAGCTAACTAACTAACTGAGGATAGTTACAGCACCTCAGTCGACGCTTCTTCAACCGAGTTTGTAGAATACCAACAGAAAAAACCATTAATACAACGAACGACAAAATCATGACCTGTGGCCGCCTTTTTGGACAAAATCACTTCATCCGACCGAAAAAAAGTCACTGATCTCACCTAAATCGTCTACAAGACGCCTAATGACCTATAGACACGCTGGTCTTAATGTTAGATGCACGAACACATAGTGATTGGCCCAACCCTAATATTACCTATAGCGGCATTGTAGTTGGTTAGATTAACTTGTGTAGGTAAAGGGAGACGAAAAATTTGCATAACCCAAATAGCTTTAGGCATACTGCAATGACGTATGGATGGCTCATCCTTTAGCTAATTTCTTAAGCTTATGTAAATGAAGCAAAACATGGATTGGCTCACCGAGTGGCATGATTGGGGCAGCCAATCTAATAGCATTGGTAACTATGTGGCCGAGATAATGAATATCATCAGCCCGCCCATATCCAACGCCCGGCTAATTGCTGGCCGGAATTCACGAGCATCTCCAGGGGTTAACTGATGATTCACTAACTTACCACAAGCGGGTATCATTTAATATTGTTATGCTTATAACATTGTGAGCATAGTGTACATATATATCAACACCCGGCTGCATCACAATGTACATTCGCGGTAATATGCTTTCTGTATATGGTCAATACAATGATTTTAGTACTAATTAATGAGATAAAGAAGAGCCATTATTGTAAATAATACATCCCAATAGCTGATGTATCTGACTGAAATATATAGAACAACTAGGTCTGAGAGAGATTAAATCCAGCTGAAATGTTACAGTATTTTGTAAAACTTCCATGCGTCGAATTGCTCGTTATTAATTTCATGCTTGCTGCAAATCTTTCTGTTCATCAGACATTTCATCACAGATAGCAATGTGTCAGTTGGATTAAACCATTCAACAACCATGCAGTCCTAACTAGTCAAGCAAAAATGAATCAATTTTCCAGATGGGTGAAGGAAAATATTTGAGCTGCTCCAGCTTGTAGATATCAGAGAGCTTCGGCACAAATATAGCCTCAAATTAAAGATGCTTTTTGATTATTTTTCAAGAGAGTCGGCTGTTAAGAAACAAGAAGTACAGGTATTTACTGGCGATATAGTAGTTCAAAGCGTCCATTAGACTCAAAGTCATGTACATTTTCCATTTTGAGCCACCGCATAGAAACAAAACGGTATAATCCGGCTCACGGTATATTCAGAGAGCCTCTTTGTAGGAGCAGTCTTGGTGCCGCGGATGCTAATTACTTTTCGTTAGTTATTTTCAGGGGTACAACATACGGGTTTATCTTCCATTTTCTCGTTAGCGTCGCATTGATTGTTGTATGTTATCTTTTGGATATACGAAGGAACAGGATATTACGCAGAGACATTTTCTGCCGTGCGATATAGTAAGTCAAATCCTGTAGGTTTTGATGGGGAACTGGAAATGACAAGTTGCATATTAATTACGTGATCAAAATAGAGATATACCCTTTAATCAGTCTCTTAGCAAGCGGAAGGTCATTGCACGGCGTCTTTGAACTTCCAATTCAATTAGGCATGATAATGTAGTTTATGCAGATAGCACCCCATCACACCAGTGTGTGATAGCATATTACAATAGTACCTATAGCCAAAACATCGACATTTTACTCATTACTAATACATATGGCTAATGGTACCTATCTTAATCCGGAACATCAATGAATCTTATGTATCTCAAAATACGAAAATTTCATTGAAATGCATATCCACAGAACAAAATGCAAAAATCCACAGAGCAAGTTGATCATTACTGCAAAGTGACACTTTATTAATGTTTCTGCAGAAAGAAGCGATGATCATGGTGTGATCATAACTAGATCATATGATGATTATTGTTTTAGATGGTGCCGAAGCCCTGACAATTAATGCCCTCTGAATAACTGAATGATCCCCATTTGCGCCGCATCAATAATGACCGTGATGGTGGGGATGGTCCATGTTTAGTCAGTAAGAGTATTAAAGCGTCCATACCTGGTTTTGGTCTCGGTACAAGCTTTTAGGCTATAATATATAGCATAGCAAAAAAAAAAATGATGTAACGTATTTACGAATCGCATGGTTTGCTTGCAGCTAAGAACGCGAATAGCGCCACCAAAATAGTGCACAATATGTTCGCATCACCAATACAGTGAATTGGTGAAGGTGACCTCGAAACGTTTCAAACCATTCTCTGATTCAACTAAAGCAGTGTAGCCTTAACCGCGAAGGCCTTGACTAATAGATGCTATATGGGTATGACCCAATTCCAAATGAAGGACCATTTACTGCTAAATTAGTCGTATACAACGCAATGGAGCACTCATAGCTTCACAATATAAACCAAAAATTGGCAAATGCCACAGCGTCTGCTTGAATATAGCTCTATCTGGTCACTGTCGAATGAATGATCAATGTATTACATTGATAACTTATTGCTGTCATTGTATTGTTATATATGACATATCGCTTGTGGCATGTATATAAATTATTATACATGAAAGAAGCTGAGCAGGACGATACAAATAAAATTTGGATATCCAACGTTGCTCTGCTTCTCAAAACATAGTAAAGCTTCTTATTTGCATAGCGCAGCATATATTTGCAAGAGGATATTCTGAATAAAACGCCACTATTCAAGTTTGCATCCACCCACTTAACAACACGGATTATCGACTTGGAGATCCTTTCTTGTCAATAGTCTGTAAATAAATATATTTAATTTTTCTCTGACCATAGTTTTGTGCTTATCGGTGCCAAATACTACGTCATATAAGCCAGTACAATCCAATATGAATTGGAATGTCGCGTGACGGACTCGATGCAGACGATGAAGACCTTATCTCCGGACAGAATTTCGCACCCGCATATAATATTTGGGATCGGCAAGCTACATATTCCGCAGCACAATGGTGAATTAAATTAAACCGGCAATTTGTTTATGCTGATGCTGCAATTATTGTAGCAAATGGGGTCAGTGCAACCATCCAATATATATATATATATATATATCAATTCATAAGATTCAGTGTGATAGCTTATACATCGCATAATGCACGACGTTAAGGCAATAACCTCGGTCACTCTTAAATAAACGTGATAGAGCTATATGGTATTGCCTAGAGACTCTGGTTTGGATAAGGCGTTCTGTTAACCAAAATAGGTGGACTTTGGCTCAGCGTATTAAGTCTACAAATTGCCGACTGTTCCGTGTCTGAGTAGTGGTTGTCTCGATGCAGAATATATTGAAAACACTAATCGTGAAAAACCATCTAATGCTGCCTATGTATGTTCCACTTTTTAATTGTCATTAAATCTCTATCAACCATTCTTATCTGTAACAATGAAATAAGTCCACAAAACACCCGAGAGAATATCTTCTTGAACACACATTTAAAACGTCAGTTCCGTGTTGGCTGTAAAGGTACAAGCACCTTTACGATAACAAAGCAAAACAAACGCAATACGCAGTCATAGTCCAAAACGTTAAAAATCGAATAACATTGCCAGGAATTTCATAGTTCATGTGCGCGTGTTTAACTAACCGGAAAACTGCAGTTTCCACTTACTAACCATCCTACGGGTGTATGTTCCACTTGACATATCTGATTTTCATGTAGCATGTCGCTTGTTGCCATAAATACCTTCAACATTAGCCCTTTCGTGCTACGAGGCGTGTATGCAGCTGTGTTATTATTTGGAGCCATTGTCCTAGTTGTTTTGCATATTGTCCAATATTTCGCCATTAACGACAGTACAAATATGGTTTATTGAGAGCTAACATCTTTTATAGATTCGCTTTAATACCATCCGTGTATTCAACATAATTACGATAGCGTACTCATGAGGGATATCGTGCGCTGTCAGAAAACATGCGTGTTGCATGACTTCATAGTCAGCCTCATTTATCGGCTGCAATAGTCACCAGCAAATACCGAAACGATTACTATCTTTGGAAGGCATTTGGTAAGTTAATTTGAAACGAGCTGGCGTGAGACAGAGACGTTGTGGTTACGAGTAGATCCGATGGCGAATTAGACGAAATGAATTATCATTATAATGTCACCGTCACTGAGAAGACCGCGACTGCACCATAGCCTACATTAAGGTGAATATAATCAGCATTCCAAAGAGCGACCCGTGATGTGTAGTGTATTATCAAATGAACACAGGCTCAATGAACGTGCTTAGACCTAGCTTGTGTACGGTTCTTTTTTCATTTAAGATCCTGCACATACTCGCTTGAAATTCTCGTATAGATCAGGGATCATTGCAGTCTGCTCAAAGAAACAGCTCATCAATTGACCCGCTTTTACTGGCGTCGCAGTCGTGGCGAAAATCACGTTTGCAGAAGTGAGTAATAAAAATATTAAATCGTTGCCTGCCCATTAGATTTGCGTTAACTTTGTTCGGTCATTCGCTGGTAAGTTATTTTCACGATTAAGGTTGTTTCATGGTATCACGTTGAAGGTACAATATATACACGGCTGGTATACATGTAATCCGCCATTAGGGTAATCCATTTTTGCAAACGTGATATAAAAATAACACTGCTATGACTCGCACTTTGGACTAATATATATCCTTCCAATATAATACAGAGCGTGAATCGGCTGATAGCCGCGCAATATGTTGCCTTAATTTGATAAATTTTTTACGTTCTTTGTGGGTCACTCAGTACAGTCAGCGCTGCTATGATTGTGCTTATTGTATGAGAAAGGAGAAGGCGTTTGGAATAACGTTTTTGTCATCAACATTCCTTTCGTTGATAGGAGTGCACCCTGAATTTAGTTGGAGTGACAAACGAGAGGTATTTCCAGCCTGTAATGACGCAATTACTTCAGTTGCCAATAGTTCATTTTGCTTTGCTTGAATCAGTGAGGCTTTCGATAAGGAAGTGAGCAAAAAAACCAATAACGACGTCGTTGTGTCGGAAAGACAAATAAATTTGCAAAGAAATCTGCCGAGAGTTGATGACTTCATCTTTTCATGTGAATCGGTTTTGTTGAGAGCTGCCATCACAAGTGGTACACTGCAGGTTAGAAAGTCGATGATGAAATAGCTAACATTCAATTACAACACGCTTTATCAGCAATAACGCTCAAATAAATCGCAATAATTCGGATATATCAACAGCGCTATTTGGTAATAAAATATGTAATGTTAGACCAGAGCCTTATGTGTCTCACATGTGACCTACAACCTACACGATGAGTTTAAGATATTGAAAATTTCACAAACCGAAAGCTGATATACCGCCGGTATAAAAAGCAAAACAAACGTCGGACTACAGTCAGAAAAGCCTAACACTTACATTACTTACAGTTTGATTCTATTAAAGTTATATAATTAAGGGCGAATCGTGGGAAGAGGGGAATGTATATTAGATATGCATTACAAAACCGACTTAAATTGGCTAAAAACATTGCAGCGGGAAGTTTATTCAAATTATTTCGCTTGAGGCAAATTATGTGACATGGCGGATGCAAAACATCATATATTTATATTATTATATATATATTACATTTTATCTTTAAATATTATATATACATAAACAACTATTTTGGACAATATCGACAAACCCGACCATTTTTGGGTCATTCGATTATTTCAGCTTTTTGAGGAGTTTATGTGAATTAGCCTTGTACAGCTTTCAATTATTTAAAACTTATTTCAGAAGATTATAAAAATCATAGGGCCAAAATGGCTGTACCATAAATTCTTCACACACAATATATATTTTGGACCTTTTATATGTACCATTTTGGCCATATTATATATATATATTATATAACCAACCATATATATATTTTAATCGACCATATTGGCCATTTATAAATAAAGATATATATACCAACCATTATATATCCCAACATACCTAACAACTATTTTGGACAATATCGACAAAACTAACACCATTTTGGGTCATTCGATAGTTTTTGTCATGGCGGATCAAAAATACATTTGCCTTGTACAGCTTTCAGTTTTTGGACTTATTTCAGAAGATTATAAAAATCATAGGCCAAAATGGAATCCATAAAGGTCATGATAGTTTTGTCATTCAAAAAACCAACCATTTTGGACCTTTTATAAAACCAACCATTTTGGCCATTTTTTATATAACCAACAATTTTGGCCATTTTATATAACCAACCATTTGTTACTTTTAATCGACCATATTGGCCATTTAAGTAAACAAAAGACCCGACCAGCCCTTTTTGCCTTCCGATATTACCAACCATTATTATCCCAACCAACCTACCACTGACAGACCATCGTTTATACAATCTTGGGTTACAAAACTAACACAAAGTATTGCGCGTTTTATAGGTCTTTCGATTTCTCATTGCTTAAACATAGTTCGAACTGCGCAGAAGCTTTTCAAAAATATACATTCACAATATTCAACGAGCCATGAAGAAAATAGTGAAGCTTATTTATCGGCGCGATTCCACGAAAAGCTGACGCAGTGTCTTGCTCCAAAAGTTCCGTTTATTTGGCATTAGTATCATTGTCTTACATTAAATCTATTTTGAGAATTTTGCTGAATCTCAACTCTCAGTGTGAATGATATGAATTCTCTCAGGACACCATGATTAAAACATCGATTAAACAATCTTTAGGTTTTATATATATCGCCTTTATTCAGTTTGCCACATAACAACATGTAGTTACACAACGAAAAATACAGCAGCATCTGCAGGTAATGTGCTGAATGATTTGTTAAGGTCAGGACTAGGTAGAAGATGAATTTTGCTTTGTTGATGATTAAAATGTGATTGCTGTTCACTTGCTTATCTAGGGTCACTTAAATTCTACCAAACATGTATCCACAATATAGGCATTCATAGTTGATTCGGCTGATTAAATTGACCTCAATGAACTGAATGTATTGACCTTATAAGGGTTAACAATATAAGGAAATCAATGATCAGGATATCAAGCAAAGCATATCAACAGATCAATTTGAACATGATCAGCAGGAACTACCACACCAGTGTCTTATGCTGCACTAGCTGTAATAGACTTTTAAGAGGTCCAGTCTTGGTGGGTTTCCATATGGACACAATTAGTGAATCCATTCAACAGCTTGTCAATATGATTCAGCAGAAGCTGATTCTCCTGCTGTGCGCCAGCTATAGTTGCACATTCTGTTACACAGATAAAATTAACTTGTCAAACTGGCTATCAGTCTTATATCATAAGAAATAAAGGAATTTGATGCAAAACATTACACAACATTAATTCTTACCAACCTGATTAGGTTGATCATCAATACAAGATGTCACATGAATCACTCTCTTGTTATTAAGTAAAGGAGGTAAAAACTAATTCACTCTCATGTGGCAGTAACTGAATCTACATTTGAATATTAACTAATAGAATATTGGTAAAAACACATTATAAGCCTGATCTTATCAATATGCACTTAAACTGCAATTATATAACCAATAACAAACAGCACACCCATCAATAATTAAATCAACCTTCCTTCCTTGACCACTGATGGCAACTTTTACATTCTCTTTATGGGTACTGAGATAACAGGCATTGACAAGTGGCCACAAGGAAGGTTGCTATGGAGCTGAGCATTGATAAACATACTGAAAATTAGTATATAGTGAGGATGAGGACATACGTATCCTATGTTCATCTGGAGTTGTGACAAAGCATTCATCAGATGTTCAGAATAAGTCTACAGCCCAGAGAGCATAGTTCAGTCAGCAGTAACACGG
Organism: Urechis unicinctus; assembly: GCA_034190875.2. NCBI lineage: Eukaryota > Metazoa > Annelida > Polychaeta > Xenopneusta > Urechidae > Urechis > Urechis unicinctus. The sequence goes on from CM067356.1 coordinate 3,859,831, forward strand.
CTGGAAATTAACTAAAATGGCCACCCGTCATCAGGACGGGTCAGGACGGGTGGCTAGGAGATGTTACCCGTCCTCAACAGATTCTACCCGCCAAACAAAAAAGATGTCATGTTAGGAGAACCCCAGGTCAGTGACATACTGGGCTGGTGATAAGAACCCCAGGTCAGTGTCACGACGGGCTGGTAATAAGGAGAACCCCAGGTCTGTGTCATGCTGGGCTGGTGACAAGGAGGTGATATGAATTGCAGATAAATACAAAGCAGATTAAGTGTACAACAATGTGACACTATACACAGGTCCATACATTATAACTGCAGGACCAGCAATCAGGACCAGGTGGAGCAAAACAGTCATACTGGGTAAACAGAACCTCTGATAAAAAACTTCTACTTAAACAGACTAATGAAGCCATACTCACACACAACAAATATAGATAATACTCATTGTTTCTGTCATTTTTGTCATTCTGATGGTGTTAACAACAATGACATTTCGACATAACATGTCTTTTTTAGCCCCAGTGATTGATAGATATCAACGGGATATAATATACAAGTGAAGCAAAAAAACATTTGTGAAGCCACAACATTTGTGAAGCCAAAACATTGATGAAGCCACAAAATTGATGAAGCCACAACATTGACGAAGCCACAACACTGGTGAAGCCGCAGTATTGGTGAAGCCACAATATTGGTGAAGCCACAACACTGGTGAAGCCATAAAATTGGTAAAGCCAAAATATTGATGAAGCCACAACATTGACGAAGCCACAAAACTGGTAAAGCCACAACATTGGTGAAGCCACAATATAGGTGAAGCCTCAATATTGGTGAAGCCACAATATTGATGAAGCCACATTATTGATTAAGCCACAGTATTGGTGAAGCCACAATATTGGTGAAGCCACAACATTGGTGAAGCCACAGTATTGGTGAAATCACATCACTGGTGAAGCCACAATATTGATGAAGTTGTTAATTTACCAATGCATGATTTGAGACATCTAGCTTGATACAAGAGTCCTTGAAGCTCTGCTGCTTTCGATATGAGTTTCTGTCAAAATGTGACATCAAAACCTTCAATACCTCATTGGGTTCATAGGCACAGGAGATTATTCAATAATAATCCAGGGGTCAAAGGTAATGCAGGAAGATTTGGTCGATGAGGAGCTGCTAGCTTGCATTATAAGAAAATGTGCCATCAAGAATTATTCCCCATTGAGTAAATCACTCAGGAACAAAAGGTCATGCAGAGCTGATATTTACTTTGAAAGTGATCATCGATATAAGAGTGGTTCATGTTTAATGTGAAACTGGTATTCCCTATTTGGTTAACATAGCTAATGAGAATATTTTTCAATAATAAGGTCACAAAGGGCTGATATTTTGTTTGTAAGTGACAATCAATATAACAGTGGCTTGCATTATTAACATGATGTGACACCAAAAGTTTACAAGCAGACAGATGGACTGGGCAAATCTGTGCTGAGGAGCATAACTATTAATGGTTACTGCCTGATGGTCCCATTAATTTTACCTTAAAAGAGGCATGCAACAGATCCGGGATGGGCAACCAATCAAAGTGACTATCCAAGTCATGCGTAACCAGTCAGTTTGTTACATCTTGGGAACTGCACCGTCCTCATGTGTGATTTGGGGTTTCAGATATGCTTAATACCCCTATCAACACTAGACCAGATGCACAGCTTTTAAGACTAACTGACAGATGGCCATGGCATTTATAGCTTATACATGATAGATTCAAATGAGGTGACTGTACTATTGAACAATTGTTTGGATTACAAACATTGACCATTTGACAACAATTTTAATACCAATATTGATGCGGCAGATACCCTGACAAAAGAGGCTCTTGACTTCCAAAACCTACTTGGGGTCTCATTATTTGGCTAGCCACTGTTTAATTTGGCTGTCAACTCCAACCAGCACAGTTTGTTTTGGATAGCTACTATTGAGATCTAAAGGACCAATCTCCTGACTAATTGATGGCAGAAGTGTGACTGATGTTATAAAGAACTCATGTTTTAGTGTATTACAATGGTACATAATATTAGCAGATCATGCTATATTCATGTCCAATAAAAGTACTTTAAAAGGTAGGTTATGTGTAACATTGCTGAAGCAAGTATATAATTCAAGGATGTTGAAAGCAAAATATTCATCTTCAACCTTTGGAAAAAAAATCACATTTGAAAGAGCAATCCTCCCCCCCCCCCCCCCAACGCACTACCACCGGAGTTGTTGCATGGTGGACTTTGACACTAGCCATCCTAGTGGCTAGTGTCATAGTCCACCATACAACATTGTAAATTACAGGGCATAAAGTCGGAAGACGAATCGGATCGATGATCGTGGAATCAGGATCCCCTACCTTACTCAACAACAGAATAGGAGCGTTTGGGGTAATGTGATACTGGAGCGAATGTCCGCTGTCAAGATCAGGCAATGTTTACATCTGACAGATGGCGCAAAAGCCGTTCGCTAAAATGGCCAATGCGGTTAAATGAACATTAGGAAATGCATCAATGGTAATCGGTAGCTCTGTTCAAGCAAGCTGCAGGCATCTAGTAGCATTAACTTGGTACCTGGGTATTGTTGGTCGTTGGATAAGTGATCGGTAAATGTGACTGTGAGCGGCAGAGCCCAAGTCCGAAACAGCCCTGTGAAGCTCGCTAACCACTGTGCACTATGGGAATATCATAATTTGTCGCACATGAAATTTCTTCCCGCAGCAATAACGTTCATTGTCAACTTTGAATAAATACACTGTTATTGTGCGAGAATGAAACGATCAAAGATTTTCGGTTTGAGATTATTTAATGTTCGGAAAATTGCTCTACCTCTGACTATTGCAGAGAGAAAAAAACCTAATATGAATGTAGGAATCTATATAGACTTTTGTTTAGGTTAGGTCATTTTGACACTCCATCATACGACATTGATCCGCATAGGCCAGATTGCGGTGGCATAAGTTCAAGGGGCGTACAAAATCGAAAGATTCGACGCTAACAACGACGCATTAATTTGGTTTTGGAATAGGCTTGCCTAAGATTGCCATGACAAAAAATCCCGTTTACACAACACGATCATTTATCTAGGCCTCCAAGATTGCGGGATACCAGAATTGACTGAAAAGATTATTTTTCCCTGCGATACCGAACTCGGTGAGAAGGCATACTTTAAAAACACAATGCGCCTATAACAACCGTGATATATATGGTGATACTCGTGTGACGTCTCGAACGTGAATTATTAAGTTCAGCAGTAGCATTGCGGAACATATCAGGTAGTCTGCCACCTGATCGTTTTGTTGGATTACTTGACCTACGGTGAACAGCCAATTTTTTATCTCAGCTCAGACAAAATAAATATATATGTGATAGAATGGGTACTATTTGTCAATAATAATAGCAAAGTAGTAGGGCTGATTGATATGAATCTACACTTTTACAAGCATCTGATTGATTCCACCATCCACGTTGCTGTTTGAAAATCTCAATACATATCGCTGTACACGTGATCTAAGTAATGCTCACAAAGACACTGAGGGTCAATTCGCAGCTACTGTAGGAGCATCAACCGGGAAATGACCGGTTGTGTCAACATAACAAGTAAATGGTGTTATAATCCGCTTTTTCTGTGGTTCGATGATCTTCCTCTAATTCAACAATTCCTATTTGTATACTACATATGGTTTACATAAAACATACCCCCTTTTGTTAACTTAAACTTTTAATCATAAGTGTATCACGCGGTCGTCTGTGCAACCGGCTAAGATCCAAAATGTCAATATAAGGCTTTGGTAGGTGATCAATTGTACAGTCGCAGGTCTCCCTGTGACGTCAATATCTCATTGAGTATCCAATTGATGTAGAATCTGAGCGGCCTGCACACCACATATACAAATTAGTATAACGCTAATTAGAATAATGTGGTCGATTGAAACAAACACGCTCTAGGGATAAGTCATACATTCGTTGCTAATGGACCTTTGGATACTGTAGTGCGACAATCTTACTTTCGCATGTACACAGCGAGTAATTGGTTTCATAATAAGCTTCACCGCTTTAATGCCACGCTGTTTTTGCTGTTTTTGAATAAAGGTACAAAATTCTCGATCATGCTAACCTGTTATTGAAGACCGTTCCTTTACATATTCCCTCTGTTGTTTTAAGGAATCACTACGGAAGATTTAATGGACTGGATGGTCTTCATTTGTTGGATCCACGTAAGTATATAGTTGAAACCCAACACATTTCACTGCTTCTTTCTAAGATGTACTACGTGGAACGAAATCTGACACCCCATGTAATGTGTTACCGCATTGCAGGGAAATTCAATCTCGCTATGTGCTACTCATTGCACCAATGTTTGTTTTTTGTGAATTGATGGCAAATCCCCAAAAGAGACTCGTACGAGTGACTTACGCTTTCCTCAAAACGTCTTGCATAATTCTTTTAATGGGCAAACTCACCCTATCTTCCGAGAGGAAAGGGAATATTTGCTTTCCGCAACGGGTATCGGAAGGTTGATTTTTCCTCAGTATAATACGTTAGCCTTTTTTGCAAACGCAAGCTACAAAACTGCAGCAGTAATTTCAGCATCAGCTGGGAAATTTGTATGAATTCCAATATCAACTGGAGCTAGAACAACTTTTGCGAGCCGCTTCCAATGCAATGGACAGGTGCAAATCACACCCAATATCCAGAGGCCAGGCAGACATTGACCGCGATACGTTATTGATATGCGTTATCGTACATGGAAGTATTCGAGGTCGGCCGTCAAAGAGCTAGACATGGCATCGCAAGAACGTTAGTGTAAGAGTAGCAGTGCATCTATCGCATAGGCTTACAAAAGAATGCCACTATGGCAAATACAATATATACTACGTCAGTAGTCTGATCTGATTGAAAGATTTGGCACAGTTGAGGAAGCAGCATACAGTTCAGCAACTTTAACTCCATCGGGTCATTAAAGAAGGTTAAAAGAGTATGATAGCAAATAATTGTCAATATAACATTGTGTTCATTCGTTTAATAAATAAACATGGAAAGGTAAATTCAAGCGAACAGTGGGATGTTTTATCGGATTGTACAGTAAAACTATGTGTGCTTTATTGTGTAGCCCGTGACTATTACCATGATCATTCGACCTAAAATGGGAATCGGGTTATGGTCATATAGAATCTGTAAGTCAGAAAATTCTCGAAGTATCGCGTTTTTAGGTGAAGCAATAGAAAGAAACTCTCATCCTTAACTGCTGATCCTTTCATGCATCACTGCCAGCAAGGAAGTCAATTCCTGAAGCCATCACATAACTTAAGTCATTTTATTGTTCGCAGTCCAAGTAGCCAACACCCCAGGTGGAATAACGGAGCCGCCCTTAGGCTGCAATGTCAACTTTACTATGACGCGGACCACTCGTAATATCCTGATATTTGTGCTTCTGTTTAAGTTTAGAGCTTTGCAAGGTTTTACGGAGTCTTCACTATCTAATGACGCACAGGAAATGCATTTGCAAGCCAAATACAGGGTGCACACATATGAAAGTTATTGTTCAACTGAATCGTATTCTTGAAACCAGCACCAGCATACATGATGCTAGCTGGCATCATTGATATTCATTGGGATCGATGCATCGGTCGTTTATCGCACCCTCTTTGACCGCCGCCAAGATAATAATTGAAACCTATGAGCAATTTGGGGAGGAGTATAGTGTCGTTTTCAACTCACCTCACCCAAGAGCTATTTATTAGTGTTCAGCAATAGCGTGTGGGATGTAGATTGGAGGTGTTTCGGATGACAATGCTCTACATCTAGCTGCCTATGTCGGTTTGGAATGTAATGGTGATAGTATAATGTAGTTCGAATTTAGTCACAAACACATTTGTTGATGTCAAGGCTTGGGGCTGGCAATGAAGAAATGGGGAATAAGTAATTCAACAGTTTGTAGAAGTTTTTATTTGTCTTCTTTATTTAGTTCAGTCCACCGACACATCAATCGAATCGAATATATAATATTTGACGACCACATCATGATGCGATTTACGTACACGTGCAATTTAGGGGAGGGTGATTAAGTGTTAACATATGTATCCCTTCACAGGTCCGATTGGTGTCTTACGGCCATTCATTCTACACATAAAGCTATTCAATAGGCCTTCTCTTCCAGTTAAAAATCTGCGCTACTGCCAATGACTGCTGACAAAATCTGATTGTCTAATTGTTAACAGAAAGTAATTCAAGAACAACGGAGGGCAACTTTTGATGGCTACTGCTTGTTGTTTAGGACATATATCTAATCCAGCCATTTAGCGATGGCAAGGTAGTCTCTTATCAGCCAACTGAAGAAAGTAAGAAGGTGGGAATGTGTATAGCTGCCAAATGGTGCAGGGCTATTGAATCAGAAACATTTAGATTTTTTACCGGATACCCATAATATCTTTGTACCACAAGTGATATACACGTACGCAACCTCATGGGGATGGCCATCACACTCATAGTTCACATTTAACTCGGCATCATTTTATTTAATCTGGCCTGGCAAATGAAGAGCAAGAAGCAGCTCACTTTCAATATATAAAATATTCATTACAATTCACGGAATCGGACCAATTTCATCACGCGGTTGCGCAGCTGAAATACTTATTTCATTGAGTGATCGTTTTATATACATTTTACTTGACAATGTGGTCTGTAATAGCGACCCCATTATTTATAGAGTGTTTGAATGCCTTCTCAGTAAGAACAATTTAACCGGAATATTTCAAAATAGTATTTCAGTTTTCTGTAGTCAACATTCATAATGTGGTGAAATATATACAATGCATTGGACAGCAATATGCAATACATGCGCGGTCCAAATTCAACAATCGCACGATTGCAACATTAGGAGAAGCATCTGTATCATTTAAGGCAAATATCTCCGAATGACACCGCAAATGTGTCTATGCATTTTGGCTATAACGGTCTGATATAAACGAGAGTTTGGGGACAAACGACACAGTAGTCTGCCAGAATGTTCGGTGAACACAAAACTACATTTAAAGTTGGCTTTAAAATGTTGGAGTAATGTCTACAATCTTCTCTGTGTATGATCTCTTTATATTCATTACGGTCAGCTACTTATATACATGTTTATTTATATACGTGCCGTTGAATCAGAAAATAAAAAGGGAAAGACAGCAGTTAAGTATAATTCTAATATCGCGTTCATTTTTCTTTCGAGGCCTTTGTTACAAATGCAGAAATGAATTGATCTTATTTGGGAATCGAGTTATACCCACATAAGATAGTTATAATAAGAAATAGTTTTGAAGCGTCAACGGTTGGCTGTTGATGCAGACGCACCATGTACTTCATGATGGCGCAATAGAAAGGTATGTATTTCTAACTACCTATCCATTCAAACATCACTGCCAACAAGGCAGTCAATTTCCGAAGCAATCACATAACTTGAGTTTATTGTTTCGAGTCCAAGTGGGCAATTAGCCACTCGAAGATAACGGAAAACACATACAGTGGTTTGTCGCAATGTACACTTCACTTTGACTCCGTGCACGCGATATTCAATGACCTTTATTCCCTCGTTAGGTTCATCTTGATAATAGCAAGATTTGACAGAACCTTCAATATTTAATGACTGTTACAAATTTCTTGTAAGCAGACGTTGCAGTCTACAGACGTCGATCTGAATATCACTTGCAATTATTTTAAGGAAAACCGGCACTGTAAATCCGGATTATCGGCTACTGAATTTTGATGATGGATGACTTTTAGGTGCAGATTGTTTTGGCCAGACGTATGTGGCACTTACAGCGTAAACTGACTCTAAGGCCAAAATGATCCGCTTTCGGTGCTTCAATTTGTTTCCCCATATTGCCTTTGCCAGTTGTGTGATTGTACATTTACAGCCAGTCTGGCGTCGATGGGATTCGAGGCGCTGACAATCGCTAAAAATTTACACTCACAAAATATCCAGAAAATGCTGCTACATACGTAAAGCTGAGCGACCTTTGCCAACGCTACCAAAGCCCAAACATTTTGGCGACACTCGTCAAATTTAACTATATTTATTGTCAAAACCGTTCGATGGCTGATTAATAATATGAATCGTACAGTTATAATAATGATTTGAAAAATTCCCATATTTATGGCACTATATCATTTCCAGAAGTTGTTACACTTGATTCTGCAAATAAATGGTCACGGTTATTGCCACAAAACGGTCTGACATTGGCTTAGAAAAAATGCGGTGAGTAAATTTCTGAGACACCAGGTGGAAAATAATTTTGTTCATTATAGCCGGTTTGGCTACAGCATTTCCCGTGCCATATACGCTCGTGTTTCACGATGCGCTCTTCTGCTAATTTACTTGGCCATCCCGAAGTCTGTGATTTATCGATTTACTGCAAGCCATATGCTGATACCTGAGTACATTGTCGTTGCAATCAGTTGAAAAAGATGAGGTCGCATGTGAACGGAGTAGTCCCTGCTGTAGACAAATAGCGACAAATGATCGAAAATAGTTCAACCCGCTTTGTGGCTCTGTAACTATTGTTCATATACACCCATAGCCATGCAATTACGAGAGGCTGCAACATACACATCATTTATAGGGGTGGGTGATTTAGGGTCAATACATGTCTATATTAAAGGTCCGTTTTATCTGTTGGCAGTAGAGTATTTAGCTTGAAGTTTTTGCTACATGGCGTTAGGCATTTTGTAACATGTGGGTCGTCATTGCTGAATATGCTTCGCAGTTCAAGACGCATGTCGTAACCAGCATGTCATTCGGCGATGTAAGTGATGCATATATCATGGTAGAGACCAATGAAAGGTTCTTCATATTAGGATATAAATGAGCATGGAAGTTGGTTGATTGTATCAGATATGTAATTGCGCATATCATACGTTATCTATCCTTTATCAACGGACATAATTGGATTGTTCATACATTGAGGTCCTATGTCGGCGTTGTTTGTGGGATCGCAAAAATAGCCTGCTCTTCAAGATAAAACAATTGAACTGCTGCAAACGTCAGCTGAAGGTGTTCAAAGAAATGTCAGGATTAATTATCCGAATGTATTTTCGCATTGATTTAAGCTGCTAGATGTGTTTTATCATATATCATGGATTATACCCTAAAGCAGTGACCTATGTGATTGATTGCTGTCCTTTGAAGTATAAGCACGTCTCATCTGTCACTCTAATGACTTTTCTGTCCCGACATTATTTACAAAAGACAATCCTAAAAGCTCTCACGGAGCAACGTTTGATGGGTAGTATGTTTCTTAGGACAGATTTTTAACTCCTAAGTTTTTGCATGACATTTATTGCAGTACGTGGTGACGTGGGTGTCCGCATCCTACCAACAGACTTCATATGTGTGGGGTATGTTGGGCACTGATAACCACCATGTTTACTGATGTCAAATAGCTAAGGGATATTAAATCTGAAACCTTATGAATGGGTCGTGATAAGCCAAGATATCTTCGTGTAGCAAATGATATCCATGAGGACATCGCCTGAATGCTTTAAGGATTGCATTCATTGGAATGCGTCTGAGCAACGTGGTTTTGCACAGTACACTTATCGTAGTTTTATTTCATCCGGCATGGTAAAAGAATGGCGATTATGCAACCCCCATTCAAAAGATTAATATTCGTTGGTATTCAAGGATCGCACCACATTCATGTGCAATATATGTCAGCCTGCCAGAGTTAATAATACACAATAATTTTTACACTGTACAACGACAATGTGAAATGGCATTAATGTAATGCGGGGTGAAAGGCTAGAGCGATAACATGTTTTGTTCATTAATAGGCACATCATCATGTTAATAGGCACATTTTGCTATGTTACAACCGACTAGATTGAAAAGGGTTTTCAGGGAGACAGTAGGATCGGGGATGGGGGCTGTGTTTATATATTCATGCGTTTGCGATGCGCAAGATGTTTTTAATGAAGCGAGTGATAGCGAATACACAGGCAATCGGGATGTTGCAGGGCTACACACGTTTGCATCTCTGGCTCATAGTTTCAACATATAAGCATTGTTTTATGAACATATCTTTGATCTATTGTTAGAAAACCATATGCTGTAGTTATATTCCAAATACTTGGGCACGAAGTGGTTTTATGTGTTATATTAGCTAAGGATCTTTAATAGCCGAAAATAATTCAGTGATTTAAATGTTGGAATTGATAAAGTATTTCTCTAAATGTTTCTGCATGCATGGGATGCATATCTAGCAGTTGGTGTCTAGTGACAACTCACTGGGGCGAAGATCATTCCAGTGACTTTGTATGCGAATATCTACTCTCAAACAAAGCACGATTTCAATAACTGAGCACCCACTATCAGTGTAAGTTTGATTCACCACAACCGCAGATCGAAAACAATATTGTACCAATCACATTGTCTTTGACAGATGCTCTGATGATGTCAGGGAAAAAACTATGAGGGTCAACTTCAATTAATATGTCAATACTAGCTGGTGCAAGTCGTGCTAGGTAGCAGGATTGCATGCGTGCATGAAGGAAGGTTGTATCTGTGATATTTGCTCATGCGATGCCAACTCAAAGGCAATGCACATATGGCATATCTGTCACATCCGGCATGAACTTGAAGACAACGCTGCTGTTTAATGTAGCTACTTGTTATCGGTTTGAATTCAGATCACCTACCTTCTCTATAATCAAATAACGTGTTTGATTCTTTCTATCAACGTCAAAGCAAGGCTGCGTAACAAACCAAGAACCCCAGTGCAAGATCATTGTAACGGCATGTGAAATAAATGATCGCAATATTACGACGATTTACAAATTATGTTCGTGAATTCATTTTATAAGGGTCAACATTAGCAGCAAGATAGAAGACCGGCAACAAAACCACCACTTGCTGACAATAACACCCCGCCCCTCCCCCAATTCTATTGAACATATCAATCGGATAACAAACGGGCAGAACTGATATTGTTCACCCAAGGGTCGATGGCATTAATGTGAGGTGACGAAAACTAATTAGAGAGCATATGAGAAAGCCTTCAAAAAGGAAAGTTTGTCGCAGATGAATGATATGTTTCATCAGAGACTTTAAAGTGAATGAGATCCAAAGAAGTGCTGCGGCCTTATCGTCGTTAGAACGTCATTTTCATAATTCGTTTGCATTCATCTTCAATGATTGTTAGATATATTTATGTCACTAACGTGGAACATTAGTGCCAATGCTATGCTATGCAATAATCTAGTAACAAAATGGGAATTTATTGTGAGTTACCAACGGCTTTTCGTAAATGGCAACCAAGTAGAAAGGCGTGTAATATCTGCGGAGACGAGACCCCAGAGCAGTCTAGACTCTCCGCAGTTCAGTTCCTTGTAGTTGACTTTAATTCGCCTTGACAACACATTATGTGTCGCTACTTAATTTTTAGGCCGTGTGTGTTCGTTCCTAAACGACATTTACAAACAAAAAAGATTGCGAAATTGTACTCTGGAACATGTGTACGCAAATATTAATCTTTACCCACGGAATCCGATCCTCTGCGTAAATACATGGTTAGACTACATTTATCCGCAAACACGCCTCTGTGAACATCATGGTGTATATTAGGCGGCAGAGGTGCGATCGATCCACTAACTAGAACTTTTGGAATCCTTTGCTGTGTAATGGTTTTGTGATGGGAACTAAAGACAAAGAACGAAGAACGTCTCGATACTTGCTGTAGTGGCAAACCAATACAGCTAGTTACATACAAAAGTATATGTTATTGATGTTTCTAGTTATCTAACGTAATTGCAAACACCGTACTGGATCAGAAAAAACCGCGCCATTTTAACATCGAAACCATAGAATGACCATAAATGGTTTACGACGTGTGTTTTAATGCTAATGCGCCTTATGATGGTAATCATCTAATGTTTACATGTCGAACAATTCTTGAGCTCACTTTCAGCAATGCATGGATAAAACTGGCTGTCATTGTGAAAGGACTGTGAAGATTTAAAACTAAACGTATGGGACTGATCGAGTTTCAGGTAAATGGTGGTATGTAAAACGCCTTGATTATGGGTTAATTGACAAGCATCGAAACATGTAACAAACTGAAACGCAAACGTAAGCATGGCTTTGTAAATGTCGACGAACCGCCTTTGTGTGTTACTTTTGTCAACAAGACGTGCTTCATTCATTTGCTGAGTCACTATTGTTCGGAAAGGTTGTCCTATCTCGTTAATCTAATACAAGCAAGGGACTTGTTTTCGAAGGGATTTTGTTTGATATCAGTTATCAATTGCAGCGCCCCCTATGATCGAAAAGGCATATTTTCACACGCTTGGAACTTTCACACGTAAATAAGGTTTCGTCGCTAGAAGTAAGGATTTAAGTTCGACAAAATTGCTATGGCTGTGCTTTTTGTAACAGACCTGGAAATGCAAAAAAGTATAGGGCCTACGCTCAATCAAGCTGTGATCATAAAAGCAAAGGGTTCGTTAGAATTAGTTATAATATACCTATGCTTTTATCTGCAAATAATAAATTCCACAGGAACGCCGTTGCAAACAGCCTTTGTAGGGGGTACCTGCCCAATGTATCCCATATAAGGACATACATTGGCGTTATTGTTATAAGTGATGAGTAGCACAACAACAAGGAATATTATATTTATGCGCGACCCATTCGTATATGATCTGTCGCAAGAAACTGATGGCATAAGGAAAGGACCGTTGATTCCGAAGGAAACAGCCACATAGCATGCTGCGTTCTGATGGCACAATCTAGAGCAGTTTTGGCTTGTTGTGCGAATATGTTCGTTTACGGGTTTGTTGCAGTTCTGTTACCCAAATAGTCCTAGAAACATGTAATGGTTCTGTCTAAATTTGTTACATGCGGTTAAAACACAATGTTGAATTGGGCAGACCCCTAGGCGACAGGTGTCGAAGCCAATATTAAACGTAGAGATCAGCTTACATTGCTGCTCCGCCATCTGAACGCTCGGATAGATTGTGTATTTTGATTATTTTTGATGTCGTATGATGAGTTTGTTGTGATTTCTTGTTGTTTACCTTTTACGTGATCATCCGAGTCACGAGTAACCAGTCAGGTTATCGCACCTTGGAGTCGAACCCGCAGCCTGTGGGTCGAAAGGCGAAGCAGTAAACCACCACGCTACTAGGACCGGCTATTCGAGCAATGTCCTAAAACTGTACTTTATTAAGAAAGCATATGACATCTGATAGTGGTGTCCAGGAAGTGCCAATATGAATAACTTTCAGCATGAAACTAATTTCGTTTGGTGATTGGTAATAACTTTAACAGTTTTGTTCTGTATTTTTATTCATAATTTATTACCTTATCTTATATTGTATGTTCAGCGCCGGTGAGCAGGTGTTTCCGCAATGGGTGTTCATAACGCTTCGTAAAACAAAATAATAATGTTTAAGCGTCCAACATAAATACATCAATCTAACTGGCATCGTACTGTAGCATAGCATCTATGATACGTAATGTATCTGATTTTTAGCAACGAATTATATCATATGATGAATGCAAAGAATGATTATTTTGACGTAAAATAGTCAGCAGCTTACGGTATCGTTTTAGCATTCATTGACATAGCATAACACTTAATGCAGCATTGATTGGTTAACAGGAACATATCATGTGTCGAAGATTCTCTTGCAGTATCTTATGCAGGCCGTGTATCGCGGATGTACACCATGATCGTGTAATATGATCGCACTTTTATGCCGGAATACTAAAGATAACAGAGTCTATGTCTTAACTATTAATATAACGAGACGAATCGAGGAGAAGTATGAATCAAGTTGCTTATTGGCCCAGTTTACCTAGTCATACCTAATGCGGAGCAATATCATAACACTGGTGTCGCACCGAAACTTGGAATCTGAACAAAAGATGGATATTTACATTTCTATTCAACCCCGACATTCAAGCAACAGTTGCCACCTATCCAGCCATAGACAGCAAAGTGATAGCAATATGCATTATCATTATTAGCTTTAAGGATAATGGCCGATTGCCTCTGCGAAGAAAGATATTTACGGCGTCATCACCACACAGCGGCCATTATAGTTATAGACGTTAATAGGTTATATGGCATCTAGATTGTAAAAGAGCATGGGGTCGAGGGCCATGCTGATGCAGATATATATCCTCGCTATATGGGGTCACTGGGGGAGCTACAAGGCACTAGCGCTCGTAAACTTAATGTTTATTCTATAATCACATTGTAAGCATTACACAGCTATCATACACAGCGCAGTTAGGACAAAATATGCAACTAAATTTAACGTTCGTTTAGTCGTTATCTGCGACTTTATAGCTGGATGCTGGTTACCTTCGGCGACTGTCAGGCGGTGTCATATATGCAAACTGGTATTGTGAGCGGTGTAATTGATTAACTTTATTCCGGGATTTGCAATATAGCGTGAATTTATAAAACCGGTTGATAATTTTGAATGGGGTGATAGTTAAGGGGAATTTACAGTTTTGGCCACCAAAGATATCAGAACTAGTTTTCGTCATTGGTATTCCTACATAATATGTAATTCCACGCATGTAACTAATTTGAACGGTTTGGGAGTAAGTCTATAACTACATTTACTATTGGTAAGTAAAGTTATAAAGGAACTAATACCCAAAACCTGACCCAAAAGTTGAAGGAAAGCCATTGCAAATATCAACTGGTCAATCCACACAATATAACCCCTATTTAGAAACATCATACACTACAAACATATCCGCTTCCTGGATCGCCCAACAGCTATCACAAAGGTCCAGACAATGGAACGATATAGATAATGATAGTTTCTTCAGCAGTGATATAATGCATATATATTCTATTTTAGGCTTGGCAAATATTCGTATCTTCCTCAATCGCCCCCCCCCCCACCCTCTCGTGAAGGATTCTTTTGATGAATGCGATGCTACAAATTGCCAATTACCCACTTAATCTGATTGGACGATCCTCTTGTCCTTCCCAAATGCAATCTTATCTAATAGGGAACACCCTTTGAATACTTACACCCAGTAAAATCGCTTTTTGGCCTAGACATTATGAGTACCAATCTGCATCTTGGTTACTTTCAATTATGCTCTAAGGTTTATAATTTATAACGGCGTCATTGTGTCTGGAAGAATATTCTTCGTTCACTAAAATCTGTTGTTATTGGAATGATCAAATGTAATTGCACGACTGCAGGAAAATAACTATACATAGCTACAGGGAGGCCCCCACAGCTGAAATATGTGTTTGCACTGTGCCGATTTCAGTTATGAACCCGCCCTGGGAGCATAACAAGCTCGTCTCGAAAATGTTTCTTTACAGTTATATTTAAGCAGAGTTTTGATCTCGTAAGCCAAGTTAGCAAATCATATACAATGTTATCAGCATTACATCTCATTGGTATTACTAATAATGTTAATAACTGGGCAAAGTACCTTCATATTGGTATCAGGTGACCATTCTCAGTTATTTTGCAATAATAGCATATATTTTATTAGGCTGCTCTTACTATCGCGGCTGAAATGGTCAGTTTTCAACGAAGCAAAACGGTTAATTGTTACTGCTGACAAACATATAAAAACTAGACATCTAATTAGAAAGATGATGAAATGCGTTTACAAACCCGCAATGGCATTCCAAAAATGATGGCATTTATATAACAAAAGTATTATCGCACGAACAATTGTGTTTAGTGCTTGACATTGACAACTTGTTACGACACCATTGAACGGAAGGTTTCTCTGATCATACGAAACGTTTTATCGATGATCTGTCAACCATTATTTTATATATTGTGATTTATCTGGTTCGTTCAATGCAGGTGTTTTGACAATCGCCATCAATGCGATTTAAGCCATATAATATCGTAGCATGTAACCAAATGGAAATCTTGTAAGTGGATATCCCGCCGCAAATGCTAATCATCATATATTATTTTACTTGGTATTCTTCATTGTGTTGATGCAATGAATTGTGATTTATAGACATCGAATTTATCAACGTTTAACATTAAACAGTGGTGCAAAAAGGGAGTGTACATAACCGAGTAGTTGCTTTAATCTACGCTGTCAGCCCTGTCTCGATTGGGTGCCGAATAGACTGATTGCATTCAGCAATGTATCGCAAGCCAGCAAATACTGGTGACAGCTGCATTATATTGTTAGAGTCCAAGGCATGGGGTAAACAGTGCATTGTTAGATGATGCAAAACAAGTCGTCGACATTGAAGAATACAGGCTAATTGGATAGTAGTGTTCATACATATGAAAATATCCGCAAATACGGTTACTTTCCAGTTGCGTCGTCGATGCGATCATAAATTGACGAACCAATGTGATAATTGATTAATCACAACGTTGACCACTCCCCCCTATCGGCCGTCGTTTGTCGTTGCAATGATTTAGTCGTGCTCTTAGCATTGATGAAATGTCGAGAGCTTGCGTAAGTTTCGTTGCAGCATCCTTGAACACGGATTGGGGCTCTTGGGTTCATTCTGGTGCTAATAACGTAACAGCTTAAACCAATATGGGATTCGATCGTCCAGGGGTATTCATAATTTGATCATTTGGAGATCATAATTAATAATGAACGACCAGTGACGCATGTCAGTTGATGCCAATTAGCCAATTATTCGATCTAAGTAATTGTTTCATCACTGACTGGGACCACGGAGATGGATGCAAACATGAACTACAATGTGAAGTGAGCAGGGCCATCAAGTGGTCCCCGATACTGCACAAATGGCTATTTTCTAGGTTCAAATTCCTTTGCCTAACATTCTAAACGTACATGGAGTATTGGTTTCATGTTAAGTGATTACTGGAAATGATAGTTCTTTCGGAATTTATGAAATTTACAGAGTGAAGCATCGATGAACCATGACGAATATAAAAAGTGCTGCGATATTTAATGTCCGACTGGTATTACATAGCATGCATGTAACTATTAAACGCCCTGATGTTTGTTCAATTAATGCATTGTATTGACATATTTTATTAATGTAGAAACTAGTTTGCTTTGGGCCTTCACAGTAAATGTAACACACATCGTTAGTGCAGCTTTCAAAAGGATGCGATGGATGAAGATCTTGGATAAAAGCACAGCAATGCATCAATCGATTAATATATGACTTCATTAAGCCCTGACCATATAATAAATGCTGATGGTAAAGGTATCGGGGTCATTGTACGTTTTTCACATCAAAGTATAATAAGCTAAAGTAGTGCTATGCATCATCCATTATCGTAAGAATTTGAGATATTGCGTTGGTATGATACAGCGTAGGACCAAATTAAAGTGGCCGAGGTAATGCATAGTTTGCATTCGGAAAGTGACCAATTAAACTGTTTAAACAAAAAAATGTAGCCGATAAAAATAACTCCATCCTCATTTCAACATAGCCGATGATTAGCGGTAGATCTATTGCAATATGTTTATTATCAACACTCCTCGTAGTTGTTTTTGTAACATTGCAGTCTTAGCATTCTACCCAGACATTGCACGAGACAGGGTGTTTTCAAATGTGCAGTTACTTTGTTTCAAGAGCATATTGTGAGAAAGGTTTTTCTCCAGGTGTATTCACTCATGGTTATTTATTCGCATCATTAACTATATGAGAGGCTTGGACGGCTTTACAATGTTTGAGGCATTCAGGAAGTCTATCATTGTGTACTGTTGCGAAGATTTTGGGAAGGCGGCATGTTCTATCGTGAGTATGAATGGCAGACTATCGATGTTTTTCATTAAAACCTTGCATATATATCAAACCAAGTTCTTATATCGGTTACTAGGCTCGCGTGATTCAGTGTACATCGAACAATGACATTCATTTCATAGTTAACACGTAGTCTTTGCATTACCGCTTCTTCTGTGTATTCAAATAACACATACGAAATGAGTCTTACGTTGTAATAGACAAATGTTCTATATTGATGCTAGGATCCTTAAGCCTGATATGTTTACCAAGGTCTACGCCTGATATACGTTAGAAATCACTAATACTTATGCTCGTCTCCTATATATGTAAGACAACAAAATTCTGCAAAAGATTTTACAATTTTAATTTATCTTAACCCGCGAGAGTGACAAACTTTTTCACAATTGTGAGGTAGTCGCATGAAATAATTTTGCAGCCACATGATAAGGTGTCTGCATTTTTGTTATATTGAGCCATGTGCCTTCATGTTGCCTTTAACGATGGTAAACTTTATTGAAATACATTCTGTCGCTGTTGACAATATGTTGCACACATATTCCCTCCACACATATGCCTGTATATTACCCAATGGATGATGCATGAAGATGTGGTATGGTAAGTATAATGGTGAGCATCAAATCAAAATTAATGCTGCAAAGTACACAGATACTGGACCCAAATGCTAAAACCTATACCATCCAATTATTTGTTAATTACCTAATGACCTTGAGCTTACATGGCCCTGCACGTTGCATTATATTTGTCTTCGGCAATTACCAGTCTGGTCGATGGAAAAACGTAGGATGTAGATTAAGATCATTAATGGATAATGTGGTATCGAAGTACTTTTGGCTCTAATGATTGCGCTATATATTTGTGCAAAATACCTTTCGAACGTTCTTTGGAACGTTTGCTATCGATGCCGCATTTACCTCATAGTATTTGTCAATGGCTGAAACTATCGCTCTGGTTACTTATCTGTATATTTCAACCCTAAATACCGCAGCGCAAAATACTACTTATTTTTGGTAAGAGATTATTTTAGGTATCGGGTACGGAATATTAGTAGCTAATGAGATCAGTTTTATGCATAAATATGACTTTGTCAATTCGCGATTGAAAATGTTAGAAGCAGTATCGTCAATCGCATCAATGAAAACTTCGACTGTCTTCATGACGCACATTGCTGTGTTTATTAGTACGATTGTTAATTGGTAACGGTGTGAATCATCTAATTATCGAAAGCCTGCTATAGTACGTTACAAAACATATGCAGTAAAACTATATAATCAAAGGATGATAAATGGAATATAAATCATTCTTCTAAGCTTAGTTCTTTCATTCAGTGTCCACACCAGCGATGCTAGGTTTATGCATGCATTAACACAGGTCAGTGTTATCTCTGCGGGAGAACATTACCGCTATTTAAGTTAATATGCAAATTTTTAGAAACTGATGTATTGCGTTTTTGTAGTCCCTCCCTTCCCTAATGCGAGATCCTTGTCTTGTGCAATAATTGGAAAACGACTGTTTTAACATGGTTCCCCGATGCAATATACCGGATGTACGTCTTATAATTTCCATCACACTGACTACAATTACTTACAGGTTTCACAACGGCCATAACTGTATCCCAGTAGTTGAAATGTGTCAGTATGGATGGTATTAATGCCACTATGTACGCCAATTATTTGCATCCATTTGCAAGACGTACCTTACACATCAATATGACATTTGAAAGGAAATTACATATAGATAGTGCATCAAATGTTACGAATGGTGGTTTGAAATATTGCAGGTGCCCGTTGGGAGCGGGCTGCTAAGGTTGTAATTATATAATGTAGTCATGTTCATTAACAAAACGTACATGTGCCCAATGCTATGAGGAGTTGCGCTTCTATTAATTTCACAACTCGCCTAATAAGCAACACTATTTCAATATAAAGATTAAAACCAGTATAATCGCTTTTCGGATACGCGATTCGGAATTCTTATCAGGTGTTACACTCGCAAATAACATGATTTAAGCAAATTTAACCTCGCACTATGTATTGCTTTGTTCAATGTATCTCCCATTGTGTGTATCATGTTACAAATTTGATACTGCATAATAGAAAACTACGCGCTAAATACTTAGCATAATTTATTAATTCATTTGGTACTCCTTATTTACCTAAGTGTTCAATGTTTAAGCGGTTTAATATAAAACCAGATATTTGCATGGCATATATTTGCAAATTGCCGGCTGTCTTCATGACGTACATTGTTGATAACATTAACACAATTAATTTTTGATAAAGCTGTTACTTTTCATGGTATGAAACACATTATATAATATTTTACATAATACGTGCAGTAAAGCTGGTCAATAAACTGAAGATAAATGTAATATATGTCATTATTCCAACCTTACCACGCATATATTGGGTTTCATCAGCATGGTCTGGTTTATGTATGAATTAACTTAGGTCTGTGTCATCTCTGAATGCCTGTATTAACGCCATGTAAGTATGCATGTAATCCCTTAATATCTATTACCTTACAATAAATACAGTTATAGCGATTGTCGGAAAATTGTTTGATCGCTGATACTCATAATGCTGTACTTCATACATTGGTAGAGGCCAATGATAGACCAGTAATAAGACCTCAAGGTCAAAGGGTCAACAAAAACGGCCAAGTTTACCGTTATCGACGCCCAGGTGCCTAGTGTAGCAAATTGTAGGCAGTGCAAAAAAATAATGATAAGAGAGGTAGTTTTAAGTGGTCTCAGGCCTTATACAAACACTGTTTTGGCATGTGTGTAAATATCACCAGTAATGCCTAGCATCGTAACATCATCATTCATTTGAATCAGTTAACCACAAATTGCTGATTGAGTAAATGTTTGGTCCATTCGATACCTAACGTACTACACCGGATGATTTACACCTCGGAATGGGCCGGTTATTTACCACTCCCATTAGAGACGTATTTGCATCCGTGGCCGCCTCATTGTACCATTGACGCCTCATTGACGTTTGAGTTACGTCATTGATTGGTTTATGATGGACTTGGGTCTACACCCGCAGATGTTCGCCATTTACACAGTTACGACATGCTTTGCACATTCTGGTGTTCCAACCAGTATGCATTGGTTTAGAATGATTTTGACAGTCTTTTAGCCTTTTTTTCTTGCTTTTCTAATCCGTTGTACATCAGCTGCCTAGCACCAAATAATAGAAAATTAATTTCTTATTACTATTGTGTTCTGCAGATGTGTATTCCTGTTTAGTTGTTATAATAACCCATAGTAAATAGTAGTGTCGAGTATAACGACTTGACAAATGATTTTCCGATACTTGTTGGAGAGATACCAAGTTTGCAAAGCTAGATTATCAGCAAATAAATTCATGCTCAATTTATTCAAATGTATTTGTAGTGCTTGCCAATGAGAAATTAGAGGTGCAGTAGTTTTATACTGCAGTTTTTATGATTAATGCTGATGGTGTTTGGTATGTTCTAATATGCACTCTTCAGTTGATAACAAAAGTTCTGATATCTGGTAATATGTCATCAGTCGTCAAATCGACCTTCCAGTTCGTATATCATGCTACCAATCGGTTACTGCTTTAGGTAAAAATTCTAACAGCATGTGCCATTTTTCGGGTGATGGTCTCAATATGTTGGTACAACAATATTGGAAATATCACATATGCGATGGTGGTTTGTATATGCGCTCAGCCCTGTTTCGACAATGGGCCACATAGACAGAGTGAAGTTATGATTCACGATATTACAAGTACTACTAATACCGTGGTATTCAGTGTTCGGAATAAGCATACTTGTTTCAACGACCAATTGAGTCCCTGGGTGTAAAAATCGTAGGGCACGAAGAATTTACTAGCGTCCACGCTATTTCAAACATTATTATCTAATTTGGGTGGTAGTTTGAATTATGGCATCCAGCTTTTTATACATTCTGCTCCCAGATTAGTTTTTAGCTCTATGCCCATGCATCAACACGGTTGTATTTGGCCTGGTCGACAAGAACAAACAAGCATACCCCTAGATTCAAACGCTTCAGACTGCTTTTTTCAGCTAAGAACTGGTCCCTTAGCAGCGGAGATAGATGGCTATATATGAATAATGTAGCGGGGATATTAATGATTATGTCTCGTTAAACAGTTATATTCCGCTTTTACTACAGCAACAGCAAACGCGGAATAGTCCGGAGTCGTTTGGACTTAATAAACTGCTGAAAGCCAATCGAGGGTTATTCAAACGGGCTTGGGGAGCTATAGTGTACTGCACAACCCATTACTATTTGGCTAGCTCATGCAAAGGGAAGAAAACCGCGCTGCATCAACGAACAGCGACTAATTGGATGGTTCTGATCATGCTATGTATACACATTGGATTACCTACAAATATCTCCATCCATGCTTTATTTGTTGTCATACTTGCGCATATCAACACTAGCCAATGTTCGAGTAGCCGTTAGTTATAACGCCGTGTATATTGCGCATGTGGAAGTGTGAGCGTATGCGTAAGTTATATGATAACTTCCCATTGTATCGATTGGCAATGCGGTACAAATAACGCAAACAGAGCACTGATTGTCATAAGTCAATGCTACATTTGCCAAAAAAATTCAAAGCAGGTCCCTCGGACTAATGCAATATAAATGTTGTGACTGTATTAACTTCACACATTTCACCATGATCCGCTAATAACCTATAAACTAAGTCGTTTGTGATATGCAGATCCTGGGATCTGCTCCACGTGATTGATATCGTTACTAATTAAACACGTTATGATCCCACGAATGGTTTGATTTAATTTTCAGATCATAGAATTTTTATCACGTCAAAACTCATTGATGTGGGTGGTGTCAGGAGAAACGTTACAAAGGATTAATTTTCAGTATCGCAATAAACATCTATGTCAACTTTGGAAATAACTTGCAAAAACTTCTGGCTCCGTACAGCAAATGCACAGTAAAAGCAAGGAAACGAGCTCTATAACTTCATTAGAACGATCTGGCAAGTTCGCCATTAGGACCACATAAATGCCTAATTTGCAATTACTATTACAAGCAGTAGCTTTTGGAGTGCACTGTCGTTATTTGAGTTATAGCATATCACTCTCAATTTTGACAACGCCATATGTGTTATTGGGAAGATTTTTGACAATATCCCACTAGTAAAATACTTTTGGAAGTTGAAGGTCTGGGGAATTTAGATAATCATTGGACTGGTTTACTGTCCCCTTGTTAATGTCGATGACCTATAGACTCTTTATTCTAAATAAACAAAGGCAAATAGCAATATTCAAATAAATATCCAGTTGAGTTGGTCATCAATATAAGTTGTCAGTATTCAAATCATTGTCGGTCGACCCATTCTTTATATTCATATCTACAGAATGAATATCAAAGCAGCATCACCAACTCTGAATGTTGCTTGTGTTGGCTTAACCGAATAAGGTTATTTCATCAATTTTCTATGCATGAACAGCTTGAATACATAGATCAGATCTTAAGGCGAGCAACATTAACCCATTAGCACCTTATTAACGCTATATAACACTCAATAATAGATAGTATGTGATTAATCAAAGTTCGGTATAATGTTATATATGCATGCATTTTGAAGCAAAATCTGCTATGACATAAGCTTGAACGTTGGAGATGAGATTGCTGATGGTGTGGGGTCTAAAGGTGGTGCGTTGCTATGCAACTGAACGGCATTACAAATGCAATAAAGGGGTGAAATCTCTATTGTGGGGTGAATTTAATACTAGCCTGGCTCATATACAATTTTAGTCTAGTTTGACATAGCTTGTGATTTGGGAAACAACACACCAAACCCGCTATACTTGTGCCATAGGGTTAATCTGACCGGATACTTCGATCAAAAGCTTAGATGCATTATCTAAAAACATAATTGCACTCAGTGCGGTTATTGTTGTAATAATACCGCCAATTACTGTAAATATGGTACTAATATGCACCTGAATGCTGACTGACCAGGTCATGCTATTGAGGCTATATATAGCGCATCCACTAGCGTTACTGTGCATCGTGGCAATGAAATGAATATCGGTGTCGTTTGTATGATATCTCGTTAGCTATAGCGAGCAAAGGGATAACGCCAGAAACACGCCAGGCTGTTTGCGTCTCGGCAATCTACTACCAACGTTGTATGCACATATACAGTGTACAAACAATGCATACTTTCAGTTACTACGTTACTTCACGTCATCCACTTTTAGGAATTTTGTCCTGATAAACGCATCCATTTGTCGTAAGTTGAATTCCATGTGTTAAAAATTGAATCACGTCATTATCCGTACGATTAGGTTCAATTAGTTACAAATCCAGTTATACGCTGTTTGGTTTTGTTTTCATTCGACCGGTAGAATATTACGTGACGGCGGTACCAGAAGGGTTGGTAGAGCAGCCAAGATATCAATTGTGCGATGCTACCACAATTCTATATTAGCATTTGGGCGAGCGTTGATTTCCATAGCAGTAAGCAAACTCTTTCGCCGTCTGTGATTCATTGTATGCGGTAGTAAGCTAATTTCAGCGCAATTCTTTTAGCGATGTGCACAAACCAGGACCATATGTTGATGTGTAGACCAAGCTTACAAAGGCCGAATAAGGTACACAACATTCATAATGTTATTCGAGCGACAGTCTGCGTATTCTAGTTTGCGTATCTGGTTTCAAAATCTGGGTATTTAGCTTCAACAACACTCTTGTTCGGGTTTATCACAAGCACATGATAAATGCTTATTGTTCGAACCCTTTTGTATGTGAGGTACACGATGCGGTATATTGAATTTAAGATTGCCACGGTTGAACGATAAACGATCTGGCAAAGATAACTTTAGCAAGGGTAGATTGCAGCGTAAACCTAGTCGCTGCACGACCCTGCTACGTTATTCTAGCTCTATACACGTCGGCGAAGCCAGTGATACCGAAAATAAAGAGGCAGTGATGGCGGTCAGTAAGTCAGTAGGTCAGGGCTCAGAGCGGATCATTCACTAGCTTGTGGTGTCTGCGTCTGTAAACAGGTCGCACAATCTCTACTTGGCTGTGATATCGTTACCCAGATTCTGGTTTTCTACTGCAATATATCAAATCTCTCTCATATGTTTAATTTCACTGGGCATTATCTACGTATTATAAATTAGGACACAATCCTAAACTAGCAAGGTTATGTTCGTATTTATTAGGGTTACTTATATGCTGTTTCTCACTTAATCCTATGTAAGATCTTTGGCGCGTGTGCGAGAATACTGCACCATTAAGTCAGTATGAAAAGGTATACATCAATGTCAGGCCAGTCCTAGTCATCCACAGATATACAGCAGATGGCGGAATGTTTACCTGTTAATACAGTACGTTTCTTTAATGTCTTAAGGTGACTTGATCTGAAAGCGCCCGCTGGTGCCTCTGGTCTTTGTCAACCATATCACGAGCCATCTGTTTCGTGCATTCAATAAACCTAACATGTATGCGCTTTCCAAGAATCATGATCGATCAAGGATCGTTCAAAGGGTTACTGATTTCTTTCAGCTCATCTCTGAGCTTGTCTGGGCGTGGTCAATTCAAGTCCTCTACCATTCAACGAGTTGTTATGTGATGTAAAGAAGAGTCACACGATGAAGTCCCGTATCACATGCAAACCGCGATGGCACAATTCGCAATATAAATAGCCACCCCGATTGGAGTGTGAAAAGAGCAAAATTTACGCCACGAAGAAGATGTTGTCAACCAATTCGTTTTCAGAATGCGATGATAACAAACATATGTTCATTGAGCAACGCGATGGTCTTCTGTAAGATATTTGGTTCAATAGTTGACAAATAATATTATAAACCCTTATTGCATTATTGAAATTGTCGTCATTCAATTCTTATTCTGCTTCCAACTATTATGTGTGTGACTGTATTATTTACACGATGTTACTTTGTAATGAACAATATAAGCAACATTTTCCATGAGACTAGTTGGCAAGAACACTAATGTAAGTATGTTAATAGTACATCTAGTTGTATCGTTAACAATTAATTACAATCTCCGCAGCGTTCATAGTAGGACTAATAAATTGATAGCGCTGGCTCAGACAACAAGGCCGCCCGAAACATTCGCGTATGCATTTAATGCCCTGCATATGACACAGAACATCATCAACCATGATAAAAAAACATCCCTTCTCGGTTTCTGCGGGAATTGTGATGGAATCACGGCGTAAATTGGAGTGGGGTCACGGAGTAAATTCGGATGAGATTACGGCGGCGGTTATGGCATTGTCAGTAAAACCAACAATTTGATAGCACTCGGGAATTATCATAAGAGCGGGGATGTGTAAACAGTTTACAAAGATATTAATGTCCAAGCTGTCGTTCATTGTATGATCAGGATCACCAATAAGTGCATGGGAGTTTCGTTCATTTCGAGGAATTCTCCACGTAACCAAACAGGCAATCCTCATACAAACACATCTGCAACGGATTCTGGTAGAGTACTGCGCCGGGTTGATTAGTGCCACCTCATCTCCATCGGCCTCCAAGGTTACATTTGCTGACTCATATCTGAAGCTTTATAAAAAGTAGTCGTAAATGTAGCGTAAACAGGTTGTTGGTAACTCAACCACATACTTATGTATATTAAACAAAATACAACATCATCATTATGCGACAGAAGGCACCTTTCAATTTGGTTGTTTTACCTTTTATATTCTTCACGCTGTAGAATGGGTTTATCGCAAAATATTTCGATTCTATGATAGCATTCGGGCCTAAATGGCAGGGTGTGGTTGTGCATTCCTGTACTACACCTTCCCTAAGACTTTCAGTTGCGACAGTTGCAACTATACAAGTGATAAAACAAATTGCGCCAGGTTCAGGAAATAAACTGAGCTGCTTTCAATTCCACATTGATGTAGAGAGAGCGATCATTATTGGCTGAATCCATATTGAATCCCCGCTTCTAATTGATATCTGTACGGCTTTGTGGGAAATGATTAATTGTTGGTGTCAATGCACCTTGTGTGCCACCATGGTAAAGAACGACGCCGAACGTAGAGAGGAAGTTATTAATGTGAGAAATGAGGCTCGCTAAAAAGTTAATGGTATATATTTAAAATTTATGTACGCACACTTATCATTAATCAAAACCACTGTACACTGCTTAGTTAATAACAATTAGTCAAGCATAGCTACAGGCATATGCCCAAGAGTGTCTACACAAATATGTTTGAGGCAGACTTTTACTGTGCTGCTGGAGCTTATCTGATGATGGAATAGTAACAAATCAATGCGAATCTTAAAAACGTAGTATGCGCTTACTGAGCTTTGCAGAGATGTGTCTCGAAACTGGTTAGTTCACTGACAGCACCAATGAATCGCCTTAACATAATTCTGAATTTAAATGTCGGAGATGTATGTGGATAGTGGGTAGATAAAGCCTATGCTCAATGCTTCCCAAAGCTCATCAAATAGATGCAGGTTCCATAACGTATCACCGAAGCTGTATTTCCGGTGGCTATTCTAAATATTCAAATGATTATTTAACAAGGTGGGTGGCAGCCGGGCAAAGGTGTATCTCCTACTGCCTTTGAGCATTTTGGATCATGTTCGCAACGTCTGAAGCGCATACTACTTATAGATATGATGTACCCGTGTTGAGGTTGGCTGGTGCAGCACCAGGTTGGAATGCAAATCTTGTATTGCTCCTCTCCGTCTGCTGATCATATTATCTGTTGGTCATGAGCAATAAAGTTAGATACTCTCAGCTAAGTTTGTATGGGACTGATGGTAGATATGCAGGAGATTATTATAATGCTTATATCACACTCACCACGCACAAGGTTGATGCTGGTAGCAAGCATCGGTGCTGACCAATGCATCGCTTAAACTCACTCTGGCCTTTTGAAATTCGAAGATACCATTAACAAATAACGGCATCGAATTTTCAATTTTACTATGTTTGTCCATTCCTACAGATCGTTTGACCAATACACCGACACATTCCATATGTTAACGACTCTTGTGAATGTCCTTTTGCGCCATTTAGACTCCTGTATCGGAGAGCGGTGATGAAATGAGTCATGTTACGATTGACCAGAATGTTAGTCTTGCACATTAAGCGGCTGTTTATTGGGGCTAAGGCAATACAACAGGAGTGGAATGGTGACAATGTTGGGAGGAAAATGTGATCCCTGATCTTTGCCTATTAGTCTAAGCGATTGTTGAGTTGGCCTCCGCTTTTACCTGCGAACTATATACACAACTACAACTCAACCCACAATTGCAAATAGAAAATATTATGTTTTTAAATGTTTGATGACGTGCGTGCAGTGTGGCAACCAGGGCCATGCCATGTAGAAACATTTTATTTAAAAAAACACGGATTGTGTGATTGCATACCAGACGCATTTCAAGCAAACCGTCATTTTGATAATGTTCTTAATATTACATTTGCAACTATAAATTCGAATGTTATATTCGAGCAAGGTTTACTGCCGTAGAACAATACATCTGACAATGATTGTTGAGAGGTAAGTATATGGCTATAATGTGAACAGCTATACTTTGCATGTACTTTGTTCAGATGATAAACATTACAACTCCACTCGACCTGCTACGCCCTGCAGCCGTATACCTTTCTCTGAACTATATCATCGTGATACAATGGAGGTATTATGACAATGAAATGACAGCTTTACGTTTAAAACTATCGAAAATGTAGCACCAATTTAGAAGAATCGCCATCATAAATATTAGGTACATATAAAAGCCAAATGTATTTTTTACCAGCCGATGCTAGCCGCAGCATATACGCAAATCTTGGAGAACATATGTCAGACACCATAGTACCCAAACCGTGGAACGCTCATATGTCAGAAACCATAGTACCCAAACCGTGGAAAGCTCATATGTCAGACACCATAGTACCCAAACCAAGGAATGCTCATATGTTCTTTACATAGCCACACATGTAAGAGAAAGTCACCCTCCGTCTAAAATCAACAAAAGCTTTGAAAGCCATTACATATCTCAAACATATCCGCGGGAAAATGACAGCGTATGTTTTACAGTTAAATGTGTCAAGTAGCACCACTTGCTATACTCCTTTCTAACCAATAAGACAATCCTATTCAGTATGTTGTAGATGCAATTCCTCCGCTTCTTCGCATCCATACGAGTTTCCTCAAGTCTGGCTTGGGTAATCAGATGTGTGTACGTCCACCATAAGCGGAAAGTAATCCGATAAATGGCATCATGTCTCGGTAAGCATTCTGTGATATTACTTAAAGGAATCAGGCTAGGTTTTACAATTCGGTTGGAGCTTTAAAGAAATAGTCAGCTATTGCCAGTTTATTTTTTCCCTCTTATTTCTAGGCATTGATGCTATGTTTCACAAACGATGTAAACGAGTAACCCTTCATTGTGTTGGATCATTGTTTTCTCAGACTGTTGGAAGATCTTACGCAACAATGAATCATGAACAAATCAAAAGAAAATTTCGCAACAAGCGAGGCGACAAATAGCTCTGTTGGGTATAAAGAAGAGCAGTACAATAAAATCCTGTGATAGTCTACTGAGGCGGCAGCACATGCTTACGTTTATATGGGTCAGTAAATACGGCGGGGCTTGAGCCTCACCTAGAATACTCCCCACTCCCCAGGGCAGTAGCATATACATAAATCAATCGAAATGGTGCACCAATTATTTTTCTGGTAAAAACGTTTTCAAAAGTCGATTTTTCGCAAGTCCCGTTGTATACAACGTTGTAATACATCCTTTTAGTTGTCAACGCCGCTGTGTTCACGTCCTCTGGATCTATTACGATATAGCCGATATTACGCCAAGACGGGCTTTATCACAGAACTTCGAACCAAAATACTCCGTCAAACTTTACAACTTTTGAATTTTACAATAATGCTGCGGCAATGCTATAAAACTGTTGAGCATGTTATGATACTATTGATTGCTTGTGACCAAGTGAATATCCGTTGATACATCACTGACCATATTCACAAGATATATATATGTATATATATATATATATATATATATATATATATATATATATATATATATATATATATATATATATATATATATATATATATATATATATTCCTTTGGGATATGATAACGATTCATCATTTGTTTATCAATAGTTTTCAATCTATCAGGCTAGATAATTGATGAAAAACATTCAATATGCTACGGAAGAATTTACGGAATATGAAATAGGGTCTGATATATCAGGATCCATGAATAGATGCACTCACGCACACATACGTTCCAATCAAAATTGCAGTTCTGGAATCACATCAATGGCACATGCTATGCATTGGTATGCTATGTAATCGTTCATCGGCCGGAGGCTACAACTCTATACTGAGAAACAAGGCTTTAATTAAGGATGATATTTATCACTGTTGGCACGCAAGGGAACACGTCGAGATTGTTAGCAACCTCATTATAGCTCTACCTAGCTTTAGCAAAGCATCGGGATTCACAACTAACCAAATCATACCAAGGGGCGTTAACTTTTTGCTTTATGTTCTTTGGTTAGAAGGGCTAATGCCAAATCACCGGTAACATTAGAGCTGTCTTTTGACGCTTGTTGATGAGATTATATTTTATATTATTCACACAATGTACATCCATTACGCAGGATTGCACATGCATAGCAAAGCAAAACGGCACAAAAATAGTAATGCAAGAGAGGATATGCTACATAAATGGTTAAGGTTCATCACTGACTAAGATTGAATTCGCGCTGTTTATACTTCCTCGAAGAAAGGACTATTGGCGCCGACCAGTCCCCTAGTCATAAATATAGCTTTTCCTCGCTGGCGTCAATTGAACGCGATCAATAAATGGTATACTAGCATTACACAAAAAATGAAGTCTAAGTGTGTTGCTGAATGTTCACACTTTGTCTACCTGTGCTGCTATTTAATGCTACTGACGCTGTTAACAAACACTTGTATGATTATTTGATGCAGTCCATGAATGATTATCCAGCAGCGGCGGCACCACCTAGTCATTCATCATCCGCCGTGTGATGTCCGTACATATAGCTGTATATCATAAATAGTAGAACTTAATGGGCTCCTGAAACATAACACGAACGTTTATATAGCATCTATCTTAGTATATGGTAGTATTGTAGTGTGTATTATAGGGCAATTATATTTGACTAAAAAGTCCACGGCCGCTATGTTATTTCTTTTCTTTTCGAGTTCGATTCTATAAGGCAAAGTACATGAACAATAGGAAATAAGTGTAACGACTGGTGTTATAGATTATCGTTATATGTGCACAATACTCGTATGTTATAATAATATCATCGAATAATTTGAAACGTTGGTGTTTTGAGGTTATTCGAGAGAGACAAGTGGGGGTGAACTACAACAAGAGCAGTCCCTCACACCGGGACAGCAATACGGGATACAAGGCGAAATTTGAACACATCGTGCAACATCATCTGTCGTGGCTGACCCGATATAGTAAAGCAGCAATCACGGCTGTTATGGGATCAACACATTTAGCACACTTCCTTGGCGATCGCACACATAAATATTGTAGAGATGTATCTATCAGGTTGCGTGTACACTTACCACCTTATTACCTCAATTACCAAGTAGAATAATCAACGTACCTTACAAAGGTGAGCATGGAATATCGCAGCCCAAGAAAGCCGGTTGATTGACTTATTCTGATCCATGTATATTACGGTATTATAGTCGATAGGTATTGTATCACATACCAAATTAAGGAAGTATTCATAGGTATCAACGAATGCTCTAAGACATGAGAATGATTTTTATGTCGATTGATGATATCTCCATGCCTTGTTACCAATTATATTGTGCGGTATTTGTAATTGGGCCCTATTTCATTATAATATGAACGGTCGAGCTGAAATGCCATATGACCGTAGATTTGGTTCTTTATTGTGTAATCCACAGCATAAATTATGATCAGTTCAATATTACTGCCGATAACCGGTTCATACTTCGCCGAGGCAACACATTAAGTTTAATTATTGATAGAATGCAGCCAGTAGGTCCTCGAACGACACAACGTGAGTGATTGAACGACACAAGGTGAGTGATTGATGGTGTATTGGTATCCACACGGTGGCATTGTCTCCATGCGGTCTGATGATCGTGTTTGCTGCTGCCTTAATGGAGCAACGCCAGTGGACTTCTAATCCGGGGCGATGATTGATACGATCGATTAATGGAATCTCATTTACACCAATTTACATCCAGGAAATGTATGTGAATACTGTATGAATAAACTATCCTCTAAATGCTTTCCCAAAACTCAACAAATTGATACCAGTTAACTAAATCAGCATTATACTCGTAATTCTAATGACTATTCTAAACGTTCATTCACATTATGGTAGAGTAACCAGATGGATGTTAACCGGGCAAAGTTGTATCATGTATTGCCGTTGAACATTCTTGATCATGTTCGCAACGACTGATGTATGTACAACTTACAGATGTTGAGTACCTTTGTTTAGATTGGTTTGAGGAACACCAGGATTGAATGCAAATCTTGTATTGCTCCTCTGTGTCTGCTTATCATATCATCTTCTGCTCATGAGTTATGAAGTTGGATACTCTCAGCAGCGATATAATGTGTTATGCATTGCAGGAGATTATCATAATGGTTCCATTATACTCAACACTAATGAGATTGTCGCTGATAGCAAACATCGATGCTGACCATTGCCTCACTAAAGCAAACTCTGACCTTCAATAATACAAGCAAACGAAGCCTGTCAACGAATAGCTACTTCAAACACGGAATTTTCATTAAGCTGCGAAAAGTTGTTTGATTTGATCTGCGATGTGACATTTGATGATAAATATGTACGAATCACGCATCAGGCTGCGTTCAAGCAACAATGCTGATTGCAGGACCGTGCCATTGGTCCAATCTAATGTAGGGATGTTGGAAAATTAAGTAATGTACTTCTCTTGTTATCCATTAGAAGCCGTTCAAGCTAATCGATCTCAGAAAGGCTGGTAGAATTGATCTTTGTGTGTATTTGCTGCTTATTCTGTGTGGTGTGCACATAGTGAAATCCTTTATGGATTACTTTTAGCGAGCATTAATTTGTTTCTTACCCAAATATTAAACAATAGTTGAGACACACCCTGACAATTCACAATCGGTTGTTTGCATGATATAATATCATACAAATATAACCTTGTTGAATGATGTCTGTATGTTGGTAACATAATCTTGGACAAATAAATCAGAAAATAAAAGTTTTCGCAACTTAAATAATGATTCTTAGTTGGGCAAAACGTTGATAATTTACCGTTAACACAATTACAATATACGACCCATGGCACAGTTTACACTGAATAACTTTCCGATCCAAATTGATCATTCCGAAACAGAACTAACCTGGTCTACATTAAAGATGACTACATGCTAATTTGTCTAGCACTTGACTTAAATAATTATTTAATTGCGCCGCCGGTATGTCTGTTTATGCCTGCATATAGAAGGGCAGAGCCTACTTTGCGTGATATACGGTGCTACTAAATGTCCTTAAGCATCAATCCATCGAGTGCACTTCCTCAACCTAACATACGTATTGAACAATTTCATATTAAAAGAGCTACTCTTTACATTATCATGAAAAAAGGCATAGTAATAGCGCATTCATGTGAATCATTTACATATTTATATGGTTTCAGGCCGACATTTTCGCATTTCGTTCATCATGGTGTAACTCTGTGTTAATGTTTCTGTGGCGATACGCTTCAGTGAACATTAATAAAATTTATTATGCTTAATGGGAAACGCTTTATATAATATCAAGCTTTTGTTGGCATAATTGACTGATCGAAAGTTGGTTTAGTTAATGACGACGCTTAATTAGTGGTTCAAGTCATGCTATCCTGGATTGCTCACTATACATAACTCCTATGCTTACATTTGTTGTGCCAAGAAGCTAATGCTCTTTTGTGTGATATCCATTTATTCAAATGATGGACAATCACTTGGATTTAAAGAGAAAATAGAAAAAAGATCCGGCTCTGTCGATCAAACATTATCACCAGGCAAGATACAGTAGGCGGCTCGTAAATGCCATTAATTGACTCGATTCATTCTGATCTACTTCATTTTGGTCCTTCTGTCAATCTTTACAGTGTCTCAAGCTCCCTAAGGAAACATCTATTTGCATTTCAGAAGTAAGGTTATCTTCCTCCGAATCAATTAGCTGATGATGGATTATATTGACTAACGGATCCTCCACACATCAACAGCTGATTATCCTCTTGGTACACTTAAACAACAAAGCAATAATTATAACTGCACATGGATGGAATACGAGAACACACGCAAATGTTCATTGGTCTCGACAGAGTACTCTGACTCATCAGTCAATGTGTTTTATAGTAGAGCAGTTATTAGGATATTTTTGTCATTCAAACTGTTAGTCAGAATGTAGGTAGCAATCATCTGCTGATGTACGTAGCTGTCGAAGCAATACGATTGTCTGTCCCAATCATACCACTTGGTGATCCTATTCAGGTTAAGCGGGTTTCAGACATTTGCGACATGATAAATAACGCACTCGTCGTCGCAAAATATATGAAGCTGGTTAGGTAATGCCAATCTTTGTTTCTTTTTTCAAACGCAAGTTGATCGCGCGTTTTTGCATTGTCTTCACAAGTAATATTAAGCTATCAACATAACTAGATATTCGTGTTCATTTGATTATTGATCCGCCGCTGTGGCTTGTAATGAATAAACGAAAGTATACAACATTTCATTGCTATATTCACCCTCTGTATATTCTTGCGCAGTGTATATTAACCTTAAAATACACACAACGTGACTTAACACTGACAATTGAGTTTACAAATGATACTTGTGCACTGTAGCTCCCTTAATGGCCCTGAATAGTGAAGCTATATATTTACAATATCATTCTCTTTTACAATCTGGATGCCGCATAACTTATTAATGTCCATTACTATAGTGACCGCTGCGTGGCAGCCGTAAATATCGTAATGGTAATCGGATGTTATTGGCGTTAACCTTAGAGCTAAAAGGACAATGCCTATTACAATGCACTTTTCCATTATTATCTGGGTGGGTTGAAAGTGTCGGATGCATGTAGAGGTTGAGTAGGATGATGAATGTCGATATTTTGACCCTGTTTGGTACGATTGGGTGCAAAATCTATGTTATAATAATGCTCAGCATAGGAATGACATGGCTAATTGTAGACTTGTGTCAGAATATTAGTTTTAATCCCTCGACGTATGCGCACCCGTTAAACAATTGATACTGATAGAGCCATTGAGATTGCTTATTCTTGTCGAATGGATATTGTAATGCTTTAGAAGTTAGCAAATTTATGTGACAATCGAGTACCTTATGTCAGTATTGAGTGGATAAGTTATCAGATTTTGGTGAAGTACACCAATTAAAGCGGTATAAACCCGACTAATAATTTGCATTCTTTGATGTCTGATTACAATTTGCAATCTATACCTTAGTTAACTAACGAAAGTCATTGTACGTGTGACTAAGTTGCACAGCAAGTTGTAACTATTAAGTATATTGATATCCGTTTATCAGTTATAGCCCACTTCTAAACAATGAGCAGTACAAAATAGCAAGAACAGCTTGACATAGCGTTTTTGTCTACCTTGCACTATAGGCCATCATTGAGTATACAGTGTTGATTTTGACCATCATTTTATTGTTACTTTCCACAACTATTTGGCATAATAATTGATCTCAGAACAACAGTGAGAACTGTATACAGTGAAATGTATACAGACTAACATTTACTGCCTGATACGACTCACTTTTCTGATTGAAGACAATGAATGCTAAAACGATACATTAAGTTGCTGTCTATTTTACTTCACAATAATCGTCGTTAGCATTCAGATGCAGAAACACAACGTATATTAGCATCATATTATATAAACTGTTGCTTTTACTCTACTTTGCATACCGCCATTACCTTGAAGCTCGATCAGCTCCGCGCATTTGGTTTTGAATCTCCGTAGCCAATTCGCAAGGAAAGCCTGTGTTTTTCATGCGGTGTGGTCAAGCATTGTTCGGCAGGCTAACAGATTACGGTAGATATAATATGGCTCATTAATATTGAAACACACTGTACATGTACTATATCGTCATCCAAAGGTTTCATTGTTACGCTGGAGCATCTTTTCCTGAGCAAGTATGGTGCTTTATATTAAACAATAGACAATCAAAAAACTTATATGCATGAACATAACTTTCATCGTTCTTGTCTGTAGTTCCGATCCCAAAAGCATTACTCAGCAATATCAAGGAATCCGTAAGTTCTGGTTTGTTGATCGATCGAGAATGTGCAGCCTAATACACACTTTCCAAATAGAGGAGATCAACAATCATTCAATCCACGATGTTCGAAGAGGCGTGTGGTTGTGGTGAATCAAATTTACACAAATAGTTGGTATTCAGTAACTGAAATTGTGCTAGGTTTTGACAGCAGACATTAGCATACAACGTCACTGAAATGACCATCGCCCCGGCGCTAGATGTGTATTCCATGCATGCGGAAACATTTACAGAAACATTATATAATTCGCATTTAAATCACTGAATCAATTTCCTTAAATAACGATCCTAAGCTAACGCAACCGATAAATACCACACAGCATCTGGTGCTCAGCTGCGTGGAATATTACCGCGAAATAAGCCTTAATGAATACCACATAGCATCTGGTGCTCAGCCGCGTGGAATATTACCGCGACATAAGCCTTAATAAATACCACATAGCATCTGGTGCTCTGCCGTGTGGAATATTCCCGCGACATAAGCCTTAATAAATACCACATAGCATCTGGTGCTCAGCCGCGTGGAATATTACCGCGACATAAGCCTTAATAAATACCACATAGCATCTGGTGCTCAGCCGCGTGGAATATTACCGCGACATAAGCCTTAATAAATACCACATAGCATCTGGTGCTCAGCCGCGTGGAATATTCCCGCGACATAAGCGTTAATAAATACTACACAGCATCTGGTGCTCAGCCGCGTGGAATATTACCCGCGACACAAGCCTTAATAATACAAATATAAACATAAAACGATGGTTTTATGTTGAAACTATTTGCTGGTGAACCCTGCATCATCCCAACAGTATGCAATCGCTATAACTCGCGGCGGCTGTTACATATCCAAAAGTTCATATACACTGCAGGTATTGACAAAGATCAAATTTACCTGGCATAAAAAAAAAATTGTTTGCTAGCGCTTTTCATGCTG
This sequence comes from Urechis unicinctus, assembly GCA_034190875.2. Classification (NCBI taxonomy): domain Eukaryota; kingdom Metazoa; phylum Annelida; class Polychaeta; order Xenopneusta; family Urechidae; genus Urechis; species Urechis unicinctus. Next base: position 3,896,906 of record CM067356.1, read on the forward strand.
CATAATATCAATGACATTTATCAAAGTGTCGTTGCACATTTCGAAAATTAGGTATGTATCATTGAGCGATTATTCCTCTGTCATGCTGGCATACACACGCATGAACGTGGTCCAGTCCTTGAAATAACACATTCGCCATTCCTTTTCCAGGCCGTATGAAAGAGAATGATACCGATTTCAATGAAGACTATAAAAACCACGGCCATTCCAAAGAAGCGCATTCCCTAGGAAAGCCAAAGACGTATCTACATCAATCTAATTTACGACACGAAGATATTATTGGTGCTCGCTACACATTAATGTAAATGTTTCTGATTTATCAGCCCTTTGGTATTTGACTCCAGTAGACATAGTCGTTATCTGTACCCAACATACCTCAAATTCTTACATTCACAACTGTAGTTGGTTGGTGGAATGCGACATCCTCGCCACCGCGTACTTTAATAAATGTCATATAAATACTTTGGGTTACAAATCTGTCCTGGGAAAACACATAACCCATTACAGGGTTCCGATGGTGAAAGTTTTAAGATGTTTGTTTTATCAATGATGTAGAAACAGTCATTAGAATTACAGATAAGACGTGGTCATACTTCAAAGGGCAGCAATAAATCCAAGGAGCAATTGCCTTGGGATATAATCCATCAGACATAGATAAACACCCATAGCAACTAAGTCACTGTGAATATATATTATAGGCTAATTAATCCTGACTGTTCTTTGAGCTGCTGCAGCGGTCGATTCCAGCAGTGCATTTGTTTAACTTGGAAGACCAGGTTTGTTTGTTTTGGCGAATTACCATACAATCGATGGAGTACGATGGTATCTGTCTCTGCTATATTCCTGTGGTAGTAGTGCACATTATATGGCGGTTACCGGGTTTGGCTGTTCTGATGTATATGCAGCATGGAAAATTCCCGGCGAGATGAAGGTGGTTTATATGGAGAGCAATTCTACATTGACTAAGTGCCTTATATGTCGGTCCTAAACCAGCTAACCATGGAAACAATTTGTGCCTTAATGTTTTCTTCTTCATACCTACATTGCCGAAGCTCGAAGTTTAGTATGCCGGATATTCTCAATAAAATGGCATTAAAATAGCAACGTTATCAGATCAACCTCTGAAAATTGCATAGTTTGCTTGCAAATGTCTTTCTAACAGTCGTAAAACAGTGAAATAAAGGTCATGGTAGAAGCAAACACGGCGTCTATTGCGACAAAGCAGTCCATTAGTGTCTCGTTAATCCCGTGTTGGCTCTTGCCTACTTGGACATAAAATGGACTCAAGTTAGGTGAAGGCTTCACAAAGTGATTGCCTTGCTGGCAGTGATGCATGAATGACTCAGCAGTTCTATTACACCATCAGAGGAGCACATGATACGTTTGCATCCCCAATGAACTGTTGAGCTAATGAAGGTCAATTGAAAATGCTTGAAAACAGTTGCTGATTACCTTGAAGCTGTTAATTCCTATGTCAAATGAGACTTACGGGCTGTCTATGGGCCATGTACGAGCCAAAACCCTTTAAATCCGCGTGGGCCGCAAAGCGTGTCGCGCTGGCCCGTGCAGGGCCCGTTCGAGGCACGTGCGATGTTTCGAAGATGTTTAGCTTCGTGATGGCCCCCTAGACCCCGCGGCCAAACATTGAACATGCACTACTTTCAAACACGGGATCTACATGTGGTGATGGCCCACAAGATTTGGCGGGGCAGAGTGCCTGTAATTTTTTAGTTTAAATGATTATCGTGTGATTTCAAAAGTGAATCTGTTTCTTTCGCCAAGTTAGAATACGCTGATGCAATGATAATCGTCGACTATACAATATATATAAGGCTAAGAAATGCTATCGGCGTTTTAAGGCTCACATGTTTTACAATATGTATAACGACGCATGAGCCAATTTGAGCTAGCCCTCTTTGCATAGTTTAGTGCTCTGATGAAAAGGGGAAAGCTTACACTGACCAACCGTCATTCAAAGCACGTTATCATTCCATCCAATAGTCATCGTATTATGTGTATCAGATTCGAATTCGCCGTGGCTCGTATTGATGTCTACATGTGGTGATGTTTTACAAGATTGTTTGCATTGCAGGCTAGTGTAATTATTTTTATATGATTGTGTTTCAAAAGTGAATGTTTCTTTCGCCAAGCAACAGATGCAATTTGTCTGAGGACTAATGGATCGGTTGCGTTTAACATGCAAGCATCGCTATACACGTTGACGATTCAATATTGAATACCTACAAACTTACCGAATCATTATGCAATCAAGGTTGACAGCAAAGACTGTGCTAATTCCTGAATCACGATGTTTAGTGTGTTATAAATTTAGATTTGCAGGTATCCCTATTTTCATGGTTCAGAAATATCATAGGCAGAAAGTTGCGATGTTCCTCTTTGCCAGCGTGGTCTATACGGCCACACATTGATTTATCTCCCAACAAAAAAAAGTACAATCTCACCTTTATTTTAATAAAATTAATCATATAGATAATTGTAGCACAATAGACGGCGATGTAATCAAATCGATAGGTATAATATTTAGCCTCATTTGTATCAAGGAAGATATCCATTTCGCCAATTACACAGCAAAGATCGTTTGATCAAAACATAGCACAATTATAAATAGCACAGATTATAGCATATCATCTACGACGTTAGTCGCATGTGGTTACATCGAATTCTTGCAACGTACAGACTAGCTTTTGTGTACCTGAAATATAATGACATATTTGAACGTGTTTTCGATTTAACTTGAATAGCAGAAAATCCATTTGAGCACAGCCATCATATACAAGAATCAATAATGGTTACTACTACACCTATCTTATAAAGTATATTTGTGGATACAATAATGATTTACCTTATTCAATTTGTAGTTGAATAAATAATTCTGATTTGGAGATTGGTGTGTGATATATCGCAGTGTTTACCACGCGATTATATTGAATTAACATCGGGAAACCATATTGCTTAACTATCAATTTATGTTTGTTTTGTTTACCAACCGAAACGCAGGTGCTATAATATAACTCCTGAATGTGCATATTCCATGTGTTTGGTATTGAAGATTGCTATATGTCTTATACAAAAATATCCTTGCTAACACGTCCGTAAAGACCACGTGGTTAATATCATGGCAAGTTTGGCACAATAACGATGTCTCAGACCGAAATATGCATACAATAAACTTAATTACTAATTTTCCCACGTTAGCACTCGCCCACGCGCATAAGACGTTGATAACACAGAGTCAGCATCTAATGCAAATTACACTTGGTTTATCCTGACGATAATAACACACTTCATATGCGTTGTGTGTGGCGATCTATTATGCAATTTTTCGTTTGTCCATAATGTCTGCTGGCATCATGTCGATTCACAATGAAGCATTATTTGCAAATTAGATATTTCTCATTGTTTCAATGTTTTTTAATTGCATGATATCAAATGTACTTCATGAATTATATTTGAGTACCTGAAAAAGAGTTAAACATACAGATAATCTCACCAGGTGCTCCATAAGTTAAGATAATGTTGCTGCCTTTGCCAACAGTCCACACATGAACAAAGAGATATGCCAACCATATACGCTTCACCATGAAGCAATATGTACCTTTATGACCTTTGACGTCGTGTTTAAGTTGCCTTAGATCAGAATTCAGTGGTCTCCCTATACATATGCTAATGTCATGTAGACAGACCTGTATAAACTGAATTCTGTGCTTGCAAATGCCATTATAGCAAGTCATTAGGCAGAGAAGGATTGTCACTCCACAAACCCATGTCATACCGCATTGGTTTTTTTGCTTGTTTGGACTAGGACCAATACAATGACTCAAGCTGTGAGATGGCCTCACGAATAAACTGGCTTGCTGGATTAGCAGTTAATAATGCGAATATTTTTCTATTGCGTCACCAAAGTGCACCAAGATATGTGCGCATTACCAGTCAACCGTTGAGTCAATGAAGTTCACTTCAAACGCTACAAATCAGTATATCCTTCCATAGAAGCTGATACGCATTGATCGAGAAATTACTGGCCCACATATGTTACATGGGCATAGCCCATATTAGGACCATTAATCACCATGATAGTCACGGGTTACACATTAGACAAACCGATAAAACGTCACAAATTTTCGCTTGAATGTATCTCTCAATGTTCATTTATTGAATCAACGTTCTATTGATACTCTATTGCTTTTATTCTCTTTAAATGTCCATAATAACACCATGTTGATGTCTTGAAGGCGCGTGTATGACCCTAAAAAAGTAGCTGACTACGATGACCACACTGAGATAATACTATATAACACGTGAGATGACGACCTTGTGAATCACCGCCGTGTGGCATGCGCTAACATGATAACATTACGTCAGTGTAGACATACAGATGATGTTAGTCATCACAGTGACAATTCAGTTAATCCTCGAAAGTATGGGCACACATTTGATCTATCAGACCAGAACACTCTCCCCCTCTGGCCGACAAGATTCAATGAGCATAGCAAAAGCACCCGCGTTTTGACGAGCAGTAATTAAAGAGGAACTGTGCTTCGCTATCTTTTGCAACACTTCTACATTTACATTCATGCGATGACGGCATTCTAGCTCTCTGACGGCCGACCTCGAGCTTATGTATGTACGATACCGCATAGAAATAACTCAGGGCGGACTCTGAACAATGCGCTTAATGTCGACCTTGCATGGATAGTGGGTATAATATGAATATTGCAATAGAAGCAGCGCGCAGCAGTTTTCTTAGCTCTATGATGATGCGACAATTCTCCCCAGTTGTTGCTGAAATCATTGCATCAGTTTTGTTGTAGCGTTCGCATAATAGCAGATGTATTAGATTGAGGAATAGTCATCCATCCAATACACATTGCGGAGATCAAATATCCAGGCAGATTCCATGAGCTAGCTTATTCAATGAATTAAACATGACGTAATGAGAAATTGTGCGTGACCAGTACGAGAACCTTTGTGGGATTGGCGATCTATTCACAAAACTTATAAGACAACTGTGGCGCAGCCTGTAGCACATGGCTAGCTTAAGGTATCTTGTGTTACTGCAGCAGCAGCAGTCGCACATCATCATAATGTCGGTTACATCAATCATAATGACTTTGAAAGTGTTGTGTACTGCGGTCGCGATGTGATATCTTTTGTACTACTTTCACCACGCGGTTTTAGCGGAAGCACCAGGACACCGCGTCCTGATTGTCAATTAAGAAGATTTCTGACCTTTTGATGTTGAAGTCGTGTAGAATGAACGGATTTACCTTTTGTGCAGCTCTGGCTAGTTTAATGGCCCAAAGTCGTTGACGGTTTATTGAGTTTAAATATTGAAAGTTTTGCTCAAATAAATCAGTACTACGCCAAAGCAAGTGATTTCTCGCTGGATCACTGCACACAGCTACATCTGGCTGTGCGGTAATTATATGACACGAATTGGCGTTGGGTTAATGGTTTTTTAGATGGCGAACATTTTTTTCAACCACTGACTTTAAACTATCATCGTATCATGTGTGTGTGTGTGTGTGTGTGGGAGGGGGGGATTCTACTATATAGTTGCGTGGGTCAGATGTGTTTATAACCTAACAAAATTTTATTTGGATGCCAATCTTATGCTAACTCGTTGCGACGGATGACACCTACTGAAATGGCGCTACCTTTAGGGTACAAAAAACGGTGAGTAAATCTGTTTTCAACGTTAACTCCTTGGCGGAGTGATTTTAGCTGAAATTACGACTTGGCAGTAACACGATCGCTGTCGAAACAAAATATCCAATCCTTTCAAGCCATTCACGCGCCAATTTATTAGAACATCTATCGCAAATTGAAAGTGTGTTGCAAACGTTGGCGCATAATATGCGTCATATCCTGAATCCAAGCCAACGATGAACAGTCGTATATACTATATGCATAGCAGCACAAATCAAAGAGCACAATGTAGATTTGTAAGGGTCAGTTATTCATTAATAGCGCATAGAAATCTACAGTTACTGAAGACAAGTTGGTACCTTGTATTTAGTAAAATGTTCACACACCAAGAACGAAACAGGTCGGCACCATGTAATCAGCGACGCATTCAATCAAGCAGTAATTTTCTTTTAGTTATTCCCGTCTTTTTCCAGTAAAAGCCATAATTCTGATAAAACACAGATGCAGTGCCACTTAAGATAAGTCTCTTTATGACGAGCTTAAAGCCCTGGGAGGTGCAACCTTTTTGTGACAAAATCACTGGGTTGAAAGTAAGCTTTGTACTGAGCGCCGCGCGCGGTAGGTTTCCTTTGAATGTGAATCCATCACTCAGCATTATTCAATGTTCTAAAAACAGGAAATTACATCGAGATATGTGATGCCGCGTACGGATGAAACTGAAATACAGCAGTCGGCGCTAGAGGTTTCAGTAGACAAATGATGCTAGTCGGTAGACATATACAATTGCACAAGATTAACCATCGCCATTGATCGTTGAATTCATCTATGGTTTGTTCTGGAGAGGCCATCGACGGCCCCCATTTATTAGAACAATTCACATATTTGTCGGGGACAATATACAGCTCACCGCTTAGATGGTGTGGCGGTGTAGGGAGGGAACAATCGAAGGTCTGCTTTTAGTAAATGCGCCATGACATCCTTATAACAAAGACGCCGTGAGATATATCACTGTTTATAGCAATCTAGATTGAATCTCTTATCTGCTCTATAGGGACGTAGGCTGTGATGGCAATTAAGCAATCAAAGAGGGATTTTAATAGTCAATGTTGGTTAAACTTTTGCCCCTATTTGTTATCATCGCGGTGTATGTTTCTGAAAAGTAAATATTAATGAGAATGGTTTTATACTTTCTGACCAATACTAAGCATAACATGCTTTCATCGTGCATGAATATATGCAATCATTCAAGACTGAGACAAATTACATAACCTTTTATTACGATCTAACAAACACCTTGCCCCTTCAAAGTGATATATCTGTGATCAGAGCGAATAACATGCATCCTACCGCAATATTCATAATATACATGTGAATTTGATGTGATTGACCATCCAATTCTTGCCATCGCACAATATATTCCAACAAATCGTTATTTCCCAATGGTCCATGCCTATGGCGTTGGAGAGGATGTTTTATACCACAACATTATTAACCAAATCGTTTATCACTTTTATTCACTAAAACTTTCTTTACAAAGATACCGATATTGTTCGCATTTTACACGAATGAAGATTAGCTAACACAGTCCTCCAAACCAGGGAAATCACCATCTCGCACATAAACCAGACGATAACATACATTATGTCATAAGACTTGAGTCCGGTTTAGCAGGCGAGGCCTGTAAACCCCATGTATTGTCTGGACGTGGGGTACGTAACAAACTAAAGTAAGTTTGAAATAAACTATCGCTGCGACTTTCGCCATGGTGATACTCAACACACCGATTAGAAAAGATGTGGCATTATACTGTTGAAATACTCTTGTACAGCATATTGGGGGTTGATATTAACGCAAATGGCTACGCAATCGTAGCTGGCATTTGTTTGCATATTGATATGGAAGCTGTGTCCCTTAGAGCGAAAAACAAGCTTCAACGTGGCCCGAATCTTATTTGTGGCGCAAAGGGGCCAAGCGAGATATTTAGGTGCCAATGGTTACCGACTCCGCCTCAACTTACAGCTGCAACGACTAATTTAAGCAAGTACACGCGAATGAACCTTAAAAGCAATCAATGTACTAAATCTGATGCTCAATCACTTATCAAGTGACTTGAGCCTCGCAAGTGTACCCATATTTACCATCAGTGACACTGACAGTTGCAAAGTGATCCATGATAATACAGCTTACTGCCTCTGCACAAAATGTTCCCCCAACCCCTACTCCTAGATTATCATGGACAGCTTAGCGTCTATGCTTGTGAGAATCTTTAGGGCCTTCTTTCATTGTCCAAATCAATAACATGAACAACTGCCGGCCAAATGCGTGTACAATGACCCCTGTATGCGATGCGGTGTTTGTTCTTATCCTAATGTGGTTCTATTATTGGGAACATTGATATGTCAAATGCAATGGTCTCCTCCACAATGCTAGCATTACTATACCTAAGGCTAGGATGTAGGCCATTTATCATACACCGACAATTGGTAATCAATGTTTACAGCGATAGCTGCGCATGCAATATGCTAGTAATTTTAGACACACCACCTCATCCAGCAATCATAAATCAATACCTTCATAGTGACTAAGCTTTAAGACGGTCGCATCGAAAAGCTAAAGACTTTTGTTGCCGTTCTATGACGTAACGCGGCGCTTTTAAAGCTTGACATTGTCAGTATTTCATCGCAGCGATAGCTTATTCGACACGACAACATCTCCAGTGCTTTAATCTCGTTCATCTGTGCTATTTTGCTTTGTTTTCTGCATCTGTCTTTTGAGTCGTCTATATTGTCGCCCATTCCTGACGTGAGCGTAAGGTGGAACGCCTCACATCAGCGGCCAGTCCTTCAGAATAAGGCTTATCGTCATGCCACAGGCATTAACGGCTACGCAAGGCGAGCGAACGGCTCCTTCAGTGGTAGATGGCGGTGAGGATGGCTGTTAACTGTCAGCCCCTGGCAAATGTTTAACGGAACCGATAGTTAATGAGGTGCTATGCTTCGTAAGCTGTAAGATAAACTCCATGCCATTTGATTATCTGACGAAACTCTGCTGTGGGTTTTATGACGAGCATACAAAAGAAATCGCGAAGGATATCCTCTATTCAACAGCATATACCAATAGGTCGTCAAGTCATCACAGACGACCTCGTAAAGTGAAGAGACGAGGATCGGAGAAGAAGCAGCATGACATGGAAGACATTATCAGCACACTATTGGAGATCCCTTCTCCGTCATTACCGTGTTATGTTGCCAAGGATCTGTCTCGCCTCCCGCCACTTGATACCATAACATATTTGACAGACTCCTATTTAAAAAGCTCATCAACCGTGCCATGCCTTTGGTTTTAGTCAGGATTTTAATGTTTTGGTATCTGTATTAAATGGGATGGGGTATCGTCTCGTTATGTTACTGTACATAATGGCGTTCGACAAGGTGAATTTTATCCCCAAAATTATTTAATGTGTTTGTCGATGATCTTTTAAGTCTGATGTTGAAATCATGCACGGCTGTTATATTAATGATATTTGTATTAACCGTGTATTTTATGCGGACGATCTATGTCTGATGTCACCAAGTGCCAATTGGTTGCAAAACTTCTTGACCTTTGTTCTTGATTCGGAACTCAACATGATATAGTGTTCAATCAATCGAAATCTGTTTGCATTGTGACCAAAGACCCGTAGACTGTTCTGTCCATTAGTATAGTTGAATGATATGCAATTGCAGTATGTTGAAAAATGGAGATATGTAGGACTTATGGTAAAGGAGGATGTAACTCTCCAATAACTTGTTAATACAATCTTTGAATGATTGTTACATAGTGCGCTCTGGTGCCATATGGCATATTCTTACAAATATGCTGAAACTCAAAATATCATAAGTCAACTGCACTTACAGAGTCAAGGCCATGAATACCAACGTGTACAAAACGTACACTGAGCACGAATAATATACCTGCGCTATTATACTATGTTGACATGCGAGAACAAACACAGAACCAATCTTCTAGAATTAAAATGCCTTCCATGCCAAGTCCAAGCATTGAGGACGCCTACAACAGAAACGTTTCTATGAATTCCATTTTTGGCACGTGTACCACTCATTTGTATAAAGCCCAGAGGTTATTTTTACCTCAAAATTTCTGCGCAATTTCACTACTGCAGTTGTACTGCAGCACAAAGCAGGCCATGAAATCCTGCCTTTCTATAGTCGAATCAAATATTTGATATGTATCATCTTCAAAGCCCCTACTTGCTTCATTTATCATGTAACTTAGACGGATATAAGCAACATAAGCACTATGTGTAAAAATACGAAATTTCCATAACGGTATTGAAATTCCCCGTGTGAATAGTGAATTGGATGATCAGTTTTTCTTGTATATCATTAGACGCGTGTAAAGCTTTATGGGTAGTAGTTTAGCCTGGCATCCTCCTCCTGATGATGGATAGGAACAAAGTTCACCGGATACTGTGCATAAGACCTCAGAAGCATAGCCATCTCATTTAATGTTTATAATCATGTAAACACTTCCAATGAATAAATCGTTCCTCGTGGGGTTGCCAGGAGATACGTCATTGGATCCCTGTTGTCATCGGGTACATGTCTATATCATCCATAATTAAATCTCATGAGGCCTAGCAATTGCAGTGTGCACACAGGAACCGCATATGGATATTTGAACATTAATCCTATTGAATGCATTCGTTCAAAATAAAATCAACGACTGGGGAAATCATTTTCTATCATAAACGCCTGCTGTTACTGTTACCGCATGGATGGGCCCTGACATTTTGCAATTGAACAAACCTACATTGCGTACTTCAGCCTTCCCGAATACCACTTAACACTTATACACATGTATAAATTGTCAATATTCGTCACTTTCGGCTGAAAGTGAGTATGCCGGATTTTCAGTCGAATGTATGGCTAACGTAATGAAGGTGTACTGTAAACTATTTATGCAAGTATCTGACCATCACGTTTGTATATAGCTCGTGCAATCGAAAAGTGAAATATTCTGGCTTAGCTGTGTTCAATAGTGAGCGTCTAACTCATTATTACTTCAACACTGGCTATAACAGTTGAGGATACACTTGATTAGAATCCCCGAGTTCGACGGAACACGTCATTTATCATACAACCCGTCTGACTAGGACTACGAATGTTGTAATCTAATCCATACATTAAATTCAACTGGTGAGTAGAGCTTTATATTAGCACCTTCGCTTTTACTGATGCATGTATGCTTTAGATCAGCACCTTCTCTTAAGTTGATGCATTTGAGCTTTAGATCAGCACCTTTTCTTAAGTTGATGCATTTGAGCTTTAGATCAGGACCTTTGGTATTACTGGTGCATTTCAGCTTTGTAACAGCACCTTTGGTTTAACTGATGCCTATCACAACGGAAGGCAAACAAATCTTGCCTACTACGTTGTAGGGTAACATTCTAGCCAATCGTAGTCGGTTTAAAGATGCTTCACATTGTGCGTTTTGGATATCATATTTGATTGACATATTTGCATGCAAGAACATATAGAGTTGTATCCCAAAACAAGTAATTCCTTTAATTGGTCAGGCTCTATAGTGTCTTCTAGAAGAGTAGTTTGTTAATCCCTGATATATGCAAAAGCTTTTCACGGATCAATCATTCTATTTCCCTAAGTACCTCTTATAGTCATATTACATGTAAAGAAATGTGGAAAACTCATAACTCTTATGTTTGGTCGACTGAATATTGCATCATACTCTACACACAATATATCTCGCGTAGCGAGAAGAAAATCATAACCAGAGTTATGAAGGCCATGCATAAGTCTTGAAGGCCATGCATAATAAACGCCACAAGGGACCAGCGCATCTGGGCCAAAGAAATGCAATGACAATGCAGAGCTAATGTTGGCTACATCACATAGAAGCAACCATTGCAATAAATGAACCACTCTTCGTGCGGTGCACAGGATATTCATCATTCACCCCCCTGTCATCATCGGGCACAGGTCTAGATCGTCCATACGTCAACCTCATCTGCTATACACTAGCACTGTACGCTAAGCACAGCATGGGCATATTTGTTCATTGACCCACTAATATCGATATGTCTCAGTCACTGCAGGAGTCGGAAGGATGGGGTATGTAACCTTTCAATAGAACAAACATACATTTCCTACTTGAACCTTCCCTTATACCAGTTAACAGTTATGGACGTATATAAAGTTTCAATAATCATACTAGGCCACCGCAATTGTGAGAGGATGACACCAGTTGTACGTGCTTAACGTTATGTAGTAACTATCTGAACGTAAGCGACGAATATCAATATTTGCTATCGCTGACTATAATAGCCAAGATAATTCTTCCTAGTAGCATAGATCCCCAGACGTCTTGTCATTCATTAAATACCCCGTGCTGTAAGGAGAGTAGAAAGCTAGATCAACGATTGTCGATGTATTTACCCTATGTATTCCCATGCAAAGTATTCGCATATACACTGCCCAAAACTATTGTTTTCTTGGAGACATATATGCGTCTGCATGCTTGCACATTTTTCGACTATAACTTATGTTACATAACCGAAAATATAATCTGAAATATCGTCGGTAATTTTAATTGTTGACCATATCGGTCATCTAATTATCAAGGTGATGTGGTGATGTTGTGATGTTTGTAATTTCGAACCGTTTGGGTAAAGCGTCACATTACCTTGAACTTGAGACACAAAGCAATGCATTGATACTTCATGCAAATCTGATGATATAAATACAAGCATACTCAAATTGTAATTGTAGCAAAAACGTGTTCAAGGTTACACACTGATCATCAAGGTAGCTTCATATAGTCGTGTGTGATTCTCGTCATAATGGTCTGCATAATTCACAATATACAGTAGGTACTTCCATTTCATCACTTGAACTCATTTGGGTGTGAGACGCTGCCTGGACACTATAATCCAAAATATTAATTAACACAATTTGTATGCAGCTCTGAATCATTTATCTGGGTGTCCAGAGCATGTGGCCGAACAATCAGGTATGATCGTAGCAATGTCCGTATGGCAGGATGATACACTCCATAGTTATATGGTCTGCTCAGAACAGAGCTGAGAATTTCTAAGCATACCACACTTTGGCTCACCCGGGACATATTGCATTTACATTGCTGAACCTCAGCCGATTATAGTTCGTTCCCGCTGCATTTTGTTCTTATATATATAATATTTTGCCGGCTTGATTATTCAAAGACGCCAAATCACAAAACAATGAGCTATATGTGCATTGATTTCTGCCCACTAACAATAAAGGACTATCAACTATGCTGCATAATATTTGAATAATCAATGTATAATTCTCAGCCTCTGACGTCAGTGTGCTTGAATGATGACATGATACGGATGGTAATATGGCAATAGCATGCTAATGTAAATGCGTTGTCCAATATCTAACAGAATCGGTTCGCCTGATTATAGATAAGCGAAAGTATACTTTCGTTATTTTAAATATATCTGTCGAACGTAAAATTGGTATTCATGGGTTTCAATGATGAAACATACCCGTAGTTGCTGTGGCTTGTCCATTATCTGATGCAATTGTATGTCGTGGAATCGGGATGATAATGTTCCGAACAACTCGACCAGTATATATCGGTGCATACACTTCAGGTAATTCTCTGAAAAGGTATACTTTTTAATGTCAGAAACGACGGATGCCGCGCGTGTGGTGATTATTATTCCATGTTAACATATGCGCCTTAACGTCTTTCTAGTGCAATGTGTGAATGTGGCCTGAGCATCCAATGTCAATCTATATTTAATAAATTAATGTGTGTTTTATACCTTCCATCAGTTTCACGTAGCGTGACTGGCCAAATAAACATGGAATATTGCAAACACTTCTATAACTGTCAATTTCCACGCAACATCGAGTCATTCGATCACCAACGAAGACGGTGTCTATATGAGTTGTATTTGTGGTATGAACTTATTGTTAGCTATTTAAGTGTCGACTGGGGAATCAGACTGCACACGATTTATCAACCCTTTGCTAATATTGTCCATATCAAGTCTTACCCTCTTGAGGTTGTACATTAATATCAGCAGAAAAACATGGGCTTCTCTTGGACCCTATATTGCCGCTGCATAGAGAGAGGATGAATAACCGCAGCAACTGTAATGATGTATTACTAACAAAATATATAACCACATGACATATAAACCGCCCCACCCTTTGGTGATCGTGATGATACATGACTATTTTACACAATTGTGTCTCATGTCATACACATAAGACAGGATAGACGCACAAGCTTGGTCTGTGTAATTATTCCACCACATTTGCGTAGTATTTCATGCCCATTGAAACCTATTTTGCATACCGTTATCTCAAGATACAATATTTAAAAATAGTTCTACCTTTTTAGTGCAGGCAAACGTCATAGTTCTTTGATTATGTGTAGCCAACTTGCAAATTCACATGGCACATATGGATGAATATAATTTCATTTGCTACCTAATACAGGTGTTTAAACCAGGTATGAAATGCATCAAAGTGTGACTCGAGTTGTGTATTCAAAACTTTAAGAATATGTTCGTTGACTTCGCTGGTTAGATTATCGCGATCAATTGTGAGCAAGTTATATGTTTGAGATACCTGCATGTAGATGTCTTAAGGCAAATTGTGCAGATGGCTGATAATTGCGACTGAAATTGTCACATTGGGACTGGAGTTCCAACGACATCGTTCATCGTCCATGCCAAGCTTAATCCGTCAATAGGACCCAACGCACAATACTCGGTTCAATAGCGTGCATTTTTAAGAGGAAACATCGTTCGTCCAGAATATAAGATTCGGATATTTTACATGGTCTCCGCCAAGACCGTGTGTGACAGCTATTCGTTAGTCCTTGCTTTTTGCAGAGACGATCATTCATTTTATTGAACATGTCCCGAGAGACCTGTGACGCTGTGTTTTAATTGTACCGTATTAAAGCGTGATGTGCATTCAAAATTGCGTTTATATAATGTGCTGCATGGCGTCCAGCCCTTGAGATAGTCGCAAACGGTAACAAAAAAATATGCCTAGAGGTTGCCAAATGATTAGTCATCTTTAGAGCAGTCAGTTTTGTCACATTGTGTTTGCCCACGCTAACTTACATGTGTTACTCACATACTTCGTAATTATGTGCGTTTTGAGAACTGCTTAAGCGCCATATCCTTATCAATAGCGGTTGTACACCAGGTAATGCTGCCTCTAAAAGGGAAATTATTTCATTTATTTACAATTTACAAGAAGGGATAGTCTACCGAGGCCTTTGAACCGACGGAACACGAGCACAATCAGCTCGTATGTTCACGAACAATATGTAAAACATCACGCAAAAGTTACAATATTTTGAAAACCCACTAAACTCACGAGATTATGCGCGGTGAGCATACACAAGCGTCGATGCGACTTTGTGTGATATATTTTGATGTACCCTTTTCATCTTGTAATCGGATTTATTGGATTCCGGTGCAAGTCTAATGACTCAATAGTGAAATGTTCCGGAATGGTTGAAATATTAAGTTACACCACATCATAAAATGATCAGCAGTTGGAATAATTAGAATTATACGTTTAGTTCTGGTTATAATGCGGTAGCGCTGTATTAATGATCTGACCTAAACTATGTAATAACCATAAAACATCCAACTATCAAATTATCAATGAACACAACCTTTATTGGTTAAATAGACTGGATACTAATAATCCATAGTTTATAGCAACAATTCATTCAACACATTATCCATTCGTTATATTATGTATAAACACTTGTCATATAATCAGAGCTAGTATTGTAACAGCTTCTTTCGTATTAAGCATTTGTGATAAGACACAGGATAATATAATTAAAATGCGTTCCACAGCAGCCAATTAAATATATTCGTATGCGTATATACCACAACGGATGACATTTAAAGGATTATTAGCATGCCCATACTTACCTGACTTGATCTGCAGGAATTATGGCTTTACAATAGTGCTGCACTACCCTCTTACATACCCGTAAACGGTATTTCGCTTATCATGTATATGGTTTGTTATGCTAGAATTGTATGATATGTCAGATATTGAAATATAACATTATTATCATTTGACGCGAGAGACATTTTACTTTATAAACCTTACCTGTGCCATACTATGTTTATACAAGTATCGCAATATAGACTCCACAAGATTCGGCGATTACCTCTTGCCAGGGAAATGGTAAATGGTAATGTACCTTCATAATAAAGGAGTATTACAGCATGAATTAGCCCCGGAAAACACATTCATTATAATTATAAATAATGAAGTACTCGATATCCTCCACAGCTGCTGCAAATGTAGTTCTGTGAAAACGTTGCCTAATTGATTATGTTGCCCATCGACCGTTCCTTCCTCAAGAGAGATTATCAATATATTGATCGAGCTATACGATAATTCAGTTTACACACTTAGATACCATGCAACCACCAGGCATGCATTGAAATATAACAAAATGATTCTGACACATTTCTCTAATGCTTTATCAATTTAAACGTGTTCTACAGAGCTCAATTAGCAACTAACGTGTAATATGCAGTGGTTCCTTTGGTAAATGTAGGCTGAATAACATTTATGATTATCTGAAATATTACGTATGAAACTAGTCCATTTCCTTGAATTTACGATTAGACAGTTCACTTGAGCATTTTCATCTTCAAATGCCAGCTATCATTAATGCATACTTACAATCAAATGGATTAGTCAAAGCATTTAACAACAATTACTAGCGATGAAAAACTTAGAGCCAATATACCACAATCATATCATTTGTGACGCAATAAGCTAATTGTTTTCTTAATCAGTGCTTCTCATTTGTTCATGCATCGTCAGACTAATAGATATGAGTTCCATCGTACTTAAATATTTGAGCAGGATTAAAATACAAACACGTTTAATCCATAATTGATGACGGTAATGGAGCATATTGGGTTAAGCTCGTGCATTTGAGCTATTGACCCGCAGCTTAGGTTTAACTGGTACATTTGAGCTTAAGATCAGTACCTTAGTTTTAACTTGTGCATTTGCCCTTCAGATCATTAACTTTTGTTAAAATGGTGCATTTCAGCTTAAGATCAGAACCTTTGGTTTTACTGGTGCATTTGAGCTTTGGCTATGCACCTTGCGTTAAACTGATGTTTTTCATTACTTTACTGTCTGGTCAACTAAGTTTGAAAGTAAAATATTGATTAAATTATATGCAACAGTCAACTACGCTGGTTGTGTGTCATATGAACAAGGATTTGACCTGTCTTAGCGCCAAACAGCTAAACTGCATAATTGTACTATCAGAACGGGAGGCAAACTAATCTTGCCTTCTACGCTGTACGGTAACATTCTAGCCAATCGTAGTCGGTTTAAAGATGCTTCACCTTGTCCGTTTTGATATTATATTTGATTGACTGGTAAACATGCAAGACGATTTTGAGTTGTTTCCCGAGAAAGTAATTTCTTTTTGCTGGTCACGCTCTATAGTCTCTTCTAGAAGCGCAGTTTGTTTATCCCTGATGCTTGCAAAAGCTTCCATATATCCATCATTATATTTCCCGAAGTACCTTTTACAGTCATATTACATCTTAGGAAATGTGGAAAACCAATAAATCTTATCCTTGGCCTAGTGATTTCCTTGCTCTTGAGTGACATATGAGAATTGAACATGACTCAACTGTATGCCATGTATATATACGTCAACTATAAAACAGTGCAGTTTTTGTATCAGAATGACTGCGATCTTAACATGTTAAATACATCCGATGCTAGTGTAAGTATCGTCATCCGTGCGAAATGTTGTAAACGTTTGTTGAGTTCACATAGCCATATGTTTTGCAAGACAGATTGCCGATATTGAATTCCGCAAAATGCTTGAATATCTAAAAGTGGCCGATGTTCAAAACATTATCTGCTATTTGTATCACGAGTTAAAAATGAGTTTCTCTCTCGCAGATTGGTGTAGAAATCAACATTGGAAAAGCAAATGTCAGTGAATATTGCAGCATACTATATGCACACTACATCACGCCTGACGTGAACAAAATCATAACCAGATTTAGTTGCGACAAAGTCTTTAACGCCATGTATAATTAACGCCTCAAGGGACCAGCGCATCTGGCGCAAGACGATGCAATTACAATGCACAACTAAGGTTGGCCACATAAAAACAACCATTGCAATAAATAAACCACTCCTCGTGTGGTTTACAGAATGTTCATCATTCACTCCCTGTCATCATCAGGCACAGGTCTAGATCGTCCATAAGTTAACTTCATCCGCGTTAAACTAGCACTGTACGCTAAGCACAGCATGGGTATATTTGTTTATTAAGCAGATAGTATGGATACGTCTGTCACTGCAGGTGTCGGCAGGATGGGGTTTGTAAACCTACTATAGAACAAACATACATATCATTCTTTAACCTTCCCTTGTACCATTTAACAACTATGGACGTATATGAATTTGCAATAATCAGTACTTTCGAGTGTGTGTTAATTATACCAAACTACCATTAGCCTTAGAGGATGACACCAGTTGTACGTACTTAACGTTATTTAAGTACCTATCTGAACATTATAGCTTATGGAATTCTTCCGCGTAGCACAGAACCCCAGGATTCCAGAGATCTGGTCATTCTTTACAAAACCCATGCTGTTAGGGGAGTAGTAGACTCGGTCTGCGAGTATCGATTATTTACCCCATGCTTCCCCATGCAAAGTATTCACATTTACGCTGCCAAACACGTTTGTTTTCTTAGGGGACATATGTGCGTCTGCATGCTTACACTAACATAAGTTACATAACCGAATACTGCAAATATAATCTGCAATATCGCCAGTGAATATCTTTAACTGTTAATTTCCACACAACTTCTAGTCATTCGAACACCAACGCAGGCGGTGTCTCTATTATTTGTAATTTCGATATGAATTTATTATTAGCTATATAAGTGTCTCCTAGGCAATTAGACCCGATTTATCAGACCTGTGCTATGGGACGAATGTGAATGTTGTTCATATCAGCACTAACCAAGTCTTACCCTCTAGAAGTTGTACATTCATATCAGCAGCAAAACATGGGTTCCTTTTGGACCCTATATTTCCGCCGTATATAATGCAGATAAATAACCGCAGCAGCTGTTACAATATATTACTCTTTGGTGATCGTGATGATACATGACTATTTTACACAATTGTGTCTAATTTCATACACATAAGGCAAGATAAACGCACGAGCTTGGTCAATGCAATTATTCCACAACATGTGTGTAGTATGTCATACCCACTGAGCGTAATTAAATATGATCATTATCTCAAGATAAAATACTTCACTTGCAACACAATCGGTTGGTCGTGACGGTGTACGTTAACACTCCTAAATTCACAACGATCATAAAGACAAGTTAAACGCTCAAGCCAGGTCATTGTAATTATTCTACAACATATGCAAAGTATGTCATGCCCAATGAGCTCAATTAAATAAGATTATTATCCCAAGATCAAATACTTAACTTGGAATACAATCGATAGTTCGTGAGAGTGAAGGTTGCCAAAGTTAATAGCCCTTAATTGACTATGATCATTATCGTTGTCATATTGATGTCTATGCACCACTAATTATTCTCAACTTAGCTCGAGTTATGTGAATTGTCGTTTTCAGTAATGCATTCTTGTTGTTACAGAGAAAGTCGTAGTTCATTGATTATGTAGAGCCAACATGCAAATTCACATGGCACATAATAAAGAATTTCCTTCGTTACCTGATATTGATGTTTAGATCAGATATGGATTGCATCATCGTGTGAATCGACATATAAGTGGTGTATCGGTCAGACAATTGACAGCGAAAATTTATCAAGTTTTCCAGGACCATTGGGGTGAAATTGAAAAGGGTCCCAGCCAAACATTACGGTTCTTATGTATATATTGAGGAATCCAAAACTGTATAATATGCCTGTCATATCATCAAAGAAAGTTCAATTATTTTCATATGTTGTACACAAAATAAACAATGTATTCCTTGTACAAGGAACTAGATAAAATCGTCTTTGGGTTGATGTATCGTCCCAAATGATATGTTCTATTGCTGCATAGAGGTGGAGATTGATCCTAGTTTTTGTTAGCAATCATAGTGATTATTTAGTCAATAATATGAGTATATCTTAGTTGATTTCGCTGGTTAGATTCGCGTGATCAATTGTGAACAAGTTATGTTTGAGGGTGTGACAGCATAGGATGCATTTCTTATAAGGCAGCATGAAGAAAAGGAAAGAGATGTTAGGGTAGTGAATTACCGTAATCATCAGTCACCTGCATGTGGATGCCTTCGTGGCTCTTCGTTAGTCCTTGCTGTTTGCAGAGACGATCATTCATTTTATTGAACATGCCCCAAGATACCTGTAATGGGGAGATTATAGCTTTGCGAAAGATAAATATATTTTAAGCCATCCAGCATTGCCGCTTGTCATATGCAGCCGAGGGGTGACATTAGTTTGCATGGACACATTGGCCAATCATGTAGCTTGATGCTTCATGCGCACATTTGCAGCTCTTTCTCTTGTTTCTTTGACTGGGGTAATACAAAATAAATCCTGCTTGACGACACAAGTAGTGTGACTGCTCTGTTTATATAATTATTCTCACAACCGAGCTCATTTTGCGTTCATTATGCTTGCTCTTGATTATCCGAGGATCTTAGCTACGTAATTATTGATATCTGCAGTAGTACACCTTGAAGCGGCAATGATAAATATGATGATTGATAAAAATGCTCACATGCCCGTTGATGTGTCTCGCATGCCTATTCTAGCAATTGTTTATGGGCTCGCAATACATCAGAGAAGCTATAAACACGTATCTGATTATTTCGGGTTAACAATAAAAATTCGCCAAAGAACGTTGTGAAGCGATCCTGATTGACGCTGTGTTTCAATTGCACTATAGTAAAACGTAAAGTGCATTCTGTATTGTGTTTATATAATGTGCTTCAAGGCGCCCATGGGACGATAAGCCCTTGAGATAGTCGCAAACGATAAAAAAAACAAATATGCCCAGAGATTGCCAAATGATTAGACATCTTTAGGGCAATCAGTTTTGTCACATTGTGTTGGCCCACACTAACTGACATTTGTTATTTACATACTTCGTATTTGTGTGCGTTTTGAGAACTGCCTCAGCATTATATCCCTATCCATAGCGGTCGTACACCAGGGTGATGCTGCCTCGAAAAGGGACATCATTTCATTCATTTACAAGGATGGATTGCCTAACAAGGCCTTTGAACCGACGGAACACGAGCGCAATCAGCTCTAATGCTATTTTTGATAATTATAACACGTCAAAAAATAAAAAAAACAATCTACAATAGGTCAGAACTTATTTTAGGATTATTATATTGTGCCTTAGTTGCACACAATGATCATTTTAATCATTTTAAAAGCTTAAACAATATCTAGTACCAATAGTAGATCCTCAGAGTTATTATCAGCTGCCAACAATGAAGTATTTGCACACACTCCTCGACATTCACTGTGGCTCATTGAACAGTCCAAACAATGTCTTCGACAGGTGCATCTGAGTGTGTAGCTACCAGTGTTGCAGTTGCACCGAATCACTTTCAACAGCTTTTGAGGTGCTGGAGGATTGTCTGTTAAGATCGGTGTCATTTTGCCATCACAGACTTTCCTGCTCCATCTGCAGGAACCGCTTGTTCATAACCAAGCCAAACTGGTAACTGTTTGTGTACTCTGAGGCTGTGGTATTTACCAGTTGCTGGTGTTCGAGGTAGTATGCGTGGCTCAACTGCCGCAGTACTGCATGACGTCTTTAACATAATGTTGAAAGCCTCAGGTCGTCCAGGTTCTCAACCGTAGTGACATTACACAAGGAAACAAAAGCACGGTCCCTGTGCCTCGCTTAATTTCTCCTTTCGGATGCGGGATTCATGAACATCTTAGCTTGTTCAGTTTGCTGATAGCCTTGTTTTTCCCGATGCTAAACATTTTTGATGTGGTATCACAGCCAATCACAGCGTGAGCGCAGAGAATATTGTTGCATAACATATTCCCAAAGGGACATAGTGTTGTTGTAATGTTCTATTCCCTTTTGGGATTAGGCTGGAAGCACAGACTATGCTTTACATGTTTGACATAGTGAATAAGAAGAATCAAGATGTCTGTGTCATCTGCTATGACAGCCATGTCTCTCTGTTCAGCACAAGCAACAGCCGTCTTCACCATCAAAGTATCTGTATCGCCTTTAGCATGATGAACATCATAACCAGTTTTTTCCAAGTTGTTGCCAAACATGTTAATAAACCTTTGTTTGGTCTGTGGATTGCAGATAAATTCGTCTTTTCGGTCTCATCAAAGTGCACTGCTCCACCAAAGCAACCACGTCTGGCAGGAGTACAATCTTTTGTGCTGGGATCGTCGCTGTACCCTTCGAACATAATGATGGCCCGGTCATATTTGCTAGTAACATACCAGGTGTATATTCTTAGGATCTCCTGCCAGGATATTCCCTTTGCCCATAGAATTCTGTGGAGAAGGACGTCTCCACCCAAGACATGCTGAACCTGATCAGGGGGTTCGTGGGAATGTTCAATTGCTGAGGACCCCAGACTATCAGCTAGACATGCTTTGCTTGCAGATCGCATCATATCGTTCGATTCAAACAATGACGGTGGATAGATGCACAGTCATGCTTAAATGTATGTGGTAAGTCATCTAGTACCAGCAACAACCAAACATTGGAAAAGTCTATACTGATTTCATCTCTGATCTTCACTGAGCCTTTGGTCTTTCTTCCAAAATGTGTAATCAACCATCTTTGTCTCTTTTATTGATTGCGGCATTCGCTGGCCCTCTTGTGTAGCCGTGTCACAATTCACATGTGTATGCTGCATGTTGAGCGCACTTGAGATCTTCAGCGTATTCAGCGAGCAAATGGCTTAGAACTGCATGGTTGACTGCTATTCCAGAGATCATATGTCCCACTGTGTTTCCGGCATACACCACTCCCAACAGCTCATGAAGGCCAGAGCCACTCATAAGATAGCCATTGGATCCCAGGAAGCGCTTTGGTATATGAAAACCTCCCGTGTGAATCACAGCTGGCTGCTATTCTGGCAAACTCTCCACAATGGTATGTATTTCCACCATAGTGGTTGATCAAATCCGACCACAGAGTGCGATTTGTACTGATGGGTGTGGGAAGATATGACTTTTAACGTGGAATAAATGCTGGTCAAATCATTTGGAACCATGTCGATCATTTGAAGAAACATGACCGAGGTTACACCAGGGTGCCCGCCCCTGTGGATGGGCTACGTGAATCCACACCACTGCATGTCTGCATCTTCAGATGGCTCATTGGCATTTGGATTAGTAATTGGTTGGAAGCAGAGATACTTGACGGCATCATTTTCTAGCAGGACAGGAAGTGACGAATATTTATCCGTCCAACAGCAGTAATGTCACCAGACGTGACTCTCACTCCTGGAAATGTTCTATTGGGTGTTACCATAGCAATAATGCCCATGCCATGGAATGCACCTTTACCTTCAAGACTTCTAATATTTTGGTCAAAATTTTCTGCAGACTATTTGTAGACAATCGTTTGCATTGATATATTGCATTTCTGTACCCTGTGCCATTGTCGAATTTCTTTCAAACTTCTTCAGTTCACTGTACGAGCACGAACACCATGGCGTATAGGGAGTCCACCAAAAACTATAGTTGGAAGTGATGGTGCTTTTGAACACCTTAGCCGATTTGCAGTGGGGCCAAACGAATGCGAGGTCGTGCTGACAGCATTATTGCTTGGAATGCTGAAGAAAAATTTTTCTCTTTTGATCTGTTCCGCAAAATATGATATTCAATAGCTGCTGCAATGATGCTGGCAATAACTCCAGTGCTATGTCTGTTGAAAGTTGAAACTAACCATTTGTTGACATAACCCGGTAACCTCAATATCATCCATACATCTATAGATAATTTGACACAAATGGCCTAAATAATGTTTAATCATGAGTGTTGGATATGTATTTCATTGATTTTCGAATTTTATTACCATGGACAAGCGAATCAATTACCTTAATTTGGTGATCAATCACTTGATAAGTTGACTTCGTGGGATGTGCCCTTATTTGGCTTAACTGCTGGTGGCCGCTGCATGCTGATCCATGATAATCAGTATACTACTTTGGAAATACTTACTCGCCAGCTTGATTGTAATGGAAGTTCTTATGACAGGTGAGCGCCAATGCATGTAACAATATCGCTCGCCCCATGAAGTATCAGCCTTAAGTTAAAGTTTTAAAAACTGGAATTCATAAAGAGACCAAACGTTAAAGATCGTTGCCATGCTCATCAGCAGCGTGAATTGCTTCGGGGTGGTTAGTTCTACACGATTCTTTGAAGAAATTGCGTAATTCATTCAGCCCATCATTATTATCTATGTAGTGTCAGTTGATCAATATGGTAATCTTATTTATGCCTTGTGCAAGGGATTCTATGCTTACACCAGCCATCGTGATCTGCTATGAATCTCTAACTCTCTTATTGTTGCGCGTCTTTAAATATTTAATAAGTGTAGGTGTGATGGTGATTGAGTTATTTGTTATCCTCTAAAAGTCCTTGTAATGTGTATGAATGTTGATTAGTTGTAACTGTTGTACAATTACTATTTTCAGTTATCTGTGGTATTCGCTTATTATGAGTATCTAAGGCATTATTTGTACGGTTATGCATAATCATCATATTAACGTATAATATATGATAGTTGTATTTACCTATATAAGCAAGATGTGAGAGCTCTTGGGTACGTAAATGCGAGAAACACCTCTGCTGGCATGATAGTAGGCACAGAGTCATCTAATTATGTCACCTGCGGTTGATGTGGGCCAGAACCTCTGTACCTGATGATATGACAATATTAACTGCAGAACTCTGGTAATACTCTCCCCTAAAGGACCTAAAGCCGAAACGAGCACGAAACGTTTACTGTATTATGTTACATGTATCAATAACATATCAATTACGGTACCGGAATTCATTCTATGCATACAGGCTATTGTTCATAGTTATGCTTACAGACGTAGCCACCCTAGTGTATATTGTCTGATATCTCACTTAGGATGACCTACACATTTGATCTCTAACTACTGCACCGTAGTTTAGTCATTATGCTTACACTAGGTTCTCACACCGAAGTTTTGCATCATTACATGTATATAAAGCCCTATTTGTTACAATCGTTAGCATTGACTTGAATTTGTTAACCTGGAATATTCTCGCTGCTATGTGACGTTGGCCTTTTATAGCAATCGTCATAGTTACTACCGTTGCTTTGGCGATAATCGGTATTGCATCGGGAATGTCGACTATAACACCGTGCTAATACTCGGCATGATATAAATACCGCAAACAGTCGTTCTCATTAAGGCATGTAAGGGCTGTAGAGGAAGTGATCACAATTGTGCAGCTATCGCACTATCACAGCATCAATCTTGAGCCAAATGGAGAAACACATGGTAGTGAATATCGGATTTACGTTGCTTACAAGTAATGCAAAATATATAACCCATGGCTGGTGCGCGTATATACTTCTATGTATTAATGTTTGATGCTAAATGCTGATATGTATATCACCACACCTAATCGCTCTGTTATTGCAAGAGCTCGCAATGATGTCATTTTGTGTGCTTTTAACGAACCACACTTATCATCACACACAATAGCATAATAGTGTTAAACATGCGTCGTTTACTCTCAAAAGTCACAATGGTGAATTGATCAGCTGACATTTCTTGCTCCCACCCCCATATAGACGCCAAAAAATATCAATACCCAGGCCACATAATGAAAGACCATTAAATATCACGATTAGAGTCTGCGCCAGCATCAGACCATTTCTTATCCACTGTCTTAAGATCGAGGAAGCGGTGCTTCTGGTTGAACAAACACTCACGCATTATCCACTGGGATGCGTCTGACCGCGGCACCAGCAGCCTGATTCGTGACAGATCATAGGCGACATGCAATTAGGAATATCCGTCAATATATTTGTATCGATACATGCAATTACAAAACAATTTTGTTCAGCAAATTGACTATGGCACGTTGATAACTGCAGGCTTAATTGATTACTCAGATTGACTACTCAGCTATTACTGAGATTCGCTCGAATTTTGACAGAATATATTACAGGTCTGAGGAGAACAGCAGCAATGCTGCATAATTGCAATTTACTGAAGGTGGAATTAGATGGTGTGCATTGCTGATATAAATAGTAACAGCTGTTACTTCTATTTCATTTTGAACATTTTATTGTCAAATATGCGAGTTATATTTCGCCTGCACTTTAAATAATACCAGTGCCTCAGCCATCGGTGATCGGACACGAAGGGAGCATACATAGCTTCAACGTAAAATAACAATTTAAACATCTACAAGATGTATTTGATTAACGCGCAATGGTTGGATTCGCAAGAATATTGTTGGAAGAAGCAATATGTGTAAGAGTTTATCCGCATGGTATGCGTTTCTTATATGGCTGAATGAAGATAAGGGAATACACATCCGTGTTATTTAGTGCTGTGACCTTTCTTAAATCACCCAAATGCTAATGCCCAAGGGACATGGTACTTGTGCCTCATGATTGTGGTTTTTAATGATGTTATCACGCTGGGATGGCAAGGACACCATTTATCATCTAAGCTACGCTTAATCCGTCCATAGGGCGCCACGCATAATGGGTATATCGGAATGACTGATGTGCAATAATTGTGCCCTCCACAATAACGGGCAATATTGCGCTGCCTTGTGCAGACGTCTGAGATCGTAGCCTTATTTTGTTCATCAT
>CM067356.1:3923589-3958589 GCA_034190875.2 Urechis unicinctus
AGGCATATTGCAGTAATTGGGTCCACAGTACGGACGTAGTCAATTTTCTTAGCATTCCACCTAGTGGATAATATTTGTCTTTAATGGCGAGGGGTTCAGTGCAGATATTTTCTTAATGATTGCTTAGTAAAGTGTTTAACGTATACATATATATTGCTTCGCCTATTGATCAGGGAAGAGTTGGTAGAAAAAGATGTAAACTATTTCATAATGTAGTCTCATATACGTACACTTTCAAAGTTTACCATATACCTTGTAGAGCCATAGTTTTGAGGGGAGATCAAGACCTGTGTGCTCAAATATGCTCAGAAACAAATCGCCCGATCACGACCTGTGATTCAAAGAAGTACACACAATCCTCCACTGCTCATCATCGTGCCAAAGCGGTGCAAATACCAATATATATTCTCAGGGTGCACAATCACCTGGAGTGATCAGAAAAATAGTTTTTGGCGTATTGAATGTCTACATTTACTATTACCCGAGAAGAATTTACCTCAAATAATGAAATAGAGAATAACCTAAACTGCTAGCGTCAACAAGGGTGTTTTAAGTAGAATACTGCAGTTTTCACAAGCATGCAAACGCAGAAACCCCTGACGTCAAGAAGAGAGAGAATTTAATCCAAACGGTGGTGTTAACAGTTCAATTTACAAGCAAAGCAATCATCAGTTAAGGCATAAGCAAACTATGGGCAGATATATCAAAGGAATTGCAGTGCCCTGTTCTGCTCGGGTCGATGGCCAAGTTTTGGACAAAGAGAGTGTGTGCCTATGATCGACAGTATCTTTGCCATGCTTTACTCAAGTAACAATCGGCCATACTGTATCCTCAGGCTCGTTCAATACGAAGCACCACGTCATCGTACATGTATCAAATGTACTTTCCCTCTTGGCTTAGATGATCATTCATAAAACGCTGCCTGTTTTGTTAACGACGGCTAACGATAATACTCCAAGCGAAAGCTTTGCTTGGGTGTGAAGCTGGTAACACACTTGGCAGTTGCTATTTATTGACACTGAGCCCGCAAGTAGACAAAAATATTAATGGCAAGATAATCGTCATATGTCTTCCGAGGTTAAATATCGTTATATCGCCATGTATTCATATCAGTTGGACAGCTCGGAAGCTAGAATCCATCATCGAAACGATCACCAGTTTGATTGTTCCTTGTACGGGCATTATTGCCTTGTTATTCACATTAAAAAGTGACGGTAATGGATAGCGTCTTGATGCATTCATTTTCAAGCAGCTATAAATTTCATAGACATTTTCCGAATCCAACAGGAAATTATACTCATAAATAGAAAAATTATCCTTGACATACTGGGGTTAAACTTGCCAATCATCGTTACACTATTCAAACGGTGTGCATTCCTGATCATATTTTGTATTAAGTCTATTAGCGACATATGTACAGCGGATGGATCTAGGCTGACTTCACGCACGGGGATATTCCCATTGATACCATGAACATTCCCAGAATAAAATGAGTTCGCGCCCTACAGAACCATGCAAAAGGGAATGAAATTCTGGAGTTTTACGTTACTTTTTACCATGGAGGGGATATCGCGGCCATGATGGATGAGGAACGCTGTGAACATGCCTATGTCACTTGGCACTCGTTGCTAGGAATGGACGAGAAATCCACACCGCAGCGGTGATGACCCAACACGGTACCGTCGTGTCACCAGGGTACTGTAACCAACCAGGCTTTCCCACCCCCTTAGTGGACCGGGACTGTGGGCCGAAAGGCATTGCCGAAAACCACGCGCCACGGTGGGGGATACGTACATTCTCCGCACCGTATTCTATCGTATGAGTAACACCATCGGTACGCCTCACAGAGTGTCGTACTAAGATCGGGTGCTTGCTCGCGAAACCTAAGCGAACAATTACGCTGATATGATTGGAATACAGCTCGGAGTAGTAATGTAGGAACGATATGTAATAATAACCAATTAAATTTATGACATGCTATTCTCAGTAATGTTTTGCGTATGAACGATGTATTGCGCTGCTTGCGGCTGGGGATCGTCCATAGCTACCAACGGCATGCTCATGCGGTCTTGGGATGATCATAACGTGTCAGTCTCACCTGCACCAAGTTATGTTTCATTCAGCTTCAACAACCTTCCCCATCACTAAAAGAGACAATATATGTTAATATCATTACAACAGACAGGAAATACAAGTCCAAGGTTGTTTTGACACTTTTGTTGATATTCGGTTATAGCACGCTACATCTGAGGGTAACAACTCTGGGTTCCGAGTCGGCGTGAGGTGAATTCGCACACAACACCTGACGGAAAGCACTGGTGTCGTTCTAGGCCTATCTAGATGATCCAATCACGTCGCGCTATTGGAATGATGAAAATGGGAATACAAGTGCTCTACAAGCTTCATGTACATGTGATCTTGGTTGCATCCACTGAATACCCATTGTCTGATATCTACCGCTATAGCATCAATATCATACTTGCATTGCTGTTGAGTGACTGTAGCAGACCAGTGTGACCAGTGCAGCATTTCACCAATATCATTCAATGAATCTGCCTAGCGTTCTGAACTGATAGTTGGGGGCGTCTACCTCCCCCCCACCCCCGCCCATTGTCTGAAATCGAATGGCTTTAACTGTGCGACATGTTGCCTCAGGGCTAATGAAGTTGCCGATGATAAAGAGTCCGAATTGTGCAGCTATTAGCATTTGCATGCACTTGAACATATACATGTATGAATATATGTAAAACAGGATATATCCTCTGTTATGTCGCAGGGGCAGTATTTAGCAGATTGTGTTAACTGTCCGCGGTCGCAAAAGATCCGTCTTGTAATTGACTGATGATGCTAAGCCCAGCACATGGAAAAATGACAAATTGATATTAGCTCCATTGCCATAAATTATATACGTGACTAGATGGTCTCAGATTTCATTTCAAAGGATCATTATGGCATGGCCTCATGTTTGCTTGAGATCTGACACCACCCCACATCGACTGAGTTTAACCCAATTTGCTCTACTTAGATTGTCTGTAATATAATACGCCAAGGGTGTTAGGAAAAGGTCACTGCTCCGATTTTGCTGCGCAGACAGAATTGTTAATAATAGATTCTGATCCCTATTCCAAAGCTTGTCTTACCACTATTTTTGCATGGCGCTATTGAATGTGTATTGATGTTCCATGTGTTTGCGGATAAAATATATAGCGTGTTTTCTGGCAGCAATTTGCAGGGCTATTGTGTTTTGTCTTCTGTGACCAGGTTATTAAAGTGCACAAGCAGTGATGTCGTTGAGAGTATTCGTGTGTAAATGTAACAACTAAATTCATAACATGACATGAATCCCTCATTTTGTTCTGGGATGGATCTGTGAATGCGCTAGATGTAGCCGTGGAGTGTCGATTGCCATGTACTGCATGCTCGTTAGGTAGTGTGACGATCGGATTGCCTCATTTTTGCCTGTGAAAGATAAAACGTTGACATCAGTCGTGAGTATGTCGTATTTACCCAATTCCGTATATTGTCTGATTAAATCTGTACGAAGGCTCGGTAAATGAACGTCAGGAATGAACTGTTGCCCGCAGCATAAATGTTGCTCAGGCTTTTCTGTGCTTTCCTAGCAAGCTTGACTGTTTTTTGGTTAATAATGCAGGTTCATCTATTCTAAGACACATGACAAGACAGGACGCTTGAAATTGAATTGTGTTTTTGTGCTACTTATTTCCTGATAACCGGGTCTCATTGCCGCTTCTGGAAGCCCTAACAAGATGGGAAGATTAAATTTTTTTTGCTCTTGCACAAAAAGTATTGACGCTCTAAATCAAAGGTTTGCTTTATTCATGTTGATACATGTTTTTCAACGAAAGAATCGGATTATGCTTCAACATTCAAAGCATAACATAATTTAAGCTTCAAGTATTTATATAGTTCATTGTCTGAATATTCTTTGCCATCCCTTGGATAGTTTGTATCAGGAAACATTGCCGAGTAGCCTGTCTAAGTGGGTTCTGCTATCTGGGTGAAGAATTGCTTAACTTAACTTATTTCATACAAGCACCCAATTTCGTCGGAGTGCACTACAATTGGCGATCAAATCAATGAACAGCTTACATTACTACCCAACCTATAATGTATTCGTGGCTAAGCTGCATAAATCCTTCGAATATCTTGGCTTGATTAACATCAATATGTCAAGCCGTTATCATCAAACTTGCAACAAAGTTCCGTAAAACAGGCTGTTGGCAGAGCAATGGCACATGCTCACAATAAGTTCATGCACCTAAAACGATTTCATTTGAGCTTGCTTGCAGGTGAGTATATCATTCATGTTATATGCCCATTCATGTTATATGATCTTACTGTTTGCTAAGTGAGTATCCCCGTCGACATCAGAACATGTGAGATAAGATGTTGTTTTCAGTTTTCACTCATGGTTCAATATCTTATCATGCTACCATTTGGTTTGACAATCATCTGAATGGAGGCAATAATCTCTTCTTACTCCCAATACAGTCACACGCATTGGACAGCCGATACCATGACAAAACGCCAGGCGACATCGGTGACGGGTCGAATTACTGCACTAGTCTAACAACCAGAACAATAGTCCTTCGAATATCAACTCGAGAATATCATTGATGCAATTAAGTGGCTGCCACTATGATCAAAGATGTTGATAGCCGCTATGGCGCCGGCCAGTGTTTGCCGCTCAGCTTGTGCCATTCCAATCTCATGAGGTGGTTAGTTTGTTTATGATACGCCTAGTACGACATTGATAATTCATTCGGGGTATCGGGACTTTACGCAGGTGAATAAAAGCAGCTCATGACTCCAGGTGTTTATGATGAGAACAATTAGCGAATCTGGGTCATGGCTGTAAACAAACGTTGCAGAACTGTGGACGAAATAGATCTTCTGAGCATTCCGCTAGGTTGATAAAGTTTGTCGAAGCAAGAACAATATATTGTCAGTTGCCAATGTTTGATAGCAAAGATACTGTCGATCATAGGCACACACTCTTTGTCCAAAACTTGGCCATCGACCCGAGCAGAACAGGGCACTGCAATTCCTTTGATATATCTGCCCATAGTTTGCTTATGCCTTAACTGATGATTGCTTTGCTTGTAAATTGAACTGTTAACACCACCGTTTGGATTAAATTCTTCTCTTCTTGACGTCAGGGGTTTCTGCGTTTGCATGCTTGTGAAAACTGCAGTATTCTACTTAAAACACCCTTGTTGACGCTAGCAGTTTAGGTTATTCTCTATTTCATTATTTGAGGTAAATTCTTCTCGGGTAATAGTAAATGTAGACATTCAATGCGCAAAAACCTATTTTCCATATGCACTTGCGTAGATGCTGCTGCAATGAAAAGGCATACACCGCAAACCTTTTTAGGTGAGCACAAATTGTGTGTTCGGCACAACTATGGTCATTTCGCTGTCTGTTATTGTACATTAGTTTCCTTTTGTGTATCAATATTTACAGATGCATGAAGATTGGTCTCCGCCGCGCTCTTGAGAATGAGCGTCAGTGGTTTGCACTCAGATTATGGCGCACCAAGCAACCACACATCTCCATGCTGTTTGCATACAACATCTACGCCAGACAAGCAGTAAGGCAATAGCTCCTTTAAGGTGTGGCAAACACACATTTGTACTCTACTCGTTCGGGGATCAGCCTTACAGAATACACTTTCTTGATCGAGCACACCTGGGTAATAATTTCATTTCTCTGTACGAATGCCAATGACGCATTTATAATGCCTAAGCTACTGAAGTAACATAATTTAGCCGAGAATTCGGTTGCACGTTCGACCACTGAAAACCAGTACCACGATAGCGCTTTTGAAATAACATAGGTAGGTCCTATCACTAACTTAAGCTGCTGCTTTCTGAACAATGCGTAATTAGTTTAGGACACTATGTGTGCCATGTGCCAAAGCTCATTGACTCATTTAAGCTGTTGAGCACTTGGTCCAATGTCATGTGTTGGTTGACATCACGTTTGATGTCTGGCTGCTTATTTAATGCAATTTGCAATTTCACAACTGCCCCGGCACGTCGTGGAAATACAGGATAATTCTTTTTCAGCATGCTCATGCAGTTAAACACAAGCAATGATTGTCTGAAAAACATTCAACCAAGGCAATGCAATGTAAAATTACCCAGCAATCCGAAGGCGAGTAGCACACTTGCTTATGCGTTCCGTGTGTTTCTATCTCTGTGTTCAAAACTGCCAGCCAACAGCATTTAGCTCAGCCGTCTATTTAAAAATCTACATTTTTGTTCTACATCCTACCAGTGTAGAAAATGCCACAGCTATGAAAGCCAGCGTACACACACGGACATTAAAACATCATACATTTTTCTTCTACATGTTACCAGTGTTCAGTGTTCACATGCCACAGCTATGAAAGGTTCAGTCGTAGCACTGTCCGCGGACATCTGTGCACTACAGTCGTATTCTGCATCATCACTCGTGTTCACTCGTGTTCACTCGTGTTCACTCGTGTTCAACTGCCAGCCAACACCACGAACAACGCCGTCTATTTAGAACCACACACGTGGATAACCATCTATACACGACCCTAAACCTCACCACTTAATTTCCGGTCCTGAACTTGCTTTCCAAACATTTTGGTTTATTCTTCTGTTTACCAAGCTGTTACTGCAGTTGATGATGTTGATACAACACTGAATTTTGTCATACGCTGACCGGGTTTCGAAGGTTCAGTCTAGCAGACTGTCCGCTTGGTCTTAGCATCTGTGAACTACAAAGAATTGTTGTCCATGAAATAATATTTAGCATAGCCCCGCAGTTGATCATGGGATCTCGCATTTCCCAACTTGAAATTTTCCACCCAGAACCTCACCTTACTCCAAACCGTAAGCCCACACTGATCCCCAACATAACCCAACCATAACCTCACCTTACTCCAAGCCGTAAGCCCACACTGATCCCCAACATAACCCAACCATAACCTCACCTTACTCCAAGCCGTAAGCCCACACTGATCCCCAACATAACCCAACAATAACCTCACCTTACTCCAAACCGTAAGCCCACACTGATCCCCAACATAACCCAACCATAACCTCACCTTATTCCAAGCCGTAAGCCCACACTGATCCCCAACATAACCCAACCATAACCTCACCTTACTCCAAGCCGTAAGCCCACACTGATCCCCAACATAACCCAACAATAACCTCACCTTACTCCAAGCCGTACGCCCACACTGATCCCCAACATAACCATACCATAACCTCACCTTACTCCAAACCGTAAGCCCACACTGATCCCCAACATAACCCAACCATAACCTCCCCTTATTCCAAGCCGTAAGCCCACACTGATCTCCAACATAACCCTATCATGGGTAGTATTCGAATTACTGAGGTGAAAAATTGGGATGATTTTGGGATGACAAATGTTAGTTTTCATCATAAAAACATAAAACCGTGCATACGTGATCATGATGGCAGCCACTAAATGCCAAGGGTTTGACATCTGCCGCTTTCGAATCCAGGAGTGCATCAACATCGAGGAACTGTTGTTCCGTTCATTAGACCATTACAACATGTCAGCATTCCACCAATATCGTTTTATCATTCTGCCTGGCGTTTAGCGATCTTCGTGAAGGTCAAATACCGGCCATTCACCATCCCAATCAAATGATTGTGAATGCGCGTCATTTTGCTTCTGAGGATAATGAAGTTGCTGCAGACACAGAGTTCGTACGGCGTTACTATGAGCGCTTGAATATGCGCTTACAAATGTTTATACTTAACATGAAAGGAGATCAACTTAAGCAGCTCGAATTTGATTGTCTGACATAATATACGCCAAGTACTTAAGGGCACGGCCACTGGTCTGATCTCGCAGCTTAGAGAGAGGTAATGGTAATAGATTCGCATGTCTATTCCAAATAACCACGCACCTTGATTGGCGTTATTGCAGCAAAACCCCTTCAATGAGGTGCATCGATGCCCCATATGTAAGAGGTAAAATGTAAGCTGCGTTATCCAGCAGAAATCTGCAGGGTCATCAAGCTGCTGTGAATGATTTATTCCAATCACTTTGACATGGTAGAAGCTGCTGCTATCACATGAACCATTCCCTGTGTTGTTGTTTATTGAAGTTACATTGACTTTCTTACATTAACGAGTCATGCATATTCTAAATGGGGGTAACATAATTCAATTATTATGCTATTCCCATGCTTGGCATAGAAACCGCATCAATTACGACTTTGGTCCTTAACCCTGCACATGTCACCTCTCCAAAGCGAATAGAGATCTGCGATTGCGTTCTTTGAGAATATCGTGCGAAGGTTCAAGCTGCGGAACATTGGCTGTGGCCAGAAACATCAGTGCAAATCTCGGTCACTTACATAGGTCGGCAAAATGAACTAGCATTAACATTGACCGTTGCTCCTTTATCAACATTTGTGCGTAACGTTTCTTTGGCTATGCGCATTTCAATACACGCATGCTTTCGCGCCCTAATTCGGTACGCTATATACAAAACAGAATTTATGAGCTGCAAAAATAAAAGGCAAAACAGACAAGAACAACAAATTACGACTGGCTTTTCGAGGGGATTTGCTATGGTAATGCAGAGCTAATTATATTCGACTTGATAACGAATCAACCGAGAGACCAAAAGGAACATAAATATATATATATATATATAGATAGAGAGATATATATATATATATATATATATATAGAGAGATATATATATATATATATATATATATATATATATAGATATATATATATATATATAGATATATATATAATATATATCCATGAGAGATGTATATATATCTATATATATATATATCTATATATATATATAGGAGAGATATATATATATATATCCATATAGAGATATAGATATATATATAGAGATAGATATATATAAATAGATATATACATATATATATATATATACATATATATATATAAATATGGTTGGTTTTATATATCTCTCTATCTCTATATATATATATCTATATGTATATATATATCTGATTTATATTTATATATATATAAATATGGTTATATATATATATCTATCTATCTATATATGCGTGTGTGTGTGTGTGTGTGTGTGTTGTGTGTGTGTGTGTGTGTGTGTGTGTGTGTGTGTGTGTGTGTGTGTGTGTGTGTGTGTGTGTGTGTGTGTGTGTGTGTGTGTGTGTG
Organism: Urechis unicinctus; assembly: GCA_034190875.2. Taxonomy (NCBI): domain Eukaryota; kingdom Metazoa; phylum Annelida; class Polychaeta; order Xenopneusta; family Urechidae; genus Urechis; species Urechis unicinctus. The sequence continues at coordinate 3,932,802 of CM067356.1, forward strand.
TGTGTGTTTGTGTGTAATTACTAAGGCTACAAATGATTAGATGCTTGTACTTGGCATACCGGGAATCATGTAATCATTGCATTTTAAGCTAACATGCTAAAAGTGCAGAAAAACTTTATACATGCATACATTTGATGTATATATCTATAGATGTACATATATATATATATATATATTATATATATATGATATATATATATATTTATATATATATATATATATATATATATATATTTATATATATATATATATATATATATATATCTATATATATATATATATATATATATATATATATATATATATATATATATATATATATATATATATGATGTGACGCTGCTTTACATTATGTGACATTATGTGAGCAAATGTGGTGAAGAGGAAAGTAGTGCGACATCTGAGCTGCGTAGCAGAAAGAACGACACTCAATATTATCTTAGCAATGAACATTTTACGGACGGGGTTGCACACTCTTCTCCGTATGTAAGAAAACAGAAATAACAAACCCCTAAGATAACAGCTCAAGTGACGAACACAAGTCAGATTTCCAAACGACGATGACCTGGTTCTGCAAGATAGACCGGTTCAGACACTATGATGTAATTCGGATGCGTAATTCAAGTAGAAATTAGGGTATGTAGATAAATGTGGCATACCTATCTACCAAATAACAAGGAAGTCGTGTTGCCGCACCCCATCTGGTCAATAGAAGATTTGGGTCGAAAGTTACTAGAAACATAAAAATACATATGTTTATATCGTGTATTAAATATGTACTGATATTTCTGTTTTATAATCTTAGAATCAGGCTTTTATCACCATTACCCGTGAACCATGAGAGTGAACATCTGGATATGTTTGCGGAGATCATAACAAATGTCGCCTTGCCGAAGGGATGCCTTTCATCGTGCACGTTGTGGATGTAAAGTCGATTTTTTATTGTTCATAATGGTGGAGATAAATAAAGCATAAATGCGAAATGTTTCCCACTGACTGTATATGCAATGTAATATCGGATATAAACACAGGGCTGATCACAATACACAGCATGCGCCGGTTTTTCTATGGGCATATTTACCAGTAGTAGAGATACTGTTTATGTATATTAAAGATGTATTATCATGTATCCTCTGCTTAAGATGAGAATGAGGAGCGTGTAGGATTCTCTTGCCGTAACATAATGTGTACCACCAACATCAGTAGCGTGTGAGATTTGAAATCGCCATTCCTACGACTATTGCAAAACAGAGCAGTACATCGTACCTTCACAATGATAATCAAATATTTCATGCATTTTCGCAAATGTCCCGAACTGTATTAGTCTTGAACTTCCAAACACAACAAAGGCCAACAAATACCGTCGATTAACAAAATAAGAAGTATATATTACAGTATAACCCGAGCTTTGTTATTCACTATGGTTTACAACTGTGCAGTATCCATGGATTATCTTGGACGCGGCTTCAAAGTAGCCCAGTTGAATGCATAAACATTTATCTGTTCGATCAAAGACAATGTTACTAACCTCTACCTGTAAGTGAATTATTTGTCCGTTGCCGAAAACGCCACTGAAACAATCTGTGGATGGAAGCGGCTTACTTGTTGTTCACAGATGATAGCTTTAAAAGCCTTTGTATCTGTTTTATAATTAAGCTAGAAGGTCTCATCCTTTGTAATTTGTTAATGCAGGGACGTAAGACTGTGCATATTCGTCAACTTGAGAACGCGGGCTAAGCCCGACAATATTCATCCATATACAATCAGTTGTTTCAGTGGAATACCATTTAAATATAAGTCAAATAAAGATTTCCGCAAATAAAAGGATGACAATCTTCCGATCTTTTGAATTGTTCAAAAGATGAAAATGGGACCGAGTAAGAAGAAACTATACAACACAAAGCAAAATCCGGTTTAGAAAATTGCCTTGACTTATGCCTCAACATGCATTGACAACGCATCCATAGCGATATGTTATCAATGAATGAGCATAATTCCAGTCAACAAAAATATATGAAACCTATGGAAAGTTTAAGGGTGTTCAGCATTACTATACATAACAAAACGCAGTATCTTAACGCATTTTGAATGTGTATATTTGCTATGAAAAATGACAAAACTGCAGTGCTAGTTTTGCATGCGATTATCATTGGTCGTATAGTTACATCAATATGGTATGTTTAACTACACAAGTGTTGTATTTCCTACTGCTGCCGTGGTGTAGTCGAAAACAATTGTTTCTGGCGACATTGTAAGACATGATAAACCGTTCAAGCCATTAGGTTGATAATAAAGGATACTGTTACTATATTTGGCTGAAGTTTTGCTGCTTGCCTTGTTACAATTGACGAAACTAATCAATGCCATGACCTTGATTGACATCAATGCATTTCGTAATGTGTGGCTTACGTGAGGACAGTGGTAATACGATTGGGATGACTGCATCCGATGGCGGTCCTAGAAGCACGACATGTATTGCAGTAAAGATTGTTGTATTATTGGACTATTATAGAAACAAAAGATAAATTAATGAGAGGTCTTATTTCTTAACATGTTCAGTAAGTACGACAATTAAATTTAGTCCAGACGTAAATAACTCGGGATATAGTGATAACATCGTACACAACTTATCTCTCATGACACACAGATGACATAAACGGTGTGCATGGAAGTCATCTCTCAGGCTGATCCTTATTGGCGAGCTGTTGGATCAGACGTTAAACGTCATATGGCGTTATATGTGGTAGATAACAAAATGTTACTAGCCTCATCACATCCACAAGAGATACATTACTTATCATCCCTGATGTTTCTTATGCGTAATGGACTTCCATACAATTGCATCACATTGGAAACTTAAATAAAGTCAATGTTCTTTAAAGTAATGCATAGATCATTGAACAGCACCCTGCTCGCAATTTATCATCTTCATTGCCAAGGCAGGCTTCATGCTAAGTTTAATATTTACCAGATTAACAGTAGATATTTACGAGTCTACAATTGTAGGTGTAAGGTATTAAACGTGCAAGCTCATCTAAACCAAATAGTGTTGGTTTACCCGTGAGTACGTTTCCATAAAATCTTTATCACAACAGGTGACATCATTTGTGACTTCATTTAATGAAAGTTCCGTGTGTAAATACAACATACTTGAAATTATTAGGTAACACGCTATTTTGCTCACACAATACACATATATCATATTATTTATTAATGGATAAACGATGAGACAAAAATCATTCAGCGCCGTATTACTAGGTGAATACCGACCAAGGTCGTTTTTGAGAAGCTCATTCAAACGAGCAGCAGGTTTGTGACACCTCTGTTAATGAGATAGTACAGTATATTATAGGTCGATGCAATGGATTGCAAGCATATTATATATTTCCAAGAAAGTATGTGGAGTGTGTGGGTCTGCATTCATATCCCAACTGTAATTCCTCTTGTACGATAATACTCAAAAGATTCCAGGGTTTAATCAAAAACTTCTCGAGGGCTTTGTGCCTATCAAGTCATAAGGCTTGAAAATGATCTTTTATGTAAACACAAAAAAAAAAATGCTACTTCGATAAGGCTTCACATACGATTCACAAAATTAACTACGATACAATGGCTTCGGTATTCCATGATGTATGTTGCAAATTAATCGCCTGGAACAGTGAGTATTATTGAACGTAGTGATTTATGCTATATATTGCATAGACTCTCACTTAAGATGGAATACACGGTGAATATCCTTATTGAATCAATTAACAAGAGCAATGTCTAAATCAGCAGAACTGCATCATTAAAGCAATGTGTATAATTATATATATATATATATATATATATATATATATATATATATATATATATATATATATATATATATATATATATATATATATATATATATATATATATATATATATATATATATATATTCATATATATATAATTATATATATATATATATATATGCATTCAACTTGATAGCCCCCATTAAGCTCAATTCACATCCTAAAACAGCCTGTGGTACAGTGAACCGACAAGCCTAAAACAGTATATCTGACAAAATCATATCAAATCAAAATAACATATGAATGAAAATATGTATCCGACAGTAATGATCGACAAGCTTCTCCTGTTCGACCGGTATAAGAACACAGCATGTACAATCAGCGTGAACAATCCAATCATGGCGAACAGAACTTATTCCAAATATCTCTCTACCATTCGTCACAGCAAATAAGCAATTTTGCAAAGAGCACCTGGCGATATAAAGTCACTTTAACATCAAACACACCAAAAAGGCCTGATGATGTACCCATCAGATTGTACAACTGTGTCACAATGTCCAACATTTCGGCGAGATAACTTCAAGCTACAACAGCAGTGGGGAAAGTGATATGATCAAACACAAACGTATTCAGACCAATGTTATATCAATCAATGTGATATAAATTTTGATCAAGCACGATCAAAAGATTAGGCACGTCTGTTCTATGCATATATATAGCATGCTTAGGTAAAGGGGATACATATATCACGAATATTGCGCACCATTCAACTAAAGGCAACATGGTTGCTTACAAAGATATATTCGGTTAGTAGCAGTCGCACTTCTCTTCGACACATTGCCTCAGCGTAACCAACTAGCGCGCAGCAGCTAACTTAACTGCAAAGAAGCTCAGATGATGTATCAGTTTAAGTAAATAAACATCGCGCGAGTATGTACCATTGATCTCCTCACATCCTGTTTACGAGGCTTCATGACAGGACTATTGATAAGGGTTTGACAAATAGATGTTAACGGCATTCACTACGGGGTCAAGGCCAGATGGTAAGATGCCCTTTATATCACTTGATAAAAGGATAAATGATGGCCGTATCGTCGATAAAGCTCGCCAACATAAATAACAAGGAACAATGGAAAGCAGACCGAACTTGGGGGTAACGAGTTCCTAATTGCTGGTTTGCCGCAGAAAGTAGGATGTCTAGACATCCTGTCGCGCAATGTATACCTGTGTTCATATACACTGGTGATGATATATTTAATATCACAGGCTTCATTCTTTCACTTTTATACAATGCAGTGACGGGACGCGGCCTAAGTAATTTGACCAACAATTGTACGATAATCTAGCTTTTTACGGCTTCGCACAGTTTCCTTTTAATTTGCTCGCCAAATTGAGTTCTCAATAACATGAATGTATTATTTGTTATGTCATAATACAATACTACAGGCTGTACATTTTTGAAAACTGGACGTAAGCTTGCATAGGCGAAAATATGGAAATTCTCAACAATGGAAATTCTCAAGGGGTTTATCAATGCAGCAAATGTTTATATGTATGTATGTATGTATGTATGTATGTATGTATGTATGTATGTATGTATGTATGTATGTATGTATGTATGTATGTATGTATGTATGTATGTATGTATGTATGTATGTATGTATGTATGTATGTATGTATGTATGTATGTATGTATGTATGTATGTATGTATGTATGTATGTATGTATGTATGTATGTATGTATGTATGTATGTACTGTCTGTATGTATGTCTGTATGTATGTCTGTCTGTATGTATGTATGTATGTATGTGTATGTATGTATGTATGTATGTATGTATGTATGTGTGTGTGTGTGTGTGTGTGTATGTATGTATGTATGTATGTATGTATGTGTATGTATGTATGTCTGTATGTATGTATGTATGTATGTCTGTATGTATGTATGTATGTATGTATGTATGTATGTATGTATGTATGTATGTATGTATGTATGTATGTATGTATGTATGTATGCATCTACGCAGTCGCCGTTGGTGCAGTGTATATGATAATTAGCGATGTTTGTTATCCCCGATTTAAATATAGATGACTCATTAATGAAGGAACGCTAATGCAACTTTACGAACAGCTAGACTGAGAATTGTTCACGTGAACTACATGAGCCAAGTGATTGCAAAACATTACGACTCAGCAATACACTATTTACAAGAAACATAACACTATTACCATGCAGATTTCTATCAGATTACGAAACATGCATTTTATCTGCTTACACAAGGCACATCGATACACCCCTTGGAAGGCTACTGATTCGCAAGTTGTACGCCAAGCTTCACTATCACTTATGTCTAAGCTGTTAAACCTGAGGAGTAACCTTTTCCTAACAAATATGTCGAGGAGCTTGAGTTTAACTCTAATGCTGTTGGGTCTTGTGGGATCAGACGCAAACATGGGTCCATGAGACAATGAGAACAGAGACGATCTAGTCAAGTATATAACATATGTTCATGGGGATTCGTCAATCTGCAAAGTGCTCGACATAACCAAATAGATGTTTGACAAGCGAAGGATATTGACTTGATCCATCGCCTCCTTGTCGCCATGGTTGAGGATATATGTTATTTCACATGTATACATTTATTCATATGTTAAACAGCGTGCAGGTGCTAATGGTAACACAATGCGTATGGCGAGGATTCACAACCATTCATTGGGAGGGTAAATGGCCGTAATATCCCCTCCACTAAACTCCTACCAGACAAGGTGGCTTATATTTGGTCCGTTAGCACACATCACATATATGCACTTTTACCAAGGGTATCGCTTCTAAAATACACAAACAGTGTATTTGACATCCACTTTCAATACAAAACGCTTGGCGGATTGATTAACTGATAAGGGGAAAGGGCTGAAACGCTGCACTGGTCCAATAAACATAGCAATAGTCCAAATGCTCAGACACCCACATTGCCCTGTGCAAGACTGTGCTACGTGGAGTGTTTGCACATCGGTCCCGAGTAACTGCGACATTCGCCTGGGTTAGGGCGGCTCATGTTGTACAATGTGAATGACCAGTACACTATTTGTGTTTGGGACCATCACTGACTGTGATGCCACAAAAATATCAAATGCTGTTCAATACATTAAGGATTAGATATATTGTATTTTCAGCCAGGAAGTGTCTCGCACGTAAACATAAAATTTACACACCATGGACATACATAAATTGATGTATGTATCTGTCAAGGAGTGAGTTAATACCTTGTTATTCATTAGAATGACGTGTACAAACATGACCGAAGCACCGTCTCTATTTTCGTTGAGGATGTTGATTTTCAGGAGGCATGATGCTGCCTCAACATTTTAAAGATAGAATGATGTTGCCTCAGCATTTTCAAGAGGCATGATGTTGCCTCAACATTTGCAGGAGGCATGATGTTGCCTCCGCATTTTCCGGCGGCATGATGATGCCTCAGCATTTTCAGGAGGCATGATGTTGCCTCAGCATTTTCAGGAGGCACGATGTTGCCTCCGCATTTTCAGGAGGCATGATGTTGCCTTGCATTTCCAGCATCAGATGAGGAGGCATGATGCTGCCTCAAATTTTCATGGGGGCATTAATCAGCATTAATGCTGATAAATGCCCCCATGTGACGCTAGTATTTATTTTCTGTGTGAAATACACCAGCGATTAGCTGTATACGTCGTCGTTTAATACGATAAATTCACGAAAGATTAAATTCATATCATTCTGCTGGTATGTATAACACATTGTATTTTGCAAAGATAATCAATCCTGCGTTTAAGTCGATGTGCGTGTTGAATATTTCACATACCATACAAATTCGTAAGAGTTGTTTATATCCCACATTATATATGTGCTGATAATTTTGCTTGCCTTTGAATCAGACTATTATCACCATCACCCGTAAACAGTGGAAATAAAAACACAAATATATCTGCCCAAGTCAGAACAAATGTTTTTTTTTACACACAGGATGGCTGTGATCGTCCACGATTCAATAAATATACAGTCATTTGTATATGGCATAGATTTTCGACAATGAATAAACGGCAAATGCTAATTACTTTCATCTCACAATGTATATAATTTGAAATGCTTGCAATGAAATATTACAGTATAGCACATGTACTGGTTTTATATAATCGTATTTATCAGGAACCTTTATGATTTTATAGTGGTAACATATCTTATGCATTTTCGCAGGTGTTGGACCATATCTGACTTCAAAGGTGGACACTGTGTACCACCTGTGATTGTTTTGGATGCGGCAGGGATGATATATGACAAACCACTGAAAGGTAAATATGGCCTAAGTGTGATTTAATTTCGCAGTCTAGTTGGATAAAAGGGGCACTGCATCACCTCAATGCTCATAAATACAGATGCAACTTAGATTTGAAGGTGACGCACCGAATAAAAGTTCTTCGTCGAGGGTACCTCATACAGCTTGTAATAGTTCACGATCGACAGCATGAAATGACAAAGGCAAGCTGTGTACGCGTAGATGAATGTCCTAATCATGATTAATGGGTGTGGGATGCCATTGTAAAGTAAGTGTCAAGTTGAATGGGCAAATGGGTCATTCGACGGGGTGGGCTTATTTATGACCCAAAAAAAACACAACTGCTTCCTCTATCCTATTGTTGCGCTTACATGTCTCCTTTACATTTGCAGCTCCATGATTCATGGTTATATTTATGGCGCCAGTTAATATGTTCCGCAGTATGGAAAATTATAAATTGACTTGTATTTGGACGTATGCATAATCAACCTTTGAATAAAATTTAAATCATTTTCCCATGAACATGGAATTGTGATTGCGTTTTCATTCATCATTAGTAGTATAAGTAGAAATCTTTTAAAGGTAGTATAGTATTTATTTGAGGTCACATATCGCACAATTGTCGATGCTTTGGTGCAGATTGAGCAATAGTACGAACATGTTCTAACGTATTGACGCCTTCAACTAAGAGAATGCAATACATTTTCGTATTAGACGAATATAATCTGCATTGTAGCAGGCCACATTGTTGACCACAATAGAGAGCTCCCTACATATCACTGGGATTATCTAGTTTAGTTCCACCTTTGAAGTCAGATATGGTTATAAACCGCTGGTATATCCTGATCTTAGGGATGCAAGTACTACTTGATAGCCGCAAACGTTGACGTTGAATTCACAGCGCAGGTGTGACATAAGCAGTTACGCCAGGTGATCTGTGAATGATTGCATATTCAATTGACTAATCCAATGGCACTACCCTTTCGATTCCTTGTATGATAGCTTAATCCTTAACCAATACACGAAGTCTTGCACTATACACTTGACAGGAAATGGCATCCAAGTGATGCAACCATGTTATGTAAATTCTGCTTCATGCTTCATTTCTTGCATGAGCTGCTCTACATTGTGTGGGGTTATGTTAGATGCCTCCCGGTGTTTGGACTCAAATATCATAACACCATGCCCGCTACGAATGAATTCCAACTTGCGTTGCATTTACAACACCATGTGTGAGAATACCAGATTCCCACCAGCGGCCAAAGCGTGACATCCACCCAATCCAATGATAAACACCGACACACGATGGCTTGACTATGTATTTCGTGTCATCACAATCAGTTTCTTCCCTGGCCACATTCAACGTTATATCCCAATGCTTGGTAAACAGTTTACACCCTAATAAGAGTCCGGCGCTTTAAGCCAAGTGCGGCAGCCATATCATATTGCATATTGCCTTGATGTACTCCCACCAGCAGTGGCATTGTGCTAAGTTAAGTCCAGGAGGGCTTTTGTCAAGCTCCTTCTATGCTGTATGCAGCGATATTGTAAGTGGATATATACAGAATTAGATTTAGGACATCACTATCATGCCTTCTCGATTTCATGTTTCTCGTTGATAGTACTTTGTTAAAAGAGGCCATTTTGCGTGTCCCACTTAATTAATGCAGGCTATGAAACAAGTCGCTGCTCTGTCACCAGGCCTTCATTGTGAACCCTGAAAAATCCCGTATCCGAACGATTGGATATTACTTGCTTCTTTCTTCCATATTCTACATTGGCAATGAATTCATGTGCAATGGCACGCCTTTTATCTGTAACATTTTCGTCCATATACGATGATGGGCGATGGTCTAGATATGTAAAAAGCCTGTCCAATAGACATATTGCTGTCGGTAGTTGTTATATACCTATGATTGGCGGGGATCTTATGAGCAAAGCGATACGGTCTTTGTATATCCTTGAACAATGGACTGCCGTTGATATTTCACATCATTGTACTAACCTGGGACGGAGGGCGCTGTGCCCAGGAGGATTTAAGTGTCTAGTGTGTAGAACACCAGTATAGTCGGTAATGACTGGGAACCGTCGTTTATTTCGCCATGGTAACAGTGAGAGAAAGACCTGTTATATAATCATTAACTCTAGTGTCACTTGTGATTCTAAAACACATCAATGAGAGCATAATTGCTCTGATTGGTACAAATATTCGAGTTTTATGTTGTATGTTTTTGCCTATGTCTACGAAGCTTTATGCTTTTATTCGCTCACTACAATTGTGTTGTTTTCGCAGAGCTGTACTTTCACTTAAAGCCTTGTAAACATTAAATGCATACGATGCTGTGTATAAGCGCGCATTTCACTTACAGTGGACCGTGTGTTCAGTTACTAATGCCCAGTTCATCTGCTTCCCGGAGATGAAGATAAATAATGACATCGACGTAGCGCAATACTCATAGATGTTTACTTTGCGTGTTTCTCATTCGTTATCTCAATCATTTGGTCACATACGCCTCCGTAGCGCAAGTAGATTGCTTACTTAAACCAGCAAGGCCACATAGCTAAGTAGTCCAAGTGTATCAAAAATGTCAATATATCCAAGATTCCAGGGTTTGGAATCAGAAGTAAGTTTAAATTACATTAAACAGTAAGTAAGTAATAAGAATTGCGATTAACAACATAGTAACACTAATGTGTTACATGGCGCTAGCAATGATGATTTTAATATGCAAGGATGAGCCTGATTGAGTAGCTGCTGCCTTCCACGTTTGACAAAAATGGAGAATTCATACGGGTGAAGACCGATAAGAGAATATATATATATATATATATATATATATATATATATATATATATATATATATATATATATATATATATATATATATATATATATATATATATATATATATATATATATATATATATATATATATATATATATATATATATATATATATATATATATATATATATATATATATATATATATATATATAATACATTCACACATATTTCTGTTCCCGATGAATGACACAGGTAGAATAATTGTGACAACAATTATAGGCTCATGACAAGCCATTCATTTATTCACGAACAAACTTATTCACACCTCAGAAAACATATGGTTAGGTCACCCGACATGCCTGAAACGGGGCATCTGACAATACCACATCAACGCAAAACGACGCATGCTTGAAAATGTGTATCCGTCAGTCATGTTCGACAAGCTTCTCCTCTTCGAGCAGTATAAGAACACATCATGTACAATCATTATGTACAATCAGCAGGGTTACCTGTGTAGTATCTTCATGGCAAACAGGATTAATTCCAAATGTCTGCGTACCATTCGTCCCTGCAAATATGCAATTTAACCGAAGACAAATACCAGGCCATTTCAATCGGGCCAACAAACAACAAATATTGCACTGTAACTCTAAACACAATAAAAGGACATCATGATGCTTGTAGCGTTAATCAATATGTCCGCATGATTCCGGGGAGATGGGATAATACAGTGACTTCCCGATGAGCGATACGCAACCAGATTAGCGGCTGGCAAGCAAATGACTCTTGAGAAAACCTTCCATTTAAGACTTGCAAGGTGTGCGTGATATTAAGAACCTCCGTAGTGTTGCCATGTTAGAGTAGCGGTGCTCTGTGAGGGACCTTCTCAAGTGAAGTTGTTTCTTGGTGATATATCGACACGGTTGCAGTTATCGCATGGCAAAATGTGCGTTTGAGGCGATATGGGAAAATGATCTTTTTCTCGAGCTCCAGAGTAGGGAGCCAACGTGAACAGACCAATATCGTATCATAACAAATGTCTGTTTACCGTTTCGTCAGTTTTTATCAAGCGCGATCAAAAGATAAGGCACGTCTGCTCTGTGTATGTAGCGTGATTAGGTAACGAGATACATATACCACGAATATTACGCACAATTCTGAAGGCATAGGCAACGTGTAAGCTTACAAAGATATATTCAGTTGGTAGCACTGCTAGACGGCACGTTACCAATTAGCACACAGCAGCTAACTCAACTGCAAAGAAGCTCAGATGGTGTATCAGTTTAAGTACATAAACATCGTGCGAGTATGCACCATTGATCTCCTCACATCCTGTTTACGTGGCTTCATGACAGGACTATTGATAAGGGTTTGACAAATAGATGTTAACGGCATTCACTACGGGGTCAAGGTCAGATGGTAAGATGCCCTTTGTATCACTTGATAAAAGGATAAATGATAGCCGTATCGTCGATAAAGCCCGCCACCATAAATAACAAGGAACAATGGAAAGCAGACTGAACTTAGGGTTATGAGGTCTTGACTACTGTCAAGAGTCATAAGAGTCAGTTGGCTAGACATCATGTCGCGCAATACAGACATTTGTTCACCGGTGATGATATATTGTATATCACGTGCTTCTTTCTCTCTCTCTCTCTCCTGTGACATACAGCGGGAGGAGAAGCTGTGTGTAATGTTCGCGGCCTCGTCAATTTGACCAACAGTTGGACGATAATCAATCTCGCCACAGCAATGAACAGTTTGCATAAATTATATCGACATATTGAGTTCTCCAAATCCCACTGATCTATTATTCATCTTTGTCACAATGCGGTATTGGGCAGTAATCTATGCTGTACTATAATTAGCACGCCATTATGGAGCATTATGTACGATGTTGGGCGATTGTTTGAAATATATTAAGCGATTCTTCACCACGATAGCAAGAGACACCAAGACATGTAATATCATAAATGTAGATAACTGTCAATACCTTCCACACATAACCAAGAAAATCGATTGGACTTGGTTAGCAGGAAACAGCTCAAAAACGCAGTTGAAGTCGAGCATCGTATCTTCTCATGGATGAAACTGCTTGATAACCACATATAGCGAAACTTGTTAGGAGAACACAGATAAGTCCGATCAAAACGTCAGTAATAAATGCTGTGTGCTGCAGGGACGTACCTCTATCATTCCTTTGTAATTTGCTCTTGTTGTGTGTTTCATTGGGCATCGCTGTTTTCGCTTAACTGAAGAGATGTGCTTACTTCTAAGCGTCCTGTTTGCAGCTTTCCCACATATTTTATTGGACAGTATACAGGATTGGGCAAATGATAATATAAGCCAGACAGCAATTAACTCTATGCTTCACACATGCAACAATAAAGCAATCTGATCGACCAACAACCCCACAAGCCGCCTGAGAAGCAATCAACTCTCTGATTCTCACATACAAGAATGAAGCAATCAGATCACCCAACGACCCCACACGCCATCGCAATTCCCCGGATAAATCAAGCGTCCACTACAGATCCTTAATAGATAACCATCTATATCCCCAGGGAAGTGTTGAATTATCCCTGTATGTATGTATGTATGTATGTATGTATGTATGTATGTATGTATGTATGTATGTATGTATGTATGTATGTATGTATGTATGTATGTATGTATGTATGTATGTATGTATGTATGTATGTATGTATGTATGTATGTATGTGTATGTATGTATGTATGTATGTATGTATGTATGTATGTATGTATGTATATGTATGTATGTATGTATGTATGTATGTATGTATGTATGTATGTATGTATGTATGTATGTATGTATGTATGTGTATGTATGTATGTATGTATGTATGTATGTATGTGTATGTATGTATGTATGTATGTATGTATGTATGTTTGCACGCATATGTGTATGTATCTTTGTATGTATGAATGTATGTATGTATGTTTTGATGCATGCATGTATGTCTGTATGTATGTATTTATGAATGTATTTATGTATGATTTGATGTATGCATGTATGTGTATGTATGTATGTATGTCTATGTATGTATGTATGTATGTATGTATGTATGTATGTATGTATGTATGTATGTATGTATGTATGTATGTATGTATGTATGTATGTATGTATGTATGTATGTGTATGTATGTATGTATGTATGTATGTATGTATGTATGTATGTATGTATGTATGTATGTATGTATGTATGTATGTATGTATGTATGTATGTATGTATGTATGTATGTATGTATGTATGTATGTATGTATGTATGTATGTATGTATGTATGTATGTATGTATGTATGTATGTATGTATGTGTATGTATGTATGTATGTATGTATGTATGTATGTATGTATGTATGTATGTATGTATGTATGTATGTATGTGTATGTATGTATGTATGTATGTATGTATGTATGTATGTATGTATGTATGTATGAATGTATGTATGCATGTATGCATGTATGTATGTTTGTATGCATGTTATGATATGTGCTGTATTGTATGTATGCCTATATACATAAATCTAAGTGCATTAAAATTTGAATCAATACGGACTCTTTTTCTGTAGCAACTTCGTCATCTACAGAAGCAAAACGGCGATCTTTCACAGCCCTACTATTGAAAGGAAAAAATGGTCGGTTTGTTGTAGTATGTATGTATATGTATGTATGTATGCTTCATGCGAATGATTATCTTATATGAGTGATGGGACGAAATGCCGCATGGTCTAACAATCGAATATCCCCAAACTGTTGTTCTAAAATGGGACGCAGTTTACCACTATGCTATGGGAACTGGCTATTATGGATTCGGAAGCGCTAGATATGAGACCCTCTGTGATAATTTGATGTCACCATGATCACTTATACTAGAAGGTTTAATGATGCAAATTATTGTTTTGGCCTACTTCGAACTTTCCAAACGCTCGAAGTGGTGGGATTATCTATCACAGGCCTAGAACGGCGCTTATGTTTGTCATAAGTGATTGTGAATGAATTAAAGCATGCCTACTCATAACTTGGGAAGTCTTATCCAAAGGTGAAGACAACCATAAGCGAATAGTGAGCAAAGCTGTCAAACATCAAGGAATAAATGTGTCCATTGTATATAGTGTCATTTGTCATTAATGGATATTGGGTGCTCTTGAGGCCCCCGCATTGGCCTGGCAGAGCTAGGTGTGCTACGTGGAGTGTTAATAGCCAGTGCATTACTTTTGGTTGATCCCATCTATGACTGTGATGCCACAAAAGATCAAATAATGCTTAATAGATTTAGGATTAGATATATATTATGTTCTGCCTGGAAGTGTATCACAGATAAACATTGAATTTGATCAACATCATATTAATACGTATATTGATTTATGTACCTGCCACCGAGCGAGTTATTACTTTGCTATTCATCAGAATGATGCGTACAAAGCAAGACTGAAACACCTTCTCTAGTGTCTCATTATACAAGCTACTGAGGCGGAGAATTATTGATGATGGAGGCCTAAAATCACACATATTCGTCATTCCTAATGAACATAGGGCTTGATTCAAACCACGTTTAACACACTGGATTGAATAATGGCGCCTTTTCAACCTAGATCAAATGCGGTCATGACATGGTTTATGTTATGTCATTAATTGACCCAATCTGGTGAGGAGGCATATGTTTAGTTTTCACAGTCATGTCAATATTAAACAGTCGCCAACTTACTCCTGAAATCGCTAATCCGTGATATTCAGATTATCTTATTCTCAGCCTAGCAAGGGACTCTATATGGAGGATTTCTCCATGCAAATAGTACCCTGTATCCGGTCGTATATCACCAAAGTGAGCCATTCGATGTGCATTGCAAATACGAAATATATTGTGAATTGCAATCTTACAAAGGTAGACGCTTCACTGACGTCACGTAAGTATAATAATGACTTTTCCAAAGATCTGTATATTAGGCTGTATCTCAGGACTTTTGATGACGGCATGACTGACAGATGTTGAAAGCATTCACTCCATGGCAAGGTCAGATGATTATGATACCCTTTCTTCGACGTATGCACTTTTAGTCGGGATAAATGGTAATCAAGTCGTCGACAGGCCCGCAAGTATAAAACAAATCTCCAGTAAACAATGTAGAACACACTGATCTTGTGGGCTGCGATCTCCACGCTCTTTCCTGTTGACTTGTGGTCATTAAGATCTAGTGACCAGAGAGCATACCTAGTGATGACCAATATCATCCTGGCGATGATTTATTCATCCTATGAACTCATGCTCATCTGATGAACATAATATCATCCTAGTGATGAACATAATATCATCTTAGTGATGAACATAATATCATCCTAGTGAAGAGGATAAACGGTACAAATATCATCTTAGTGATGAACGTATCATCCAAGTGAGGACGACACATCAATATGATCCCTAGTGAAAATTAACATTTGATGAACATAATCCTGCTTGGATGAACTCTCCGTTACATGTAAGAAAAGAAGGAGGCAATCTCAAAGCCTAAAGATTATTGCTCATGTGAGGCAAAGACGTCAGATTTTCCATCGACGAGATCTGATTTTGTTAGATTACATGATTAGCAGTTTCAGACAATAAGCTGTTCTAAACGTTGTATGGCGAGATTGAAGCTGACATCCTATTATGATAATTACATAGTTTGACAAATTTTTTCAAAAAACTCTCAATGTTAAACGCGTGTTGCTCCTGTGACGATTGCTCTGGGTCAGCTTCGTTGTACATAAAAGCGCTGTAAAACAATTGTGATAAACATGACATTGAGTTCATCATTTGCACGATGAATGGTGGAGTGCGCAAAACCGCTCATTGAATAACAGGCACATCAATTAATGACAGTGTGTGGTTATTTGCGAGGGATAATTCAACACTTCCATGGGGATATATATCCCACGTAGACCGGGTTTTTTTTGCAATAATGATTTCGATAAGGATGGATGTCAGACCCTCTGCATTAAGCGCTTCCTCTGGGATCAGAGGTGTTCATAGTTTTTATGACGCTCTCTAGTATTTGCCTCCCCACTTCTCATCAGGTGGTTAGTTTGTTAATGATATGCCTTAAGCGATGCTGGTGGCTCTTCCGTGATTTCGCTTTGATGTTCAAGCATGCCGATACAAGCACCTCATATATCGTATTTTATATTAAGATGACAGCTATGGGGAAATATTGAGAATAGTTTTCACGAACTATTTCAGTCGATGGGACCACGGAGTGGCTAAGACAAAACTGCCGCTTATTAGCTGCGTTTGCTACATTCCATGTTGCCCTTCAGACCGGCGTGACTAGCAGGTAAATGGCAATATCGTCGCACTAATATCACGGGGAGTTCACGGCTTTGTGCCACGCCCAGATGTGACTTTAATATCTCTAAAAGAAATGAGAGTAAATGGTTTCAGCGAAATAAGTGTCTTGCAGATCAGCATAGAGATTGGTGATACTCGACATAATGTTCTTCTCTGAGTTTGATACGTTTCTAACATTCTCTTTAGTCTGGCTCCAAAAGAGTGCCTGATAAAAAAGAATACACGATTGCCAATATTTCATTTGTAGGGGCATGATCATCGTTCAGTGATATGCAATAAACACCCTGATCGTGGTATGGTACATGTTTGCTTGGCGATAATCAAGTACGTAATTTGCACATGTTAGCTGTTCACTGCCCACCTGGTAGTCATAGCTTCGTCAATATACCGATGACCGAAGCATCACCAAGGCGATTAGCCTCCAACGTTTGTATACAGGTGTGCATACTGGCCTATAGTTTATGTTCCAATAACGTTGCATTACAAAACCTGTAACAGAGCCAGATTACCACCGATTGGCGGTTGTAGTAGGAATCTTCACCCCCTGTCAAATACGAGTTAGTGTTTGTGGTCAACACGTGGCATAAGGAGCGCCACCCAATAAACAGACTATTGAGCATTAAATCAGATGCGGTTTTCAACGGCTTTTATATCCTGATCGTAAGCATAGAAGTACAACTTGTGTGCCACAAACATTTCCGTTTTATATACTTCGCATGTGTGATATAAGCAGTTGTGGCAGGTCGTCCGTAAATGATCCCATATTTAATTACATAATCCATAACACCCCTCAAGATTCCTTTTATCATAGCATAAATCTTTAAACAATGCGCAAAGTCTTGCACATAACCCTTAGCTCCGTTATGTATTTAGCTCTTTAAGCCAAGTGATTCAGCTATATCACATGGCGTATAGAGTTGATGTACTAGAATTCAGGATTGCTGCAAACCTAGAGCCCCTGTTCATGTTTTGAGACATATAATGCAATAATATCAATTCTGTGTTGGTGACTGATCCCCACGATGATCGACGCGATGACTATAGCTATATTTAAGCATTGCATAACAATCCTCGTCGTATGCATGAACACTGTTGTTCCAGCAAATACATTCATAATGCGCGATCATAAGTAACCCACTTAATTGTCCATTCCCTCCCTGGTCCACGTTACGTGATTTCCTCGATTTTGCTATGCCCCTTGATAAATCCCATGCACTATAACCCGGGGTTATCAACTGACAAGATGTAAGTTAAGAGAGTATTCGACTGGACATCAAGCAAATTTACAGTCTGGTCAACATCCTTAGTAAGCAAAATAGGCACTTCTTGCCAATGATTGGCAGGGCACCTACGAGCAAAGTGTTGTCTTATTGCCTTGGCCACCCGTATCCAGTAGGTCATTTGTGGCCATGCTTAGAAAAGAGTCTATGAGGAATTAAGTGTCTAATGTGTTGCACAGTTGCTCTATATAGACAGTAAAAACTGGGAACTGCCACATATTCGCCAATCAAAACACTTCAATGACTGTATAATAGCTCTGACAATCAAAACAGTTTTTATGCTTTGTCTTTGCCTACGTCAACGCCGCTATTTAGAATTATTGTCTCATTACCATTTATTACATATAGCAACAGAGCTTCGCTTTCAATTAAAGCCTTGTAAACATTTCCTGTACAAATTGCTGAGTACAGGCAAATATTGCACTTACATTGGATGGTGTAAATAGTTACTTATCACTAGGTCACTAATTAATGACACAGACCTAGCGCAATCCTGATAGTGATGAATGTTCACTTTGCGAATTCCGTTATCTCAACTTCTCAGTAATTCGCGTAGCTTCCCGACTTTATAAATATATATATATATATATATATATACTATATATATATATATATATATATATATATATATATATATATATATATATATATATATATATATATATATATATATATATATATATATATATATATATATATATATATATATATATATATATATATATTTATATATATTATATATATATATACATGCCGTTTCGTCAATTTTTATTACGCACCATTCACCTAAGCTACGTGAAAGCTCACAAAGACATTTTCAGTTACGTACATTCGCATTGCTCGTGGGCACATTGCCTCAGCGTAACCACCAAGCACACAACAGCTAAGTCAACTGCAAGTAAGCTCAGCAGATGTCTCAGTTTAGGTACATGAACATCGTGCGAGCATGAACCATAGATCTCCGCACAACCTGTTTACGAGGCTTTATGACAGAACTATTGATAAGAGTTTGGCAGATATATATTACCAGCATTCACTACGGGGCCAAGGTCAAAAGGTAAGATGCCGTTTATATCACTTGTTAAGGCCCGCCGACATCAATAACAAAGGAACAATAGAATCAGACTGAACTAGGGGGTTACGAGATCCTAACTGCTGGTTTGTCGCAAAATGAGTAGGATGGCTAGACATCGTGTCGCGCAATGTATACCTCTGTTCATATTCACGGTCAATACACTGGTGATGATATATTTTATATCACAGGCTTCTTTCTGACACTTTTGTGCGATGGACCCGCCGATGTGACATGCAGTGAGGGGGCAAATTGGAAAACTTGCGCGCGGCCTAAATAATTTGACAAACACTGGGACGATATCACGGATGTTATATTTGTTTGAAGTCATAATACAGTCTTAAAACTCGACGTTTTTGACAACTGGACATATGCTGACCTGGGCAAAAATATGATGCTGATCAACAAAGAAAATCCTCAAGGCGTTTATTAATGAAGTGAATGTTTATGTAAATGGGGAGGGTTATTTTGTATGCTGCTTTGCATGGTCGTTCGGGCCAAGATTGGGTCAGAATTTATGATAAATCGAGGCGCAGCAGACATTAAGTTATGATTTATGTGACCACGAGCATATGTACATACGTTGGATTGGGCAGCAGTGCACTCTATTCTATGATGAGCATATCACTGTGGAGCGTCTGCACCAATATTGGACAATAGTTTAAATATATAGCAAGCGATTCCTCATCACGATAGGATAACCAACAGGGATGGGCTACTAAAAACTGTCCGAGGGATAACAATCTAAAAACACAATATTCTGATAGTGAACTTTATCAAACATGGCAGTTCAAATTGTTAGGCTTTGAATGTTACTATCCGCCCTTCTATAAATAATTAGACGCAGTCGATTACCATTACCCTGTCTAGTCATTGATGAAACTGCTTTGATAGCCAAAAACAGCGAATCTTGTTAGGAGTAAGCAGATAAGTGTGAGCAAAATGTCAGTAATAAATGCTGAATGCTCAACTCTGTCATTACTTTGTTATGTGCTGTTGTCGTGTGCTATATTGAGCATCTCTGTTTTCGCTCGGCTACAGAAATGTGCTCATTTATGAGGTTCCTGTTCGCAGACTATATACAGAATTGGGCAAATAACGCATGAGCCTGACAGTAGTTAACTCTTTGCTTCTCACATACAAGAATAAAGCAATCTGATCGTCCTACGACCTCACAGTCTGTCGAAATTCCCTGGACAAATACACGCCGTTTACAGATCCCTATCAGATAACCATGTTTATCCCAAGGGAAGTGTTTAATTAACTTTGTGTGTATGTATGCACACATTTATGCATACATATATGCATACATATATGCATACATATATGCATACATACATACATACATACATACATACATACATACATACATACATACATACATACATACATACATACATACATACATACATACATACATACATATACATACATACATACATACATACATACATACATACATACATACATACATACATACATACATACATACATACATACATACATACATACATACATACATACATACATACATACATACATACATACATACATACAAACATACATGCATGCATGTATGCATACATGCATGCATGCATGTATGCATGCATGTTATCACCAATTTGAATATAGATGACTTGTTAATGCAACTTCACGAACAGCTAGACAGAGAATTGTTCACTTGAACTACGTGAGTCAAGTGATTGCAAAATATTACGACTCAGCAATGCATTATTTATGGGAAATATAACACGATGACCATGCAGATTTCTAACAGATAACGAAACATCCATTTTATCCGCTTACACCGGGCACATCGATACACTCCTTGAAAGGTTACTGATTCGTTAGTTGTAAGACAAGCTTTAGAAAAGAGATGCGTGTCTTTCACTATAACTTCTGTCTAAGCTGCTAAATTGGAGCAGTGACCTTTTCCTAAAATAGACTATTTCAGACAATCAAAAGTCGAGGAGCTTGAATTTAACTCAAACGCGGTTGACGCAAACATGGGCCCATGCTATAATGAGAACAGAGACGATCTAGTCAAGTATATGACATATATATGCATGGGACTAATATCGATTCGTCATTCTGCCAAGTGCTCGACGTAACATTAACAGTTATTTACGAAAGAGATGTTTGACAAGCGAGGAATATTGACATGATCCATTGCATATCGCCTACAATAGTTGAGGATATACGCTGTGTCACATGTATACATATATGCATATGTTAGACAGCTTACAGAGGCCAATGGTAACCCAATCCGGACGGCGCGGATTCACATCCATTCTATTGGGAGGGTAAATGACCTTACTGTGCCGTTCCCTGCACACATCACATAGATGCGCTCCTACCAAGGGTACCGCATCTGTAGCACAATACAAACAGTGGAAAGACACGCTTTGATATAGATATCTAAATCTATGATCACCGCGTCAATATACGCGTTTATTATTTCAGACTATCAAGTCCAATAAACGGAGCAATAGTCCCTCAAAAGAAATGCAAATATAGATATCAGATATGGCCTATGTGTGATTTCATTTTGCAGCCTAGTTTGATAAATGGGTAACTTTTTCATATCAATGCGCATTCAGATGCATTTTGCCTCTATGCAGTTTTTATTTGACGATGATGCGCCGAATAATAGCTCTCCATTGAGGACACCTTATGTAGACTTACATGCCAATTCTTGTGGCTGACTATGCTGAAAGACGAAGCTGTTGTTATTTGCAATTGTTCTCGTGGTCAGAAATCTCAGACATGAAATCACTCAATATTTGGTCCGTGTGGAAAATGAGATACTTAAAAGATATCTGTCACATTAAGCTCACGTAATAGAATAAAACCAGCTGTATGATTTCACATAACGACATCAAATGATTCATTAACTTGTTTTGGCGAGTGACTGAAATGCCACACTGTTCCAACTTCCATCGAAAGGACAACAAGTGTAATATTGATGCACTTATGGATTTGATAAAGATGGATGTCAAACCCTCTGCATTAAGCGCTTCCTCTGGGATCAGAGGTGTTGATAGTTTTCATGACGCAGTCTATTGTTTGCCTCTCCACTTATGTCATTCCAATCTCATGAGGTGGTAAGTTTGATATTGATATGCCCCTGTCTCACATTGCCGGAGCAGTCCCTGGAAAACCCCGGAGCATCTCGGAGGCGCCATCCATGTTACATTCCCGGAGAGAAGACGGATCTGATTAAGAAATAGACAACACGGAGGCAACACGGAGTCGACATGGATGTGTACGTTGCCAAGCTGGTGCTGACACGGATGCCCCGTGGGCGACGCGGTGCACCCCGGAAGACGTCGGCAATAACACGGAGAATCCCGAAAAAAACCACGGAGGATCCCTGAATAAACACGGCAGAGTCTGGAAGACGCCGGAGGCACTCATTTGTGTTGCTGCCGGGACAAATTCAAAACGATGGTGCAGGTTAAATGGTTTACTCGCAGCTCGCGGAGGCCTCCGGAGGCCCCCTGACACGGACACATGATAGCAAAGTCAATAGGTTACCAAACGGAGCACCAAGAATTGCTACTCTGGGGTCTTCCGGGGACTACACCGGCAATGTTAGACATGGGCATAAGGTATTCAAGCAAGCCTATATAAGCACCTCATATCAGGTAGTTTTTGTTATGACGACAAAGTTAAGCAAATATTGAGAATGGACTTCATGAACTATTTCAGTCGATGTGACCAAGGAGCGGATAAGGCAAAACTTCCGGTTTTTAGCTGCGCTTGCTGCCCTTTAGACCGACGCAAATGGCAATATTGTCTCACTTCTTTCACGGGGCGTTTTGTCTTTGTGACACGCCCAGAAGTAACTTTAAGCTCTTTAAAGGAAATGAGAGTAAATGGTTTCAGCGAAATAAGTGTCTTGCAGGTAATCTTGAAGTTGGCTGAGTTTGATACGTTTCGAACATTCTCCTTAGTGTCTGTCCCAAACGAACTCTGTCTGAAAAGAAAGGAATTGTCGATTGTCAATATTTCATTAGTAGGAGCATTGGGCATGTAGCGTTGCTAATTCTCCTGCTTAAAGAACAATAAAAATGATCCATTGCTTAATTGTACACCATTGGTACACTCGCAACACTTCTTTACAATTGCTACTCAATAATTCATCGAATTAGCCATCCATTGAAATGCGTTAAATATGCTAAAATAGCACTTGCATTATCTCTCTTTGTGTCAGATGCGGTTATCAACGGCTCGTATATCATGATCGTAAGGATATAAGTACGCCTTGTGGGCCATAAACATTTACGTTTGATATACTTCGCAGGAGTGATGTAAGCAGTTGTGACAGGTCGTCTGTTAATGATTCCATATTTGATTACTCAATCCAATAGAACACCCCTCAAGATTCCTTTTATGATAGCATTCATCTTTAACAAATGCACAAAGTGTTATACATAACCCTTAGCAGGAAATGTCATTCTAGTATGGATCAATATTCTATGTAGTCTGGTTTTCGCTTTACTTCTTACATGAGCTGCTCTTAGGTTATTGTTAGTTGCAAATGTAACGCAATGCGTAAGCCGAGCCGCGAGCAGGTAATGCCCTCGTTGCGATTGTTTGCCAATTCGATATGTGATAGCGATGATATATATATGGTTACAGCATCTTCTCCAACCTACAGCAGGTCGACGGATGTCCTGTGTATCACCTACCAAGATCAATGTTGAATAGGCTCGTCCATGTATATATAACAGGGTACAATAGAGGACGGACTGGTCCAGAGCAGTGTCCATTGTTTATTTACTCTATAATGCTGGCTTGCAGTTGTATATGCCAGGCAGCTAGTCAGCGTGTCAGGCCATATGGGCTTGTATGCATATACACGTCCAATACACAGACGATGATGTAATAGATAGCTTATTCCTATTACCGAGTCACTTAAGTTGGGTGGTGCCGCCATAGTAAAGCTTTGATGTATTGTAGGCGATGTCGTAAAGAGGAGAGTTGTAAAACATACCAGCTGAATTATCGACCATAAGCAACAGGCAAAAGTCTCGTCACAATTAATGTGATTACTTAACAATTCAGTACAAATATGGAAAACTGCAGATGGCTTCCGGAATACACGTTTGCTAGATATTTATATGTTAAGTCTGTCTGCATTATACGCCCACCAGCACCAACTGTTCACTAATGTCATACACGCTTTACATCATATTGACAAATACTATCACAATCCGTCAAAAACCTAGCATTGGTCATAAGGTAACAAGGTGCTATGAATATGTACAAATCGGTACAGTCATAATTAATGGATATACCTGTAATCAAGCTATGGCAGAGGTAATTTGATTATGATTACTGAATTCATCCACTGGAGATACATTACTGACTTGCTGGAGATACATTACTAAACAAATGCATTCCCATCTGCTGGAAATCTCGCGGAATAGAATGTTAGCTGTCTTGTGCTTAACCGTGTTTGGACGATCATAAAAGCACACAATAATGGTGTAGTAGATTGGCTGGTATAACGTATTGAACACGCCACTTATCTAAGCCAAATATCGTGTTGGTTTACTCTTAAATACGTTGCCTTACAATCCACATCATACGACTGAAAACTATTGCAGGCGATGTGGTAAAGAGGAGAGTTGTACAACATAACAGCTGTATTATGATCACAATCAACAGGCAAACCTCTCGTCACAATAAATAACACAGTGAGGATATTGACGAAACGAAATTGGTATGAATATATCAAATCCGAAAGTTGAGTAATACAACAGATATATGGAGGGTAAAGCGTAGCTAAAGTTTAACTGATAATACTTAAATTTAACATAATAAATTTGTCTAAATAGATTGATTGTTGGTGCGGTGGTGGGAATGTACATCAGCTAAATTTTTTTGAATTGGGAATTGTAACAGTGTCAATGTACTGTGTGTGTTCGTCCAACCTATGAATTCTTTCACAACTAATTCAGCTGACCCAATCGCAGCAACAATGTATTCGTTCCACTAATCTGCAATGTCCACTGCGTGCCATAAGTAGCGTTTATAAACTTTATTGCTCGGACTTGCTTTATTTATAAACCTCTGTGATATAGCACGAAGCCTCATGATAATACCATACTAACACAAAATACGGGGCAACCCCAGCACATACCACAAAGGCTGTCTTTTAATTCCGCACGATATAGATTGTTGGGTACTGAATTTAAGAGTACACAAAC
>CM067356.1:3963589-4078589 GCA_034190875.2 Urechis unicinctus
CACTACAAAAGCTAGATAATAATGAACATGATATTGAGTCATTACTTCATAAATTGCGGAGTGCTCTATAGCGCGCATTGAGTTGCAGCCTTTTAATGGTACATCACCCGAGGACAGTGCATGTTTGCTTGTAGGGGCTAATTCAACACTTAAGCGGGATATAGATCCTATGCAAATAGGACAGTTTTGTGTGCTCTTTCGCTCGCGCAAGTATGCCTAAAGATCCCAAAGATAGCAAATTTAAAGCAAAGGATATCGACCTTTAATGTAATAACACGATGATAACATAAATGCTGATTAACTTACAATGCCCCCATACAACAAATTCAATTCGGCGCAGCAATTATAATTGGGAAAAGAATTAGCGACGAACTGTATGGGTCTTTTAATGTGATGAACTGCTCGGAATCAAGCAGCGAATAATTCAAATAATTGATTTAATCCAATATTCTGCCGGTATGTCGAACACATTGCCTTTTGCTGGTGGGGATAATCAATCCAGTGTTTATGACAAGCTATATACCCACTAATAACCTCGTCGACTATAGTAGTTGAGTTTTCACATAAATAACAAGGAATTCTTGTTTCCGCACCCTAACCAGTTCAGAAAATATGGTTTTCACAAACCATACAAATACATGTCTCTTATATCGCGTATTAGATAGACTCTGATTTGTGTTTGTCTTCCATTTTGACTTTTATCACATAACCGATAAACAATCGAACTAAAAGTCTAGATATGTGTATAAGATCATAACAAACACATGTTAACTGACAGGACGACTTTGATCGTGTACGATTCAATAAATATACAATCGATGTATGATTATAATGGCGACGATGAATAAATAGTTAATGCTAATCTTTTTTCATCTGATTGTGCATACAATATGAAATATCGCAGATGAACAAAGCGCAAACTGCAATATCTATCAGTTGGCGAGTTTGGAAACTTAGATTACATTTATCTTTATGTATGTAAAAGATGAATATAATCTGCTTAAGATGTGAGTGAGGATAGTCTGGGATTATCCAGTGATAACCTATTGTGTACCATCAATATCAGTAACATGTGAAATGTGAAATGTGAAATTATCCCCTCAGAGCCAATGCAAATGATGCAACATAAAGCCACAGATTGTACATTCACAAGGAAAATGGGATGGATGTGTTTGCTTACTGTAGAACGATTACAGATTGAAAAAGCCATCGTTTTATTTTGCAATTCAGCTTGTTGGTCTTACCCTTTGCATAATTGAGATGAGGGCCCGTGGTGTTATCAAATCCGACTAAACACATCCTTCTATAATCAATTGTTTTGGTAACATACAATGCAAAATGATGTCAAACTGGAGGTTTGTGTAAAACTAGGGTTATAAGAGTTTCAAATACGATAGTGCATACATACATGCATACATACATACATACATACATACATACATACATACATACATACATACATACATACATACATACATACATACATACATACATACATACAGACATACATACATACATACATACATACATTACATACATACATACAGAATACATACATACACACAGACATACATACATACATACATACATACATACATACATACATACATACATACATACACATACATACATACATACATACATACATACATACACATACATACATACATACATACATACATACATACATACATACATACATACATACATACATACATACATACATACATACAGACATACATACATACATACATACAGACATACAGACATACATACATACATACATACATATACATACATACATACATACATACATACATACATACATACATACATACATACATACATACATACATACATACATACATACATACATACATACATACATACATACACACACATACATACATACATACATACATACATACATACATACATACATACATACATACATACATACATACATACATACATACAGACATACATACATACATACATACATACATACATACATACATACATACATACATACATACATACATACATACATACATACATACATACATACATACATACATACATACATACATACATACATACATACATACATACATACATACATACATACATACATACATACATACATACATACATACATACACACATACATACATACATACATACATACATACACATACATACATACATACATACATACATACATACATACATACATACATACATACATACATACATACATACATACATACATACATACATACATACATACATACATACATACATATATACATGCATATATACATGAAGGGTGGTAAAGATCAATGCCAAGCTATTATACTGCCGATAATCAACATTACTATAATGCAGTCACACTATTGTGGATAATTAGTTATACCCATCACGGCTTACTTGCAAAGTGGAAATATAAGTAGGATCTTGCTGCAACAGCAAATCATTCGGATAAACACTAGTCTGCGTTTAGAAGTAATCAGTAAAGCAATACCTGGCAACGGGTGGAAACGATCGATTTGTAAAGACAGAAATATATATATAAGATGTATAGCTTAGGTAATGTTGCATCTTTATAGCTTATTGATTTAGTCAACAGCAAGATCTAATCGACAGTTTATATTGACCTCTGTGACGCACATCCCAAGACTAACTGTTTTGTTTGTTACCAAATGAACATATGTTGAACAGTGATAAAGCTGTCTGTTCCATCGTCAATATTCCCATATTCACATGGTTATGCGTGTAAAGGTCTGTCGCATCTGGACGGTAAAACTACAATTAGATTACACATAACGACACAAAACGCTTCGTTTACGCTTTATTGGTGAGTGACAGAAATGCCACACTGCTCCAACATTAATCTGTCCGAAGTATTATGAGTGTAATATTGATGCACTTACGAATTCGATATGGGTGGACCTCAGACCCTCTGCATTAACCTCCTCGTCCGTGATCAAAGGTGTTATTAGTCTTTATGACGCAGTCGAGTGTTTGCCTCCCCATTCATGAATTCCAATCTCATGAGGTGGTTAGTTTGTAATTGATAAGCCTAGAACGGTGCTCATGGCTTTCCTGAGGTTTTGCTTAGGTAATCAGGCATGCCGATAAAAGCACTTACGATGACAACTATAAGCGAATATTGAGAATAGTTTTCAGGCAATGTTTCAGTCAACGGGTCCATGGTGTAGTGTGGATAATGCAAAACCTCTGAGCGCCAATACGGGTATTGGCTCATATACGACTGTGTTTGCTACATTCCATACTTGCCCTTTGGACCCACGTGACTGAGCCATTTGACCCTTTGTCACGTCTATTTGACACGTCCAACTTTGAGTTTTCGAAAAGGAGTGAAAGTAAATTCTTTCAGGGCTAAATAAGTTGTATTTTTGTAAGACGTTATGTCACAGTCAACTGCTGTATACTCACGTCACTATGGGAGTATAATAAACTGAAGTAAAAGCCGAGGAATTGTGCATTGAACTGAACCATAGTTTTGCCCTTTGTCAGTGGTTACTGGCGGTAAACCTGCGACACAAATTATCGGCATTTGTAAGGAATCCAAAAGCTGGTTATGCATGAGTCATATTAGCTAAGCGTATTAATGTCTGTTGAATGAGAGTCCGTTTATGAGGTTCTTTTACAGGTGATGAGCAACCTTAATTGACAAGACGTGAGGACACAATTAACCTTCCTCAGACCTCTCTATCAAAAATTCAAGGGTTCAGAATTAGGTGCAGATATGGTCATCGCAACCAAACATCCGCGACGCAAGGCGGAACTCAAGGCAAACTGGTATGCTTTGATCTGTTAGACGTCCGTATTCTTAAAACAATCCATTTTGTTGTAGCCCGAAGGAAGTCAGTGGGAAAATAAGATTGTTCTAGCCCCGAAACGACAGGGAAATGTTTTGTATTGTACAAAAGGGGCTTTATTGGACAAAAGTGGGATTTATAAAAATAAAATAACCAACGGCCAATACTTTTATAAAGGTCATGAAGTTTATAAACATAACTACTACAACATAAACAGAGCTATTGTGTTGGCATGATATTGACATTGGTATCTTATGATGTAGACATTCATCTAACCTAAATCCTTGAGGCAGCTCTTTGGTAGCGTGGAACGAGCAAGCAGGTCATAGATCAACCAACACCCTGTATTGGATGTTCTGACGCAGCGGTTTGTAACGGAATCTATTCCGAGGTCAGGGTCAGATAGATGGATGTCCTGTATATCACCTACACATTTTAATTGGGCCTGCATGCAGTATCTTGCGACAGCATCTGTTCCAAGGTCAAGGTTGAAACATGGGACGCCAACATCTCACTTACTCATTTCAACAGATTGATTGCATTGAGATTGACCTATTGATAGTCTGTTGTTGCTGTAAGAGCCAAGATGTCGCATCGTGCAGACCTACGTCCAATATTATGCAAATGCCCGTGTATTATCCAAGCTTTGGTATTAGGGGGTAACCAGCTCAGTTTTATGCATATTAGGATTTTCTCCAGTGATGACCAAATAACGTATATTTTTATGAAAAAGGTGCCATTGATAATTTAAAGCTTTGTGGAACTATTTATCCGCCCAAAACGGTAAAATGTCCTCAAACTGGTAACCTGCATGTGCAAAAGAAAATGTGGTATGCTTACCGAAACAAGCCCCAGGTAAAGTAAAGCTGCGGTGATGTCATCGGAAACTAATCGACTTGATATTGGAAGACATAATATCAGGTTTGAGCCATAATAAAGGATACTGTAGACAACTGTATTATTCCGTTGACTTAATCGACTGCATTGCTGCTGATTGTCCTGTCGCTATTGACGAAACCACACAACGCCATGATATTGATTATCATCAATGCATTAGGTAATATGAGGCTTTGGCTTTGGTAGTGGTTATTTGATTACGACGTCTGGCAGTCGTAGAAATACGACATATGTTACAGTAACGATATGCGATTGAATTATTTTAAGAAACCGACGAACAATAAATGATGGGGTCCCATTAAGCAAGAGAGACTATGTAATTAAATAGAGGCCTATCTACATAGCTGTCGACTACATTTTACTTAATTTTCACTGATTGTCCTGTCACAGTAGACGAAACCACTTTAAGCCATGATATTGATTGCCATCAAAGCATTTAGTAATAGATATGACAGTGGTAATTGCAGACATAAATGACTTAAGGGTATGTTGATTACACTTTGTACACAACTGACGGCTCATCAAACACTGACCAAAGATACATTACTTCGTATCTGTAATCTTGCTTGGGTGTAATTAACTTCCATACAGCTGTATCACATTGGAAGCTAGAGTACAGCTGACCTCGCGTTGATTGCATAAAAGTATAAAAGAGGTTGCCCAGAAATGCATGATTCATGGAATGGCACCCTGTAAGCAATTCGTCATCTTCACTGCCAATGCATGCTTGCTTGCGAATGTTAAATTAGCTTTCCATACCGGGTTTAGAACCCATCCCATGAATACACCTAATGCCACATTATTGAAATATACCGCTGTAGTATTGCTCACTAAATAGATTTGGGCCCTTTCTGGTATCGAACTGTTGATGTGGAAAAATCGATGCGCTAAACATGGGGCTAGGAAAGCTTTTGCAATCCACCGTCATCCACAGATACACATGTGCTTAGTCCGAACATTTGGTTGCGCTACTATTACGCTATTTATGGACAAAAGATGCAATTGAAATTATGATCCTGTCTAAAACTCACAGGACACATACAATAAAACATTAAACGGTTAAAGCACATAATGAGATTATTACTATGTCTGTCCTGCATCCTGATAAAATACAGTAATTGCAACAATAGTCAGAGTTAGGTAAAGACCTGAAACTTGCAACAATAAAATAAGTTTAGACATGCTACTGTTGTATTTGACTGAATGACAGGTTTCATGCATAAGCATATGCAACCATCAGTTGTTATTTAAGTTTCCTCTTTGGTCATCAGAGCTCATCGACGAAGTTTCTCGGGTACAATTCGCCATTCACACCACAATATTCACATCACAATTCATGGCGTAAATAGTTCATTCCTATCGGCTAAAAATCTAGAGAAAAGGGATGTTATCTTGTATGTGTGCGCCTTTAGAATGGGTTTCAGCGGAATCGCACGATAATTGTGAAGTAGAATATGAAACATAAAGACTCCAAGACCAGGTTCTGCTTGTATTTTGAAATTATACATATTTCGATCTGGGCGAGGTCCACATGAAGCAAGGAAAGGCAACTGGGCGGCACATGAAGAACCCCAAGGTCACGAAGGACTCGAGGATTTAACCATAGTACACAAGTTGAACAGCAAAGTATCATTGATTAACCCATGGGCATTTTAGTAGATTGACAAGTGATATACAAAGTGATTGACAAACGAGTGGCTAGCTAAGTGTCAATTGGTGGCTAGTGGATTAGCAGATGTATCAATACCAGCGTGGATCTGAGTACCAAGAGGGGACTGGTTAAATCATAGTTGTTTAAGACCAGAGAATAACAGTGAAGTATCAATATCTAGCTCAACCGTTTGCAGCTGGCCCAAAATGCGGCCGCCAGAGTGGTTACCCGCACCAGGAAATTTGATCACATCACCCCCATACTCCAGACCCTTCACTGGCTCCCTGTGCATGTAAGGATTGTGTATAAGGTGCTCCTGGTGGTGTTTAGGGTCATACACAATCTTGGTGCACCGAAGTACCTCGCAACCCTCCTCAACCCGTATGTTCCAGTGCGAGCACTCCGTTCTGCGAGCACAACAGCACTCTTGACAGTCCCGCGGGCGAGAAGGGCTTTTGGCGAAAGATCTTTCAGGACTGCTGTGGAACAATCTTGATGACAGCCTCCGCCAGGCGCAATCCATCGAGGCGTTCAAGAAAAGTCTTAAAACACACCTATTCCCAACAGAACGTGCATGAACTCTCAAGCGCATAGAAATGCATATAATGTTGCGCTCCCAAAATAAATGACATTATTATTATTATATTATTACTACCCAAATTCCAGAAACCATCATATAGACCGTGATTGGTGGTATCCCTGCAGGTAAATAACACAAGAGTACAAATATTAAGTTCTTTTTATCTGACCATGTGTAATATGCATCTTAGATGAAACAAACATGGTTTAAAGCATGGTACTGGTCAATTACCAACCGTGGTCGCCTTTGAGAGGTTCATTAAATAGAACAGCGGGTGACAATGTACATTGATCTCCTAACGTCCAGTTTATGATGCTTCATGGCTGTGCTATAGATAGCAGTAGTCCACATTGACGTCAGCATCCACTTCATGGCAGAATGCGCTATCAATCATTCTTTCACTTCAAGGACAAACAATTGCATCTCTCCAATATGGGCCATTCCAGTTAATGAGAAGGTACAATACATAGCGAACCTGGGCAGTGGATTGCTACCAATGGCAATCGTATTGATAGATAGAATGTAAAACTGATCGGATCTGCATCTATATACCAATAGCGATGCAACTTGTACGCTATTACGCTCCGGCCTGTTCGGGTTTCATGAACACGTCTTAGAGGGCTTCGTACGTATCAACTTATGCGGCTTCAGCTGCTCTGTTAAGGTAAAACAGTAAATACTGGCATCATTAGTTTACCTACCTGAAATCTCTCAGCATTGACAGCATTAACGACTTCATTAAGGAACCTTTTCACATGCCTTACATATTCAATCTAACAATGCTATATGTCTTTATGTTGGTCTAGTGGTAATGCTATTTTGGAAACCAATGCACCTTAATGTAGGATTAATATTACAGTTTCACTAGCATGTACCTTATTCCGCGATTTATGTTTTAGAACATGATATATATTGCTTATTCATCGCCTCACCATGTGTTTATTATCCGCAAAGAGATATTGAATAGGCTCTTACCTACCATGACACCTCAGGTAAATATCCTTATTGATTAAGGAGAACAATCGCTAATCACTACACATGACTCAATACCCTCTTCATCACAAAAACACAATCAGCAGAACTGCACCCTCAAAGTAATGATGCTTTGGCAAAGAGTTTTAAAAGCCCTATTATTTCCGCTTGATAAATAGTCCGCCATGATACCATTAAGTAGCTGAATGATCATGCTCCGTGTGAAGTATTAGACTATTCTAGCAAATTATGTCTGATGGGCACACATATCGCGTTGCTTACCTCTGTTAGCTGATTATTCAAGGGAGTATGTCTGCAGTAACACAGTGGGGATATTGACGAAACGCAATTTGTATGACGTTATCGCTATGGCTCATATTACTGTATCGTATAACCTCTGTTATATAGGGTGAAGCTTGACGATGGTTCTAAAGACACACTATATGTGTAAATATGTCTTAATTACATACAGAGTTACCACCAAACCAAACGACAAAATCTGTCGATTGCCGCATGATAAAGATGTTTCGTTAATGTAAGTAAACCAACATGACATGTTTTATAGCGCTCGTCCGTTCAATACTGCCAATGTTACAGAGTTTTCAATTGAGTAAACATATACACACGGTTTATATACACAGCACAGCAATATGTGAATATGCACGTATATTGTCAGCTGAAATCATGGTCAACTTTAGGGGCCGGCCATATTTGTTCTTTCTATATTCTATACCGTTTTCACTCATGGCTATCATTTTAGCATATGAAATATATTCAAGGCATTCAAGTGTCATTATTAAAGTCGATCATTTGTATTTTGCTCATGGTAGTGATTTCCTATGCAACTGCCTTACAGGGAGAGCTTACATGTCAAAGCCAATATTGCAAACAAATCTATACCATAATTCAAATGGAAAGACTGCTCGAATATAACTGTATTCTGGCAAGATATCAATTAATGCAATCATATTAAACCATGAACTCATGCATCATATTCGAATGAAGCTATGGTAGTATGCGGCCACTGGGTCATTTGGTTCATGTATCAAAGCAATCTTTGTCGCATGTCAACTAAATGTGTTTAGGTATGATATTAACCTTGGCTTTATATATTCAAGTACATATTTACATATAAGTAGCACGGCCTGTAAGGGAAGTTCTGAAGTCAACTAATTTATCACTCATCACCACAGACTACTAAACTAAGCATAAGACTGCAGAGATTAATCTCTATGGAGATCAAGAGTCAATGAATAAATAGACATGATTCAGTGGGCATGCGCTATTGACAACAAATGGAGATGTTGTAGACATATCATTTCGCAAATATGAATTGGGTTCATCGATGGAACGAAGCGCTACCCACAGGATGAATACCTATCGATGTATTGCCCTATATTGTACCAACATTGAGGGGAATACATTGGCTGCATGAGGTTAATCCTTCATTAATTTCTAGAAGTCATGCGTATCGCTACAAAGTACAATTTGTGAATATCCTAACCAATGTGCAATTACAGAAAACGATATTGTTAACACCATTTGCAGCAACTAACGTGAAGAGTATCAACAGCACTTCCACACAATGCGTTCATCTCGGTGTTTTCCTGGTCGGCTCTTACTAATGTACTTTCCTTCTAGGTGGCTTGAGACGAAAATCAAGCATAATTTCGCAATTTCTTCCGATGCCCGTTTAATACAATCAAACATTGGACAAAAAGAAAACCGTTTCGGCTATGGGACTTCCCGTATAAGAGCCCAACATGTACAGTTAGCAGTTTATCTACTGCAGAGTCTCCATGGCGAATAAAATTCAAATTTGCACCATTAAGCACAAATAAACAGTTATCAATTGAGCTGATAAGTTGCGTACAGAGCACTGACACATAACACGCAACACAAGGATCTCATAATGCACCTGTCTTTATTCAGTTTGTACAACTGCACCCATATGTACGTCAATATATTACAAGTAAATACGGTAGCTACAACTGCAGTCGGTAACATGATATGATCAAGCACCTCCGCATATTACATGATAACAACAGTCTGTTTACAATTTTTTCTATTTTTGTTTGTAAAGAAGGATGAAAGAAATAAACATGGCTATTCTAGGCGAATAAGGCATGCATACTTGAAGGGATACAAGCATCATGAATAGTTGGCACCATTCCACTAGCGCGTAGGCAATGTGAAAGACCAGAAATATACATTCAGCTCCACTGCTCGTTGGCACAGTGTTTCAGCGTTTCAACTGCCTGTAAAGCAGTTTTGGCACCCAGTTCACCCCAGTGATTTGCGTCATTTCCGGCTGGCCAAGCCATACGCTTTGTCTCAATAAATGACTTATTGTCCTTTGAATGCCAATCATTCCAATCAACGCTACTGCATTAAGAGAGTATGGCTCCGTCGCAATCACAGGCTAGGTGGCCGAGACATAGCATTCGACAGAACAGAACGTGGAAGTACCAAAGGCGAATTAGTCAAATTAGCGATCTGTATTCCATCTCTACCAAAGAAGTAATTGTTTTCTAACCCAGGGGTTCAAGGCTATGTATTTTCCGAAACTATAAACCTGGATTGTTGGAATAACACATCGAGACAAAAGTGTCGAACAAATGCAACTGTCGGGAAAAAACACTGCAAAACACATACAATTGATGGCAGCGAGACTTAACGTTCGCCATGTACTGTTATGCCAATCTCTGTAATATGATTCATCTAACTTTGTGCTGTATGACTTGAGGGGTTAAAGGTCATTAACTGACATGCTTTTGCGGCCTTGGAAAGAACATATTTGCTTGACTTGGTCTGTAGGTGTTGTACATTAATCATTGCCAGGCATGCGTCAGAGTTTGCTAATCCAAGTGAAGTAGTGTTCTATTGCATCTGTCAGCGAAGCGAGTAAAACAAATACAGCTGTCTGTTATGGGGCACATACGTTGGATCTATGCGATGAACACAAGACTGAGCTGTTTGTCACCTCATATGTCAATAGAATAGTCTCAATGACGCATGATCACGTATAAGGAGACGTTATATGCTATATTAATATATATTAATCGTGTGATCACCTTTCTGTATCTACTTGTGTCGGCATCAGGGGAAGATGATTTCGTAGGAGAACCGATTTTGTTGTTCACTAGAAAAGCCTACATGGAACATTTGCCACGTGACTAAAATAGTACCGATAGATGTCAAGGTCGTAACTGAGACAATTAGCCCATGGGCTGCTTGCCATAGCGACGATTGTCTCATGAGTGATATGGTGGCTAGGGTTATTGGATCAGGTCTGATTGATATTGAATAGAGATTAATGACCGACACAAACCCATCACACTGTAGTTACGATACACTCTGTTTTAATATTCATACCTCGGGACATCTAATCAACGGAGAGAAAGTGAAAACCTAGGCATCGCACAGAAGGCGCTGATTGCGTCAATGCATAGACGTGTAAAGGTGTGATGTACGTTGTTCGATGAATAGCACGTCATAAGTAATATATCACCTTCAATGCAAATGAAATCTCGCTTTCAAGGGTTGATGTAAAGCGCCACACTGAAGTTTCATACTTTAAGGCGTTCCTTTGTAGCATTTTGTCAACAACATCAAAGAATAGCAATATAAATTACTCGCCATACAGAATGGATACATTGTTCGTGTGGGCCACGAAAGCTTTTGATATATTCGATCTGCCTGCGAGGCGTCGACACATTGCACCAGATGAGAACTCCTCTGAATGTAAATTCAGTTCTCACAATTACGTTCTTCCGAACACTTTGAGAATACCAAAACATTGAAGGCTCTGTAGAACACATTCCGTTTATTGAATTACAACTAAAACATATATACACTATAAACCATGATATCCATCAGCAATAGGTGATATCATTTTCCTCTTTGGTTACCAGTTAACATGAATGTGCGTTCACCGTGATGCGTAAACTACCGGTAACATGTGTCAATGCTATAAACCCGCTAATCATTAAGTGTTTTGGTAATGAGGAAAAAGCAGAATTGCTGGTTGCATCAGCTGCTGTGCGCTTAGGTACACGGCGCTCTGGATAACGTTATGAAGGTACACAACTTCCCAAGGGTTGCAGTTTTAATCTCTGTGGGTTGTCTGCTTTCCCTTAACAGTCAAGACAATTCAGACAATGCGTCTAACAGAAATCTGATCAGAGTTCATACCATGACTTGCGAATGTAAAAGCAGTTCCAGTGACAGACAAACGCAGTACGAGAAAACTGTAGCTTTCAATTATCAGGCGAGTATTATAATACACCACATTACAGGTGAGCAATGCAAAGGCAGTGACATCGGAATAACAATATAACCAATATACTGGTGCGGCAGCCAACATATCCTCTTAAACATTGTTTGATATTGTACGAGGCACAAAAGGAAAAGTCTATTGGTGACATTATGAAAGTTAGACATGAACAACACCCACTCCGTCATCGATGCAAATGCAATCTCGCTTTCAAGGGTTAATAAACCACGCCACACAGAATGAACACCATTTAATACAATATTGTGCGCCTTTATTGAAACTCAATAGACTCACACGAAGTTATACATTAGAGTCAATGTTTGCATTGAATCTGCTGCATCATACAATAGCAATATAAATGAATCGACATACAGAGACTGAATGCATTGTTCGTTTGCACCAGAACAGCTTTTGATATATTCGACCAGCCAGCAAGGCGTCGACGCAATGCCCCAGAAGAATCAGTCTTCACAATGGCGTTCTTCCTAGCCTTTTGGGATTAGCACAATCTTGCAGGTGATGACGTTACAGGTGTTTGTCGTCACCAATATGAGCATTGAAGGAATGAGGAACACACAGCTGTTAATGAAATCCAACTCAAACATATATGCACTTTAAACCAAGATATCGAACCACTATAAATTATATCATTTTCTTCTTATATCAGCAGTCAATATTGAAAATATGTATGTCCGTTCACAATGATGTGTACACCAACGGTAACAGGCACCAGTGCTAACAACCCACTAAGTATCACCAACAGGTAAGTTTCGCACCTCATGGACACTTGCCGCCAATTGGTGAATGTTTTGGTAATGAGGAAAAAGCAGATTTGTTTGTTTGTTGAACTGGCGGCTGTACGCTCAGGTGCACGGCGCTCTGGATAACGTTGTGAGGTACATGAGTTTACAAGGGTTGTAGTTAAATCTTACGAGGGTAATCTACTTTCTTGAAAAAGTCATGACAATACAGACAATGCGTCAAACATCTGATCAGCGTTCATACCATGGCAGGCAAATATAATAACTGTTCCAGTGGCAGACAAACGCTGTACACGAGAGAACAGAAACTTTCAATTAACAGGCGAGTATTTTTAAACACCATATTACAGGAGAGCAATGCAAAGGCAGTGATATCGAAATAACACAACATATATACTACCGTGAACTCTAGAGGCTGCAGCCAAAATTTCTTCTTCATTCACGCGCTTCATCGAGGGCTCTGCACAAAACCATAAACATTGCTTCTGTTTCAAACCCTAAATTTGTCAACATTGGCAGCATAGACGAATTCATTAAGGAAGCCTTGCATGCGTTCACCTATAACTTTGTTCCATCTCTGTTCCAGCTTACAGTGAGTGGTCCAGTGGTAATGCTATTTTGAAAACCAACACAAAATTAATTTTACAGAAGAATTGACAAAACTACTAAGCACCTCCATCAACGATATCAGCTTTATAACATGATATATATTGCTATTCAATCGTCTCTTCAGAGTGATTTATGCCATGTATTGCTCAGGGTCTCACTAACGGTGACAATAACGGTAAATACCCTTATTGAATAGATTAAAGTGAACCCTGAACCTATCAGCACCCCTGCCTTAATAGCATCCTTATTTCAAACACGTAATCGATAGAACTGCCTCATAAAAGAAATGGGTTTTCTCTACGTTCATTAGCAAGCACTAACAGTTTTAACAGTCCCATTATGGCTGCTCGAGAGCATTAAACAGCTGATTGCTCGCGCTCACTGTGTGGTAGAAGACAAGTTTAGCTACTTATGTCTTGACGGGCACACTAATCGCAAAGCCTGTTCTGGTAAGTGTAGTATATTGGGGATATTGAAAATATACTTATTTCCATGAAGTTATTGAAGCCGATTGGTGATCTATACAGCAGCTATAAGAAAGAAAATAGTGCCGGTGTACAACACGTATAAAACATGGACATTTGCTAAGTAAGTTATTAGTGATAATTCTTCCGAATAACAAAATCTTTATATTTCATTCAATTGATTCCAGGCCCCCAGGACGGGTGCGCTGATGAATATTTCCAGTCCGCCCCACAATTTTGAAATCTTAATGTGCTTCAACTATTCTGTATGTCCACTTCATTAACGAAGCTATTAATAACTTTATTGCTCCGACTTACATTAATAAATTGTCAAACCTGTGTAATACAGCGAAAGTTTCGTTATCATCAAATAGTAACACCGTATGTGTCAATATGTGTTATTTATATTCGGGTCTTCCACCACAACAAGTCACAAGGGCTTTAACGTCAGATTTATTCATATACCAGTAGGACATTTGCATAAGGTCAGCAGTACTGGCTCGTTCAATACTTCATATCTGCCAGTAAGAGCTATCAAATGGGTAAACATATACACATAGTTCATAAACACGACGCAGTTACAATGTATGAACAGCAATACATGAACATGTACGAATACTGACACCTATAATCTTCTTCCATTGTAGGGACCGACCACATTTTGGTATGTCGATATTCATATGTCAGCATATGTGCCTTTGAAATATAATGAAGGCGTCCGAAGTGTCATTATTGAATTCCAACATTTGTATTTTGCTCTTGGCAATGAGATTCCTGCGCAACAGCCATGCCGGTGTTCGGGGTGAACTAACAGGTGTGGGCTAATATTGAAATCGGCCGTTTTTATGACTGTATAAGATCTACCAAAGTAACACCACTATTCAACGGGGAAGACCGCACGAATAACTGGCATTATACTCCCAGTGTAGCGCTTATTTAGATCATATTGAAACATGACCCCAAACATCTGTGAACACATTTGAGTGAAACTATGGTAGTATGCGCGCACTTGGTAGTTAGGTTCATGTACCAAAGCACTCTTTGTCACACG
The DNA here is from genome assembly GCA_034190875.2 of Urechis unicinctus. NCBI lineage: Eukaryota > Metazoa > Annelida > Polychaeta > Xenopneusta > Urechidae > Urechis > Urechis unicinctus. The sequence goes on from CM067356.1 coordinate 3,978,696, forward strand.
TTAACTCAATGAGTTTGGGAATTCGATTACCGTGGATACTGTCTGCTGTATGATACATATATATAGCACGGCCTGAAAGAAAATGTCTTAAGTCAAGTAAATAACCACTGCCAACCGCTGACCACTACACTAAGCACGGCGGGTGATATTTTTTTCTCCATAGCGGTTCCATATATGAAACATAACATGAACCTATTCCATGGAAGCTAAGTATCAAGGAATAAATTGACACGGATAAAAGGGCATTGACCTATTTACGATAAACGGCGATGTTATTGACATGTGATGTCGCACAAGTGGTTTTACCTTCGATGTCCACCTAGCCATAGGTAACCTCGCCAGCCTTAAGAGCAATTTCTTCAAGAAAACAGTCTTCGTTCGAAGAAATATTGGTAGCTACACAATGACATAATCCTCATTCAGGAGATGGGGTTCTTGTATTATATCCGATGCCCTTGTTATGCAGCAAAAAATAGAAGAAATTTTCCATTTCGGACTACCCGTATAAGAACCCAACATGCACAATCAGAATGGTCTCCTCTGATTAGTCTCAATTGCACGTTGAATTCATCAAGAATGTTTGCACCATTCAGCACACCAAATATGCATTTTTACACATAAACAAATACCCGGCATTAACAATCAGGCGGACAAGCTACGAACAGAGTACTGCTGCATCAAACAAAACCCAGGAACCTCATAATGAACCTCTCTCCATTCAGTTTGTACTGCACCCGTATTTACGGCACAATATAACAAATAACTGGAGTGGGGAGCATGATAGGATCAGACCCCTCCGCATATAGACAAATATCATATCATAACAACAGCCTGTTTTCAATTTTGTCTGTTTTGATCAAGAAGGATGAAAGAATTTGGATGTCTATTCTAGGCAATAAGGTATGCATTCTTGGAGGAATACATACATCATGAATAGTTGGCACCATTCACTTAAGCGTAGACAATGGAAAAGACCAGAAAGGCACGTTCGGCAAGATGCAGCTGCACTGCTCGTCGGCACACAACGTTTGAGCGTTTTAACTGCCTGTTCGGCATTTACTGGCGCTCAGTTCACTTAACAGATTTGCGGCATTACCGGTCGACCAAGAGACAAGGTTTGTCACAGTGAACGACTTGTATTATCCCTTGAAGGCAAATGGTTTCATCCAACGGTATAACATTTAGAGCATGCAACTCAGTTCACAGTCATAAGTTAGGTCCCCGAGCATACAATCGAACAGAACGCGGAAAAAAGAGATGCCATGTGATCTTTGTTTTAACTCATCAAATCAAATGCATACTTGTTTTCGAACCCAGAGGTTCAAAGCTACATACATCAACTTATAAACCCAAGCTCTCGAACTTACGCATACCGACAAATGTGTCGAACAAATGCAATTGTCAGCAAGAAATACGGCCATTAACAGCATAATTGATGGCAGCGAGACTTCGTACTCGCCATTTACTGTTATGCCAATATCTGCTATATGTTTGATCTGAGAATTGTGCTGTATGCGTTGAGGTTGAAAACGCCATTAACTGACATGCTTTAACTCATATTCGCTTGACGTTGTCTGTAGGTGTTAATCATTGCCAGGCACGCGTCAGAGATTGCCTATCCAAGTGTGGGCAGTGTTCTATTTTGTCTGTCAGTGCAGTGAGTAAAACAACTACAAGTACCTGTCATGGGGCGCATACTTTGGATCTATGGAAGGAACACAAGACTGTGCCGTCTGTCCTATTAACTTCGCAGGAGAACCGATTTTTGTTGTTCACCAGAAAAGTCTATTTTGAGCAATTGCCACCTGACTAGCATGGTACCGAAACATTTCACGATCGTAACTGAGACTGCTAAGACCATGTGCTGCTTGTCAAGGCTTGGGCCGGCTGTCGATTGACTGCCTGGGCCATTTGATCAGGTCTGAGAGATATTCAATAGAGATTAATGACCGACACCAACCAATGACACTGTAGTAACGATACACTCTGTTTTAATATTCATACCTCGGGACATCTAATCAACGGAGGGAAAGTAACCCTAGGCATCGTACAGAAAGTGGTGGTTGCGTCAATACATAGACGTGTAAAGGAATGATGTATGTTGTGCGATGAATAGCACTTCATAAGTAATATATCACCTTCAGTGCAAATGCAATCTCGCTTTCAAGGGTTGATGTAACACGCCACACAGAATAGAGTCCATTTCATACTTTATGGTGTGCTTTTATTCACGAATTGCAAGATTCACGTGAAAGTTAGCATTCTATCAACTGCATCAAACAAAAGCAACAGAAATGAATCGCCATACAGATACTGGTTGCATTGTTCGTGTGCGCCGAACCCAGTGTGTGTACAACAATCGTGCAGGTGATGACAGTGAGTGTTGGCCGTAGCCATGATGAGTATTGAAGGTCAGGTGAACCACTCGGCCGTTATTGTAGGTCAGGTGAAACACTCAGTCGTTATTGAAGGTCAGGTGAAACACTCAGCGGTTATTGAAGGTCAGGTGAAACACTCAGCCGTTATTGAAGTACATCTAAGCATTTTTAACCATAATAGCGAACAGCGATAAGCGATATTATTCTCTTCCTTCGTTAGTATGTTGTAGATATTTTAGTGCGGTAAGTATGCATTTAATAACCCTGATCCAAGCTTGTCTGTATTATATCTGCTGGGATCAGATCAAAAGCAATGTGGAGTCTCATATCTGTTAATCAGCGATATTAACGACGTAAATCAAATCAGGAGCTGTGTTTGAATTTACTTTATTAAAATTCATGTCATTGAAAAATACGATTTCAACCAAACACTCATTGTACATTATATATAAACTATGAACATTCAAAATCAAATAATAAGAGATGAAATGTTTCCGCCAGCATCAATTGGTCAAATGTATTTGTAAAACTCTATTTGACAAAATCAAAACCGTACATTGTCGTATCGCTCTGAACGGTATGGAACATCCAAAACGAGGCTTTAAAGAAATATTTCACGTCATAACTGTGGGAAATGAATAAAGCACGCACCTTGCTATTGCTCCTTGCTAATCACTACGGTCACAAATATCATGATATCTGTACCTTATCAAAAATATGCGTCTGTATGTCGTCCTTGGCGGAGGATATCACGTGAGAGACATATCGTCAGCAACATCTTTGGTTGTAACCTCACATTTATAAGAAGGTTCGTCCTTCAACTTGATCACCACATACAGTCGGCCGTCTGGACTCAGTGTGTGGTGCACACTGTCCACTTCGATGCGATCAGGTAAATTGAATTCCTTCTTAAAATCTCTTTCTTGGACGACTTCCCCGTATTTGCCAGCAACAGCGTCATAATGAGCTGAAATCACCAGGGATTTCCCATTCGATTCCACTTTAAGATCATCGGAGCAAAAATCAGGTCCAATGGCAAAAGCCATTCGTATTTGCCTCTGCCCATCAGGACCTTCTGTGATAGGCACTATACTTGGACCTACAGGCCGCCTTTGAGGAGGCATGTGAAAAGGCATCTCAATGGCCAATATACCTTCTTTAGACAAATCACACTTCATCATTTTGGCGTCCACATGCTCCGGTAGCTCTAGCCGGCGAAGCATAGTCTTACGAAATACAGCAATATCTCGATCGTCCGTAGCTTTGGCTTCCAGGACCAAGGCATTGCCATCTATTTGTAACTGAACGTCGTTAGGTTTGAACAGATGAATGTCAAAGACAGCCTTAAGAATTGGCATGCCATCGCGGTCTTCAATGTACGCCGTATCCACGGGCTGTTCGACACCTTCTTCGCGCTGTTCCTCCGTCGACTTGAGTACAAGGAACTCACTCATGTCATCAAGTTCTTCCTGCATCCCACAACCCATTGACTTACATATATAGCATTTTACGATATTACAATGATCATTGCTTATTGTTGTTCAGTTTATATGCAAGATAATTCCTGGAATAATGACGCAACCCGACGAACCATACATTGGCTATCCAAATCCATAAAAGTTATTCTGTCAACTAACTTGTCTTTATTTAACTTGATACTATACTATAGGTCGTAGATGTTTACACTTCCACTAAACCGTCCGCTGGTCATGTCGGTAATAACCGCATGCCATAAATCCCTCTACCTGCCATTCCTGTTTCCTCCGTTGAAACTCTTCCTCTTCCTCTTCCGTTGTTTCCGCACTAGCAGCAGCATGGCCACCCTCAATTTGGATTTTGGGCGATTTCATTTTGTTTTTTGTCGCCGTTAGAAACTTTCTAAAGGCCGCCTGCAACAACAAACAAACTGACTTTTAGAATCTATTCGCGAATAATGCTTGTACAGTGGAGACGATAGCATACAGGCTGTGCTTAAAGTGAACGACAAAGCTTCGATGGGTTCATTAAAAGATGAATCGTCGTATGTCTAGTTAGCAAATATGTGGTGCATTTGTTGGTACTGCGCGCGTATTTCAGCGGTTAAGCACCTGTGTTCTCGCCATGAATGGATCAATCAATCATTAATACACTATGATGTGTCAGCTAAAGGCAACAGGTGCTACGTTGAAAGCTCCACTAAATATCATGGCACATTGCCGCGGACTATGGAGTGTTGCGGTACAGAGGAAAGTGTAGATTTGCTTGTTGCATAAGCTGTTGTGCGCTTAGGTGCACGGCACTCTGGATAACGTTATGAAGGCACAAGACTTCACCAGGTATGTAGTTTTAATCTCACGTGGGTTTACTGCTTTCGTCAAACAGCAGTGGAGATTTATTGTTATATTTACTTTACAAAATATTCTCACACAATGTCAAGACACATCGACACAATGCGTCCAGCGAAAACATGACAAGCGTCCATACCAAGACAGACAAATGCCAACCCTGACAAACACGGCCAACAAACACGGGATGAGATCATTATAACCAGACTCCCCGTAAAGTTTCGTTCTTTAAGACACCATATTACAGGATAGTAATGCAAAAACAGTGACATCGAAATAACCTAACCCTTATACTGCAGTACCTGGGTAACTGGAGGGCCGCACAACCAACATAATCACTCACTATTATCACATATTCACAGGTAAACATAGTACCAGACGATACTAAAGGCACGCTTCACATGAACAAGTATAATGGCTGCAAATCTGTATCCATTTAAACGCGAGTGACCGTTAACAACTGTCTTTCACAACACATTAGTATCCCGAATTACCTAATACAGTACAATTCTAGGATACTGAATAGAATGGCACCTTTTGATAGCACTACTATTCAACAATGATTGCGTGCCGAATGCAACTTACCATGGTGTGCTATGAGAACCTCAAGTCTATTTGTTGCTGTATGAGGCACCTGTTGAGATAACTTGGCTGGCCGTCAGGTAGAGGTAGTAAATCACTCAGGAGCTTCTGATATACGCAGATTCGTATACATCAACAGATATATGTTCCTTGGTGCCATTCTTGGTGGTGGTGCCTTACAATATTAGATCACGGTCAATGACAATATGCTGATATTACGACAATGCCCACCGGTTATACCAAGTTGTAATACCATAGCCCAGCAGGATCCCGTCGTATCACGTAACACTTGTACCTTGGCAACAAGGCCATGTTGTTAAGAGAAACACGGCAATCAACAGACGCTAAACACGCCGGAAGGCCAACCCTGACACTGGCGCACAACTGCTCCACGCAGGTATACGCACGAATATATATTTATATATGTATGTATATGTATATATATCTACGTATATATCAGACTCTATGAATCCCAGTACGAGACGCAGACTAAGTCGATATCCAACTCAGATGAATGAGTCCTCGTCACAGTTAACACCCGGCATTGGACAATCAGCCAGTGATAATAGAGCACTCTTCATTGGAGGCTTCGCTGGGGCCATATATCCGGTTACGCATACATTAAGATAGCTATCCCGGCGTACTCCGTAGAGCTTGCTGGGGTTTGCGGGAGAGACCTGAGTTCCAGGGGCGTCAGTTGTCGGGCAAGCACCGGCTGCTGAGGCTGGCTGATTTACGTGTGAGCTGATTGGCTGTCCCAAACTGCTGCCAATAGTTGCCCGTGGCGTCACGGAACTCGCTTAGTGGTAATGGTAGTATATGAGCCCGGATATCTGGGGTCAATCATATTAGCCGTGAATAGGTGGGCGCGCAGTGGTGTGCAAATCCGCGGTGAACATTCCATCCTCGAGCTACACACGTCTCTCTAGCTACAGGCGTGACCTTGATGTGAGGCCGCGCCTCGCATTGTTATATGGCACTTGTCTCAGCCCGCTTGTTTGAGTGATGGCGGGTATGGTGGGAATATGGCCGTCACTATACGACCTGTGATTATAGGAGGTTGGAAAGATTAAACATGCTGGCAATGCACACTACGGCTACAACCCCAATAGCTATTCACCTCCCCTCACAGCTAGCTAGTTCCATTCACCTTAGCTTCACCGCTCTATACAGCTAGCTAGTTCCATTCACTTTAGCTTCACCGCCCCATACAGCGCGTGTCCCCTTTCAGCAAATCTCCACTGCACATTATGCCCCACTTCTATTGATAATGATCCCCCTTCAGCTAACAATCGCCTACACCCAATGTCCTCTTCAGCTAATGTTCCTTTACAACTAATATATCCTTTCAGCTCAAGCCCCCTGCAACTGATACCTCCTACAGTTACAGTCTCCCTGTAAATCATGTCCTCTTCAGCTAATGATCCACTAGGGTCCCTCAACAAATAGTATCTCCAAACAGACAAAGCTCACCTTCAGCTAGAGTTTCGATACAGATAATGCCCCAAACCTATAATGCCCCAAACCTATAATGCCCCAGCCGATAATGCCCCAACCTATAATGCCCCGGCCGATAATGCCCCAAACCGATAATGCCCCAGCCGAAGATGCCCTAACTGATAATACCCCCAGCATATAATGCCCCAGCCGATAATATCCCGAACCTATAATGCCCCCAGATGAATATGACCCAACCTATAATGCCCCAGCCAATAATGCCCCAAACCGATAATGACTCCACCCCAAAAGATAATCTCCCCAAGGAGATTATACCCCGCCCCTACTACCCCCACCCTGAAGCTTATTTCCTCACGTTCAGTCCATGTACCCACGCAGCTTATGTTCCCTTCTTGTTCCCCGGCAGCTGTTCTTCCACCCAGACTACTCATATCGCCATGAACCATGTCGCCTCTGGACCTGCCCAGTCCACACTGCTTGCTTTTGATACATATATTTGCGATTGAATGTTTGTAGGTAAACAATATAGAAACGGACACTTGGTTGAGCAGGGGATTGTTAATCAAGGGTTGAACTCGCTGGTGGTTTTCGTGGGACTCTATATCGATGCTACCGAGCGGGTGCTCCTGTGATGTCTGCAGCCTGGATTAGGAACCAATTTCATGTTTCCATAGGGAAGTCGACCGCGGCGTTTGTATTCAACGAATGTACCACCAAAATCCGCAGATTCTAAAGATAATAGTCCGGTATTATTGACGCATGCGCCCCAATGATTAGAAGCTGCCTACTTAATGTGGAGTCTTACAATAATCTGCTATTTCAGGAAACGCTGCTATATCAGGAAACGCTGCTATATTAGGAATCGCTGATATATCAGGTAACGCTGTTATATCAGGAATCGCTGATATATTAAGTAACGCTGCTGTATCAGGAAACGCTGCTGTATCAGGAATCGCTGATATATCAGGAAACGCTGCTATATCAGGAATCGCTGATATATTAAGTAACGCTGCTATATCAGGAAACGCTGCTATATCAGGAATCCCTGATATATCAGGTAACGCTGATATATCAGGAAACGCTGCTATATCAGGAAACGCTGCTATAGTTGGGGACCTGTCTCCGACTGACACCTATAGCTCCAGAGAGAAATCTACAGTAACGCCAATATCAGTCTTCGTACACACGGCTAAACCTTACGATATTTTACACCGTTACAAAAGCTGAATCGAACATTCATATAAGGTTTGCCAACCCAGCGATCGGTTATTGTATATCTCGCTGGCTTCTCGGCGAGATACACGAGACTTCCTCTCTCATGCCATGATATCACGTGACAAGGTCCGGGATCCCAATGGGGACAGGGCGCCAATACCCCGTCGTCGGAGGTAGGCTATAAACCACAGAAAGACAAGCCAGTATCGTGTGTATTGTTGATGGATTAGTAGTAGCTGGTACAAGCATCAACAGACCCAGCCCCAATTGACTCTTCCAATTGCTGTATTGTTGCGAGCCATGGAATACCACTGTATGTTCGCACTGGAGATTCATAATGTTCGAGTACACGGTGCTAACTTGAAGCGTCGCATGCAAACACTCCATAGTTTGTCTCTTAGCGCGTCAAAACATATAAGTAGGAAGCCCAACAGCGTAACAGCAGTAGTATGCGTATAGCACCTCACATATAATGCCGATGGAATACTTATTCTGACAACTAGTTCCTATGTATTCATGATGGTATGGGTGCACGGCACTTGAAACCATTCACATACTTAGGAATGTTCCTTTGCAGATGACAGATCCCTTTCACTCGCTTGGCACGCCTGGGTGATGTCTGCCGGGCGTGTGAACTCTCCCTGTCATCCGAATTGCCCGGTCGTAATTGACGTCCCATCAGCAATCCAATTTCATCATACGACAGCCGTTGCTATTAGGAGGGCTGGATAGTACCAGGTCGGGTCAAACCACCAGATTTATGGCCCACGCTGGTGCGTGTGAATGGGGGCACTGGTTTGCCAACGGGAAATTAATGCTGCAGGCATTTGGAGGTGTAGTTGACAACTGCAGCCGGAAGAATTTGGCTCGTTGGAATCGAGAGCAATGTTAAAACAATCAATTGTCGCATACTTCAGCCATGTTGCGATATAGGCAACGCTTATATAGCAAAATAGGAGGTCGCCTGGTGGTGCTCGAGCTGTAAGGTAGCCATAGATGGTCCAGAACTGCTGTTTATGAAGGCATATTCGGTATGGTTGATTGATCCCTGAATCCCCGTGAACACACCTGTATGCACTCCGTGACCCAACACTTGTCCCCGCCATCACCGCTGATTAACCCCAACCATGACCTTTGCCTAATCCCCACCGTGACCCCGCCTTTATCCCCACCGTGACCCCGCCTTTATCCCCACCGTGACCCCGCCTTTATCCCCACCGTGGTTAAATAAAAGATAAAGATTAGGTTTTGAAGGCGTTGAATTTGCAAACTGCAATGCAGAGCAGCGGATTTGAATTGAAAAGTTACACGTGTCGACTAATTAGCAACTGTCTAGGTAGAGCCTTTTGGATAGGACGATGGACAGCTTGACAGATAAACAAACTTTCTCAAGTTTATATTTAATATCGCAACATACTTGAACCAATAAGGGTTTCACAGAACGGGGCGAGGGTAACAAATAGAACACCAGAGCAACATGAACGATCGAACCGCTGGAGGAGATAGTTTTAGTCGTTCGTCTTTCAACTCATAAAACTCGTTTTCATACACGCACTGACGCGTTTAGATATACCCTCGGCGTAGTGCAGTTAAACCAGCCGTGTCCGGGGTATCTAGTAGAGACTGTCTTGAAGAGGTGTCACCCAGGTGATAAAACCTGCCAACGCAACGCGGTTTCTTTATACCCCTATAAATACCATGCGGAGGTGACCGCGCTGTTGAACCCTTCTCTCGAATGAAATTGGGATTGCCAGTAGCCTTGCAAAAGCAATAAGCCGTAGAAATAGCTAAAGAAGTGAGTAACCTAGCTTCCAGAAGCATGTTCATCCACAAAACTAATTTCTTGTGACTTTCTTATCAACAACTGATGAAATATACATGGCACTTCACGGACTGTTTATACAACAGATGGTAGGTATGGCAGGAAACGAACATGACCTTTTAAAAATACCGCCACCCCGTGAGAGGTGGTAATCTACTCGGAAGGCAAAGCAGGTATCCAATAACAAGTACAACCTGATATCCACTCCGCTCACGTCACTAGATCAACAGAGGAGAGAGAAGACAGCCTATTAAAGGTCGAGGAAAAGAGGGGTCGGGAATTTTCCTTGTTTGGAGATCAAGAAAACGAGTCGAGCGTTTGGAGCAGATTACGGAAGCTCGAACAGAAATAATAGGCTAGGATTTCCCGGGACAGTTTCCGGTTTTCCGGCGCAAGGTTCAGCGCGGGAAGTCGCCAGGTGGCGCTGCCGTGCGTCATCGTTCTGATTGAATTGCATCTTGGGAGCTAGTGGATCCGGTCAACTGCAGTGTGGCGACAGTCGTGGTGCACCAAGGTCGACATACAGCAGCGTGATAATATTGCCATAATGAGGTTAGTCGGTGCTGCGAACCTAACGCAATCTTTGACAAATTAAGAGGAAGTTCCCAAAATAGACAGCCTCTCGTGACGTCACCATGACTTCCCATCGGGAGTGATTCACCATGTACCGCACAAAGAGTATAATTATTGAATCTTTCCAGTGCAGGGATGCACGAGAATGGACAATCATGCTGTTCAATTATGCCATGACCGTTTATGCAATGAACCGTTATGACCCGTATTCACGTCATGATAAGCGAATGTGGTATTTGACCAGACGAAATCAGATCATAATGTTGTAAATCTTCCCAACTTAAAAATCCCCCAGGAAGACAGCGATGAATTTATGTATATTTCTCCTTCAGTGAGGAGAGACATGCAGTATCTAGATTGAGAGTACTGCTTAAAGAGTCAATATGGGTATTTCTTGAATTATAGTTGAGCGATCCTGTCAAGCAGTTGCCGTACTCGGGAACCTACCACTGGTACTTCAACCCCCCTTATTCTGGATAGGGATGTGCCGCGGGACCTCGAAAACCCGTACCCGTCGTACAAGGTCAAAATAGCCAAAAGCATACCCCGTCGTACAAGGTATTATGCAAATGTATAACCCGTCGTACAGATTGAAGCTGAAAAACATACCCCGTCGTACAGGTATGAGGTAAAAAAACCCGTCGTACAAGTCGAGAGGCCGAAAAAGCATACCCCGTCGCGCGGCACATATATACTACCTCTACACGCTTAAGTGCCCCCCCCCCCCCGGGCTTCAACCTGACACGACTGGGCATTAATATTTTTTTTTAATATCTGTGTCTGAGTAACCCCACTAGGCCACGGCCAGCGGTCTGTCGGCAATGTGACGTCTCACGGCCGTATCGAATGCAAATGTCATCCAATGACGAGGCTCCCCACGCAAGCAAAGCGGTGGGGTGGGGTAGTGAGGGTGCATTGCATTATCTCCAGATAATTGATTGTAGAGACGTACTGTCAAACGCACGGGTCGATTTGTTAACACTAACACAGACGTTATCGCGGTAAAATACGCACGTCGGTGTGTAGCATTTATTGTACATGCGACGCAGTCCTTGGGGCAACATGTCTGATCACACTTTACAATTGAGGTATTTTGAGTCGCTCTTGCCCATGTGATCACTTCTGCCCAAGTGAAACTTTATTGAACAGCTGATGCGCATGAACAAACTATACCAGAATCAACAACTTAAAAAAACTTCTGCTTTATGGCATCTTTTGACAACAAAAGGTCTACCTAATATTGAGGTGTTACCTACCAAGATGGTAAACTTCTAGCGGATGTATTCCTTGCTGTTCAATGTTCCTCTCCACAATACCTGCTAAAACTTGACGACTCTGTATACTGTTGAATTGAATGAGTCAGATTTAAAGGTCAGAGCGCTACTGTCACCCGATACGTAGAGGTGTGTTTTCACTTACCTGAACTCTTTGGCACACTGCCAAGCCCACTACGCCCTTCTGTGAACCCCTTTTGTGCTGAGTTGGGGTAAACAAAGCAAGACAGATAACATTGAGACATGAGATATGAGGACGGCCGTGTCTTATCACGACCCGATAACAAGCCTGTTTTTATCTGAAGTACTAGTTTGGAATAGGAGTCGATAAGATAAGCACCTCAACAATTCTTCATGGAGCTACGTAACGTTATGATTTCTAGCGCTATGATATGAAATATGTCAACGTTATGATGACATGGCTGACAGAACGGGAGGTGAAAGAACGTGTGGGTTGGGGGGACGGGGGTGCTTATATTGCTACATCAGATTTGGAAGTAAAGGGACTTCGTTTGACTCACCTCTGAATGGTTGAGCATTGTCATATATTTCATTTAGGTATATGGAAAGGTAATTAGTTTGTTTATCTGTATTTCAATAGAAGACTTGTTGTTTGTTAATTTTTATATCAGTGGAACACTTGGTGTATTCATGGGTTCCATCACATCACGTTGATATAAGTATTGTGGATAAGCCTACGGGGTGGCGGTATTTCTAAAAGGTCATGTTCGTTTCCTACCATACCTACTTTTCGTTGTACAATCACCAGGCCCATGAAGTGCCATGTATATTTTATCAGTTGCTGATAAGAAAGTCATTAACAAGTAGTTTGGTGGATGAATATGCTTCTGGAGGAAGACACCACCTACCCACCCCCCCCCCCCCAACCCAACTCACCTCTCCACCCCCCCCCCCCCACTCCCCTCCCCATTGCCCACACGCGACACCCAAATGACTGATGGAACTGACCGATTGCTCGTTCCCATCGTGTATAAAACCTACCGTTTAGATGAGTCCGCAGCCAGATCATTCATACTGCCCATTCAATCACAAATTAATTTCTACATTTTTACCAATCGTAGGAGCCACGCATCGATAGTAGTCAAGGTCCCCTAGCCTGATGGCTGCGGGCGCTATTTACATGTTACTGATATTCAATAGTCTCGCCTTCAAGTCTAGGAGACCTTAATGTCTTGAACTGGACAGGCATCCCAGATTTGGGATGCTCCAATCACAAGCCGTGTCTCTCGGTCACTCTCGGGTACTTTTGAGTCGTTGTCTCTCATTGGTTTGTTCTACAAGTTCCGAAGAATTTATCCATCCGGACGAGTGATTTTTATGAGCCGGGCACACATTCTACAACACTCCGATTTGTTGTTTCACGCTGAGTGGCACCGTTAATCACACAGTCGGCGAGAGAAGCAGACACACAACTGGTTCTTTTTAACTGACCATTAAGTAAACATACGATCGTGCAGCTAAGCGATTAAAGCGCTTGTTGTGGTGTCAATTTGAACTTTTGTGACGCCCCATAATTCCAGAAGACATTCAATGTGTTCTCATTGGACGCAGACCACTACAATGTCCATGACGTCACATAGAACCGAGGGTGCGTATCACAAGCCAGACACGCGCAATTAAGGTCAATCCGGGTCACAACCTTTGCGTTGATTGGTCACGAAGATTAACGAACGTGTCTAATGAATATTCGGACGCGCCAGTTTAAGACCTTATCTTTTCGTAGACTCTAGGGCGAGAAGCGTAGCGGAACCCCTGGAGTCTGGGACGCAGACTACATCGATAAGGGGGTTTACTAAAAACTGCGTTTTGCGATTATATCACTTCTGTTGTCGACTTTTGCTACGATCAAACCAAAGCCAATTCATCCTACAGACACTTTGTTTACCTGTTGTTTTGGACGTCATCAAGTTGAAATCTATAAATAGCATTGGGTATAAACGAACGAATTGATTAAGTTTTTAAAGCGAAATATTGAACAAATGCGAACTGACTCCAGGTGATGCTAATGTCCCGTGCGCAATGACCATTTCATGTTGCTTGTAATTGCGTCGAGGATCGAGAAGACAGAGCTTGATACCGAGAAGATCGATACCTGCTACCATGCTCTGGCTAAATGTGTTACCTAATCGTTAGCAAATACTCCGCAAAGTCCAGGAAATGGTCAAGATTGACACCCTATTGCGAGCTTTCATTCGTTACCTAACCCTGGCCTGGGCGATCAGCAGTAATCGAAGCTCTACCCAAGGTTTCCGAGCGCAGATAGAATGGATTGAGATTTATCAATGAATCCACCCTTACTGCACCCGATCAGTGTATGCGGAATCCGCCATCGGGATCCTAGCGATCCGACAACTGGGGCCACTACAGAAGCCATAGAAGTACCTTGCATCTCCTGTTCAATATTCACTGTGTCAGAGACCAAGCTCCCTGATCACGTCCAGGTGAATGGCGATCAGTACATCAGCTTCCGTGAGAGCCAAGTGCCCCGCAAATCAACCTCAAAAGCATTGACTGACAGGGAAATCTGCTAACACACTTTCGGGTGATATCGGAGAACGGTTTAGAGGACAAAAACGTCCAGGAACTCGCTCCCTCCCTCTCCAACACCCTGAATACCAGATAATATGTGATCGGGTGGGGAAACCAGGCTCTGGGCCAGACAAAGCTGTGTCAACAGCGTCTGTAGGGGCAGTAAGTAGAACGAAATACGCCCGCGATTGCATCTCTGATGGCAGTCTACGCCGAGCTCGGCGGGCATGGCATTATTGACGGCGGCGGGTCAGCGTGAGGGGGTACGGGAAGAGAAGGAGCTTCCCTCGCACTTCAGATTCTCACTTCACACAATAACGCCCGCATGAGGATAAATTATAATTGCATATGATAAAAGCAAGAAATTGCGCGAAATAGACCTTCATTTATAATGACGTAAGCGACCATGCGGTTGCGTAACGATCTCCCATCGCTGCCTGTGCTCTTCATGCGCTCGATATAGCCTGGGCGGTTGTATGTCCATATATATATTTGTTAAACAAGTAAAGCTAGCGTGTGATTACCTGCCGAGGACGACGCGTGACAGTGTCAGGAACCGGAACAGGACGTCCTGGCGATGTCGAACGACGCCCCCATCGTCCTGCTACGTACCATCCACAGCGCAATTGACGCGTACGGTCGAACACCAGCTACCGTCCAATGTTACAACATCACCGAACGACCACGCGACTCAGACGGTAATGTATAGGTTGGATTGCGGCTGGTATCGGAAGTCATTGTAACCAGATGTGAATTTAAATGCGACCAAATGTGGCTGCAACATGACACGTTATGGATCAGATATGGCCTGATATCACAGTTCACCTACACAATGCATACCTCAACCACCATACCTACTAACCCCCTCGCCCCACCCCCCCCGTACCAACCCACACCTCATACAAACGGCTTCCACTGAACTTGTTATTTCTACTTAATTATATGCTATCCCATGCAGACCATCATATTTTCGCATTACAAACACCAGACACGCACAATTCACAAAAACGACCACCCTGTTATCGCCTTGCTGCGCTGATGCTTCATCTTAATGCAGCCTCTGTAGCCTGCTGCTATGTGGACTGCTTTTCAGCCTCCCTCCAATCCTTCCTCTTAGTCCTGAGATGCTAGTTAACAATTCATTGTCACGTTGTCTGTGTTCCAGCATTCACAACAAGGACACCAGGCGAGAGAAGAACTGTGGATTTAGGGTTAATTAGGGTCGTAATAGAGCTTTAGCAATGTCTACGAGTTCACCTCACTCAGCCCTATTCACCTCCTGTACCCCGCTTATAACAGCTTACATGTTAATTCTCGTCCATCGCGCATCACGTTTTAACCAGCGCTAAGTACAATACAAAGTGAGGGTACCAATTCGCACAGAACGGTAGCTGTGTTTAACAGATATAGAGAACTACTATGTCAAGAAGTGTACAACTAATATCTGTTGTATGATTCCAAGGTTACACCTCAACCAAGCACTGGTATCAATAGCTCCAATGTGTATCTCCCCAGACCAGCCCAACAACTGGTTACATCAGCACCAAACTCGATCCTGGGGGGATGTTTTTACGTCTGATTGTTGAAGGGCAAATGTTGCCTCACAGTGGATTGTCTGTTTGGAAGTCGCCTCACGCAGACCAAAAAAAAATAGGTTTCTTTATTGAGTCGTTAACATGTGGAACAAAAGCGAGCAGTATTAATTGGATTTCGTATTGACATTAGATTGTCTATTGTATGTGCTATTATGAGCTATTTTGCCATTTGTGTGAGTGTGCAGTTGGCGTAATAGGACCCAGTAAGGGTGATAAAACTAACCCTGGTAAGTCCAAACGCTGGATTCTCGTCAGATGATAACAAAAGAGACGCTCATTTATTATGGGATCATTGCCCCTTGTTTTATAAGGATCAGCTGCACCAACCGTTAACAAGCAAGCAAACTATGAGGCGGATACTGAACGGTAAACGCATCATAAACTAACGGTTACTTAACAAAGGTGCTGCCTTCCTTTCAACATATTAAGGAAATATCTTTTTACAGCAAAGCACTCGATCTAACAACGCTCCTAGATTAGGTAAACGCACAATAAATTAACGGTCGCTAAACTCTTTTCCAAAGTGCTGTCTGTCTTCAAACAGATTCAGGAAATAGCTTGTTAAAACAAAGCGCTAGATCTAGCAACGACCCTTTTCAATTATGATTCTCTATATTGTGTGACGGTTGAATACCATTTGAGAATGTCATGCATCGAAAGCGGACCGCTGTACGTCAATGTCGTTAATATCTAGCAAAAATCTAACCTAATTCCTGGGAGGTCGGCCATCACATTGCTCCCCAGCCTGCTTCGTCAACCCGCGCTTGCCACTCAACAGCCGCGAGAGGGCGCTGACATGTCTAAGCACTCACCAGCCTGGTATTTTTGTTCGTCATGTCATTAAATAGTTCTCATAACAATTTGTCATCGTCTCGCGTGGCTAAAAACCCTACCTCCTCCAAAACAAGAAGTCTGTGCATCCCAAAACAATGCACTCGAATATAATGGTCGGGTAAAAATCACTTTTGCCACCTGGCTTGGGCGTTAGTGAGGTCAGCCAAGCCCAACACATCCTCGGCGCTTTCTGACGATAATCAATGGTCACCACCACACATCAAACCGAGTCATTATAGGGGTTTGTATTGTGTGGAGACAACGCAAACGATCGCGTGATGTACGGATCTTGACAGTATTGACAACTATCTTGATGGTAACCCCTTTCATTAGCCTGCAAGTCCATAAAGAAGCGTAGATAAAGAACAAATGTAAGTAGGTTAAGGTTGCCGAGGTAGGTCCGGAGTAATACCTCCTGAGCGGCTAATAAATATTCAATTGAGCATTACGGTGAGTTAACATCTGACTGATGTGAATATACGAATGTGCGTGAATTGAAATCAATATCTAGTTTATTAACGAGGCTTCGGTATGCAGTGAGCGCTGTCAAATACCAGACAATCGTCTGCCTGCGTCTTGAGAAAACAAAGACAAACATTCGTCATACGGACCCTAAAACATGACATGTGGTTTGTTGCCCTAACCAATCAAGTCCATTCAATCAATTAGAATCAGAGCGGTGCTGTGCGCATGCGCCGTAAAGGGGTGTGCATATACGCAGCGCACTAGTGAGCCTTTTCTAGCCTGACATTAAGTTTAGGCCCACATCCATGACAAATTAAGTCTGATAAGTCTTCTGGTGCTTAAAACAAGATTAAATACCACACTCTCTACTCATTATGGCGGTGAGTAATACTGGAGTGGCTATCATGTTTCACCCATGTCATGTTCGGCTTACTGATGGTGGATAAACTAGGCATATATAATATGAAAACACTGCGTTTATCACGTGAACAATGACGGTTTCATAATTGTGTCATGAATGATTTGTTCCTGATTTAGATATTTATCGGATGCATTTAGGAGTTCCGCTCCTCTGTGGCATGATATCTGGCACTGACTTAGTTTACGGTCAGGCCACCTTGCCACTTAGAGCTTCTCTGCCGGCTTCTTCATCCACCTGCAGTTCGCTGCCGTGCATCACAATTCGAGACATGCAGCCTGCGCACGCATTATCTGAGGCTTGTTGTTTCTATGACAATTATGTGAATCGTTGCTGTATTTAATGTAACAAGTGTTGTTAGCCATGGACAAGGAGGCTCGGAACGTCGATGCTTCACAAAACAAGCACGCCAATGAGTGCCTGCTTGTAGGTGATGCGCTGAGCACAATGCAAGCCGCTGTTCCATGAAGCGCCATGCTGCTGACTGGCACCAGGACTATAGAGGATGCAGTCCCACGGTCGACCCCATCATACATGACCCATGTCTTGACAAAGTACTCCGTTCGCTTCGGTAAACACCTGTTTGCTATGTTGAGCATTGATTGTGACCATAAAAAGGAGAGCCATGGCGTGCCCATCAAGGCCGCGCTGCTCTCGTATGGGAGAGGAGGCGAAGAGGGCACGGGACCTCTCTTAAACCGTCCTCCTCAAGAGGTAATCGGGCAATAGGATTATCTGATCTACAGCCTCAGTGAGCAAAGGTTAACATGGCTTTCACCTTGACACACAGGCCATGGTTTACCATATTGACGATGTTTACCTTTCTGGGTACCAGCAGTCTCTCCTTCTATAGCAGTTCAACTTGGATACTGGGATAATTGCCTCAACCTTCTGATTTTACATTACACCTTCCATTTAAGGATCATGGGTCTCCAAAAACCGAAGTCGCGGTGTGTTTTATTCAACATATACAACAATCATGCGTATGTACACATGTGTTGTGCGCGTGTATGTACACGTGTGTTGTGTGCGTGTATGCACACGTGTGTTGTGTGTGTGTATGTGCGCGTGTGTTGTGTGCGTGTATGCACACGTGTGTTGTGTGCGTGTATGTGCGCGTGTGTGTACATGTATGTGTTAGAGAGGGAGTTTGTGTATTTGTTTACATATGTAGGTGCTGTGAGTGCATATAAAGCTGTACATGCAAATGTATGAATATATGTATATAAGCATATACTAGTGTGTTTGCAGTAAATAATGTGATTGATCCTTGTCATCAGCTGAAACAATGTCTTATGCAACTCACCTTCTTCGTCGTCTTAGGTTTGTGGAGGCGGGAACAACATGGGCAATCATGCTCGGTCATGCCCAAGTCAGCATGGTTACAGATGTGCCGTACACTTCCGTTACTATTGCTCATGGTGGTCGTCATTGTGGCGACTTGGGGCGGTCCTGTCCCCACGTGTCTTATAACGAACGTTACCTGCACACAGATGCCCCTAGTGATCCGCTATAGCTTTTGTGATATCCTTTCGACGACCCTTTATGGGTACGTTCAGTGTGGTTTGTCTCGATCACGTTTGCATTGGGATATCCGTGGAGAGAGGGTTGTTTTAGAGCTCCTGGTGCGTACATTATGCTGCAGCAATAGCCCAGCTCATGGTCACAATCTTTAATTGCCTTCCTCTTGCTTGCAGGCGTCTACGAATAATGATAGATCTGTTCTCAATGGCTGGGTGCCCTGTTTTGGGTCCGAAATGCAAGTCTATATATACTGCTGATCCATGCAAATTTCTGTTTATTTTCGTCGCAGATTCCGCAATATCTTGGGAAGAGTTGGTATATATCACAAGATGTTCTCGTTGTGTGGAATCAGCCCTACGATGGTCGAATTCTTGTCACACCGTCCACGACAGCCACATATCAGCGTAGCGGTCATGTATGCCCCATGCGATACCGCGACAATAACCTGGCCATATCACACAGTCTGTCAGAGATGTGCAGACGGAGCCAGCTGCTTGCTCAAGATCACACTGGCAGCGAGAGCTGCTACGGCGCGCAAGACTCACATAGCGCCGATTGAATAGAGGCGTTTTGCGCGGCGTAAAAAATCGAAGGCGATTCTGTGGGAATGGCATGCGAGCTATTTGTAGGTAGCGAAAGAGCAGTGATGTTTGTGTTCTGGCAGGCATTCCATCACATCAGAGCAAGTGCTGTGATAATATGGACTGACACATTTACGTATTATTCCCGAAGCCTTCAATGTAGATTACTTTTGGTATATCTCCCATTTACACAGGCAAAGCAGCCACCATAAACCAAACCTTTCAAGATATCATAGAATATTGGTTTTGAATTTCGATAATAATTGATTTTAGCGTCCAATTGCCTTAAAAATATCAGAACATGTAATGTTTTATAACGATCACACCTAAGCTGGCAACATTAAGCATAATCTTTGTGGTATAGTTGGCGGTTTCTGTTCCACATACCGTCGTCATTAATGAAACTCAGCGCCTTCATAACGACAGACACGAAACATGGCAATGTGTTTCCATCGGTTTTACAGAACGGCGAGTGGTGTCTATGATGAGAACCGGACAACCAAGACATCCTTTTTTACGATATTTACGTTGCTTCGAGAACAAACATTGTCACTTGATACAGGATTCGCATCCCGTCAAACAGGCCCTGATATGTGCGCATAAAGATGAATTCGCTGGATACTGACGCGACTATTCTGAGAAAATCCCGCTGTTCTCCAAAGCCGCGCTTTTGAGATTGTGGGTCAATAAACATGAGTTGGTGTCTACATGAAAATGATGTAGGTGAGGCACATATAAGTGTAATATATACCAGTAACTAAGCATTTGCTGGGGAGCCGTTCTTGTTGTTTGTCTCGCTACAGAACATGTTCTATTATACCTCATGTCCAGATAAAAATGAGGCATTCCGACATCTTGACGGAGTAACCCAGAAGTTAGTTCTGGAAGAGATTAGCGATGATATGTGTGCGAGACTTTCAGATAACCCACATCTAAGCTAACGAGAAGCTTGTGCTGTTTGGGTCTCGGTAGAATTAGATGAATATCATGGGCAAGGTGATTTAGTTACACTTGGAAACGTTATCTACGGATTTGGCCTTGTATAAACAACGAGTACTTGTGGGGCTGTTTCGGCATATCCCCCCTTTGTATTTCTGTGACGGAAAAATCAGCTTGCAAAATACATGCCGATATGTGGTCGGAAATGATTGCTCATACGGGCTTAATCGAATCACCATATGGTGCTGTGCGATACGAAACATGAATCTGGTAAATAATTAATTCGCGAGACATACTGCAGGCATCACAATAGACGCTATTGACACGAAACGTTCATAACACAAACCAGCCTTGCATTAATCATTATTACGATAGGAAAAGGTCTTCAAGCACAAATGACCAAGACTGATCACGATAATTAATACTAACATTAGATGGATATCATGTGTTGCTCATTTATCTTCAGGTTTAGCAGTGTCGATATTGAAGATAATGTACACAATATTTATGCATACTTAGAAAAGATTAGTCGTCATAGACTCCGCATAAGGCGAATCAAGTCTGGTGAATGTATATATATATATATATATATATATATATATATAGATATATATATATATATATATATATAGAGATATATAGAGATATATATATATATATATATATATATATATATATATATATATTTATATCCATATCTATATATATATATATATATATCTATATAGATATATATATATATCTATATTATATATATATATATATATATATATATAAGTATAAATATATAAATACATATGTATATCTACAAATATATATATATGTATAAATATATATATATATATACACACACATACACACAGACATATATATATATATATATATATATATATATATATATATATATATATATATATATATATATATATATATATATATATATATATATATATATATATATATATATATATATATATATATATATATATATATATACAAGTATTATTTAATCCATCCAACAATTGGTGAATTGTAATGTTGTTTAATTATTCGTTGTGAGTTCGGATTAGATGCCAGCTTGTAGGTATGGGGTTGGGTGTGTTGATCGTGCTCACAATTGTTCTCATTGGTAACTGATCCCGCTGGAAGGCGACTTCGCTGAGAGATCCAAACCGCATATCTTTTGTGTTGTTCAATTCAATGAATATCTTCTTTATTCGTAACTAATACACATACATTATGACACGGAAACGCATTGGCGGTCATCAACCATCAGCTCTTTTTTTCTAACCAAAATGAGCTATAAATAACTTTGTTATCCTATCAATATTTCCAGGATTTCCACATGCGGACTTACACTGGGGATATTGTTGCATTTTGATTTCAATTTCTCTTGAAAGGATCGCCTTTACCACTCACAGTCAAACACACAGGCGTTCTTGGCAGACCTGTAACTGCTTCCTCTATAATGTATTACAACATCTTGTTTCAATCTTAGAGGGTGTTGTGAGGTTTGAGTCGACATCTTAAACGTTCGCGTTTTTCCCAGGTTGGCGTTATGATTTATATAAACGTTCATGAGTCTATTACAAAAATGTTACATCGCAAGCGCCTGGATACATACAGACGCTACATACCATGATCTATATATAACTTGGCATACTGTTTTTTGGAGCAGCTCATGTGCATTAAGAAACATAAGAAAGCCATCCGAAACAGTTTATGTTGGAAATAGATTTGGAAATAATAAAATCTTACGGGTTGATGTGCTTTTGATATTTGTTCTGCGTCGAGCGAATCAAGTCATGGTATAAACACGTCGAGTTTAGGTAAGTACTCATCAATCGGACACCACTGACAGAACAAGCCTGTCCTCCGACAAGTTCTTATAAATATTCTTTGTTTTCCTCGAGCTTATGCAAGAATCGTGTTCCCAATTTCGCAGGCGGTTGAAATAAACTTTGCCGTTATGATAATTCCAGTGAAGTTTGCGAGAACATTATGACTGTTCCTCATCTTGGCCAAGTAATTTTGAGCGCAATGAACACATTGTAACGGAATTCAACCTGTTCCGATCTATGGGATTTGCACAATTTCCGTGATCTATACCCTAAAGTATGAGCCGGAAGCTACAACGGTATCATTATATCAAATTCTTGAACAAATGTAAGGTATTCCATTGATCCGTTATGATAATCTCATTTCCACCGTGACTGCATGTTCAATGTCATATAATAGCAATTTACAAGTCGTTGATACAGCTCTCACAAATCAGCAGCTAAAAGTCAGTACAACCTATGTAATGCCTTGCTGACTTGTGATATATACATATAAATAAAAAAAATAATGGGTTCATATTGCACATGGAATGTTTATTATATTTCACATTCAAAAAACTGCTAATAAGTGAATAAAAACATAACAGGGCAGCCATTGAGGTGTACCTACACACCTGTATTAGATAACGAACCTTATCAACGCGCCAGGTAGAAGCACCGGTTCTACACAACCATTCTATCTACATCTTGTATGATAACGATGAACAATATACGAGTGGATTACAATCTCTTCTTGATGAGTTTCTCCAGTTTCTTGATGCGACTAGATTCCTGTTCGATGGTGTCCGTGGCAAATGGGTTGGCAGAGTGGGCGGCACCGGAGGTCAGTTTGGGGTTACGGGAGCGGTAAAGATCTATCAACATGGCCTGGTCGTTACGCTTGAAGCTCTGTGAGGGGAGAACAAAGACAACACACTTACAGGGACACCATTATAATATCATACTACTTCAGGAGCAATGTTAACTATGATTACACAATGGTATGAACGAATATAGCCAATGGCCCCCCAATGTTAGATTTTATGGTAGATGTATTCAGTCGCTGAGAGGCTGGACAGCTGTCATCGGGAACAAGAAGTCCATGAGCGAGGTGCATCAATGAACAATTGGTAGTCTATATCTCACACCAGTGAATGAGTTATATCATTGATAATCCTGATGGACATTGCAACAATCAGACACAGTCAACAATCAGACACTGTCAACAATCAGACACCGTCAACAATCAGACACCGACCCATTCAGCTGTCAACTATCATGAACCAAGAAAAGTCTCATATAATGTGAATGAACTGAAAACACAGAGGTTCAACATCACTGTAAATATCAGCCTGAATGTGAACTAAACTGCCATGGACCATAAGTCTCAATCTGGTCACTGACACCAGGTGACGGACCCTGATGCAGACTTCACGGCCCAGCATGTAGCAGAGAGCCATTGAGACGAGCCACAACGTGATCAGACACGGACCCTCCGTGGCATGATTAACCAGGCTCACCTTCATCTCCAGAACCCGCTGGAAGTCGACAGGCTCGCTCTCCGGCAGCATCTTGATGTAATTATCCACAAACGCCTGAGCGGGGTCGTGTGGGGACATGACAACCTGTAATAGATGGAGGCATACATCAGCGAACGTGACATGACGCAACAAACTCCACACACTACACGGTCAATAAGTCATGACATTGAACTGACCTTCAGTATCATCTCAGCCTTTGTCATGCCTTTGATGACTATCTTTGAGTAACTGCAACAGAAACAGCATTTCACACTATGAATACGCCCACTTTATCTCCTGTCATTAAGGTGCATCTGAGAGACTAATTTCAGGTATACATTAGAGTTCTATGAGTTAAATAATACAATCAGAAATAACCTCAACAAGAGGTGGAGAGTTATGACCTACCTGGACGGAGCCTTGCGAGCCACGTGAGAGCCAAGGGAGGGAAGGTCTTGGAGGACCGTCTTTAGGGAGTGAGTATCCAAAAGGAGCTTCACAAACAGAGATATTGGCCATCATTCACTTCACTCATGACCAGATACACTTAAAGTTACATGGATTAAACCTGACTGCCTGCTAGCTATGTCTGACTAGTATTTCAAGTAGATGTAGATGGTAGCACAGGAAAATATTGACCTGTATTTAGGAGTGCATCATATAAGTGATATACTTTAAGTAAGATACAAGCAAAAACATGGTGCCCAACTATCCCAGCAGCTTTAAAGAACCTATTAATTACAGGTACAACTTAAGTCCCTTACCTGTTCCGCTCCCACGGTGCCAAGTGGCTTACACTTGTAGAGGGATGAGATAAACTTAGGGATGAACGACCTGAAGCAGATACAGTACACCTGTGTGGTTACATATAGGTTACATGTACACCAAAAAGTGCAAATAAACACACATTTTCCATTATTCCAAAAGACCGTATTGCCAATCAATACCAAGCAGTTCCACATGTTTTTTTAACAGCAGTCTGATAACCATACTTATAAACACACAACTCATATATACAATATTCCCCAACATTCACAGTGCGCTTCATCAAAAAGCCAGATACTTACGTTGCAAATTTGACGCAGAACTGAGTGAAGTATTTGCGTGAAGAGGACAGGTTATCACGGATGATGGGCAGGTTGGTTTTGAGGTGGCCAATGATAGCTGTCACATACTTACTCTGGTCTCCTACTGCTTCTATGTTCTGCCATGGTAACTGTACGGGGGGGGGGGGGGGACAGCAGCATGAATATTCATGAAACGTTCTGGATTATCACCATATCAGTTGTATGGGGCTTGTAAAGTAATTTACATAATTTAAAATTCCATGAAGAGAGTAAGGGTACGCCATGAGAATGAAAGCATGATGTTGTAATGGTTCATTTCACATTGGCTTCAACTGGCAAACACGTGATTAATGAAGACATCGTCTCACCTTGGCCATGGCTGTTAGAGCGGGCTCGCATGCTCCCTCTAGGTCCTGTACCAGCAGCTGGATGCAATGCGATATTACACTGCAACAATATATCATCAAACAACACTTGTATTACATATATCAAACTCACACATACCAGGTCAAACACTCAACTCATCAAACAGGACAGAGTTTTGAAAAGGTTTTCATTAAAATATAATATTTTGACCCGAACAAAAAAGTGATGTCCCAATCAGTATCCTGTAAGGTGTCCATGAAACATTTCTTCAAAAGCAAGGCATCAACAATGAATCTCACTTGTGGAACATGTCTTGCTGGGCCGTCAGATCAAGGGAGGAAGCCAGAGCAGGGTCGACTTTCTCGCGGAGTTTGTCCTGTAGCTGCTGTGTGGTTTCCATGCAGTACTCGGCAGTACACAGGATACTACAGATGCGACATTGCTCATCCTCGGTCAGCTTTGTCAAACTCTCCCCCTCCTTCAGGATGGATTGGATCAGCCCTGTAGCCGATGTCATATCCCGCTCCGGCCGACTCGACCCTCTGGGGTAGCACAGAGGAAAATGTTTTCAATTACAATATAATAAAATGACTTGATTATTATCCATACCCAATAAAAGAATTTACTACATCTTCAAATATTCTTTGTTCCCAAGCGTTATATAGGAACACTGTCACAGAGTTTTAGACTAATTTCAAATTGCTGAGAAAACCAGGCTATTGAGAAAAAAATTAGTATCCATTAAGCTCCTCATAGTCCAAGTTATGAAGTTATAAGTTTTATCATGATATAAACAAAAGAATTGACCATGTCAGAGAGAGGCAGTGTACTGACTTGGGAAGATGGTTCATGAGGAGTCTGACAGCATATTCATGGAGCCACTTCTGGAAGACCTTGGTCAGGTCTAACATGGGCTGCCCTGTACTCAGCTGTGAACACTGCACCATACACTTCTTGTAGTAGACGAAGAGGTCCGCGCAGCTAGGCAGCACGTTGCTACCTTCCTCCGAGCCGATACGAGGAGTGCCGTGCTGGCGAAAGTCGATGAGGAACCTCTCCATGAGGTCCTGGAGGTTCCTGGAAGATGAAAACAAGATTCATAGTAATTGTAGAAACAGAACTGTTTTGAGTCACCAGGAACATATTTAGTATAAATGTAAACAGTTGCCGGTAATAACAACTCCAGAATATCTCAGCAAGCTTAATAAGATGTAAAATATATGAATAATGATAAACTGGTAGAGGGAAAGACAATCAAACAGCAGCAATTGACAATTGATCTATATGATATATATATATATATATATATATATATATATATATATATATATATATATATATATATATATATATATATATATATATATATATATATATATATATATATATATATATATACACACACACACACATATACATATATATATGCACACAAAAAGGAATACATTTTGAACATTACAACTCACTTGTCCTGGGATTCAATGTATATATTGAGATGGGCCTCAAAACACTTGGCAATTAGTCCCATGAAAGGAGACTGGGGTGATTTGACTGCTGACTGTGATACAGCCACACAGAGAACATGCCACTATGACAAGGAGAATACATGCATGCTAATAACTGTATCACACACTGTAACTAGGTTTATTCACACATTAAACACTACATTGCATATTGTTGTCGCTCGAGACTTCACGATTGCCATCTGTCAGTAGTAATGCCAGCAGTCCACTACACTGAACGTCTATAAATCACCAGCCTTCAAGGACAGCTCACACCACAACTTACAAATGCACATGAAGTCCTTTGATAAGTCACATCACACCCTGAATGATCCACATACACCACCCACCAAATGCACATAACTTCACTGATAACACATGCAATTCCCCTCATAACACACACTCATAACACACACACACCCTCATAACACACCTTTCATAACACACCACACCCCCATAACACACACCCACCCTTCATAACACACACCACACCCTCATAACACAGACCACACCCTCATAACACACACCACACCCTCATCATAACCCTTCACAACACACACCACACCCTCATAACAGACCACCCCCTCATAACACATACACACTCATACCACATAACAGACCACACCCTCATAACAACACACACCCACACACCCTCATAACACACACCACACCCTCATAACACACACCACACCCTCATAACACACCACACCCTCATAACACACACCACACCCACACACACCCCTCATAACACACACCACACCCTCATAACACAGACCACACCCTCATAACACACACCACACCCTCATAACACACACCACACCCTCATAACACACACCACCCTTCATAACAAACACAGCACCCTTAAAGCACAAATTGCAACCCTCATAACACACATCTCCATAACACACACTGCACTCCTCATATCACACACTGCACCCTTTATAGCACACACTGTACCCCTCATAACATACCTCAATAACACACTGCACCCCTCACAGCACACACCAAACCCCCACCAATGCCCCATTCCTCACAACACCCCTCTGCACACAACACCCACCTGGCCAGTGGGACTGCTCTCCGCCACGCCCTCCTCCCCCTCCTCCTGCATGTCAGCAGCAAATGGGTTGGTTTCCTCTGTGAATGGGTTGGTGGGGGTCAATGGGGTCACGGCCGGGGACACTACAGGCTGGGCACGGCAATAAACAGCACAGCTTGCTTCAACTACCATCTTAAGCATCAAACGTATATAGACCTCACCCAATATGTACACTTTATAAGGACAAAACATAAATGCAAACATAATCTGCCAAGCTTTTCTCAAGAGGTCCCATAACATCAACTAAATGTGTCTCGGTAAGAAATTGATAACTAGTTATACCAAGAATGTATGTAGGGTTGAATAAGCGGAGTGCACAATGCCATGAAGGAGTGTAAGACATTGATCAGTCCTTAATCACATCTCAAATCTGGCACCAATACCCTATTTTACGTTAATGAGAGGCAGTAGGAATTCTTCACATAAGAGAGTGGATTGTCAGAGCCAGTTGTACATGGACAGAGTGAGTATCATGTAGCTACACACCTTTTCTGTGTGGATGGTACTGCCACTGAAACGCTTGGCACAAAGCGTCTCAAAGTTGATTGTACGTTGGATGGCAAACAGCAACAACTTGACATCAATTTCCCTAAAACGCTTGGCCATAATACGTGACAGCTCCTTGCTGTAAAAAAACAGAATATCACATCATGAGTGTTCTATCTATACGGCTAACGACGCGACGGAGAACAGTGTAAAACTGAAAATTAGATTGTGAGCAAAAATAGCAGTGTCACTACAGGATGTTAAGTATCAATATGAGGCAGATTCTGACAAAGTTGAGAAGCAAACACTATTACTAGATGACTTAAAGGATGGTTTATTGCTCAGAATTCATAATCAAGCCTCTATAAAGAGCTATAATCCCGTCTGAACTCACCGGGTCACCTCACAGAATTCCACGCAGATACGTTCACTGACCTCCCACGAAGGAGGGAACATGCGACCAAACTTATCCTCAAAGTCCACCAGGGACCTCTTAATCCAGGAGTATCTCCTGTCGATTTTATCCAACCAGGCCGTCTGTAATATCACATCAAGCAATATAGTATATACAACAAATGCTACATAGAATCCCCACCAACAACAGGGCTGTCATAGAACACATGCTACATTTACCGCTAACTACATCACCATGTCAATTTAATTTTTGTATACAACTTGTAACTGATGTATTTTTCATTGTACATTGCAGCTGTTGGTTAATTTTCTACAGCACATTAAGTCTCGTCTTAACATCATCACCGAGCCTTCTTGACAAGTGAAGTTGTATTTAGCGTGTGACCCGCTCACCTCCTGGTCCTCGGCAAACAGCACGATATATTCCGAGAGTTGGAGTTTGACGAACCAAGCCAGGAGGTCTTTCTTAACGCGAGGGTCGAGCACGTTGACCACAAAACAAGCCTCGGCAAGCTGGGTGAGGTTCCCAGGCCCATACTGTACACACGGCACAGCTTACACTTAACCTGCTCTGCTATTGATGGTTGGATCGCGGACAATAGGAAATAATCATACTGCTATTATTGTATTATATTATATTAGTATATCTCTAATGAAACTAACCTTGGCACTAGCTCCTTGGAAAGCTTCTTCAAAATCAGATCTTATCTGGGATGCCAATTCAGCTTTGATCTCGCTCACCCTGTGACAAAATAACCACCACAATGATCTCTAATGGTATAATATGTTACTCCTGTTAGATTGATGATTCTTAGAGATATTCATGGTTGGTAGTGGAGTCACTAAGCTGGCACCGTGGGGGAGAGTACATACTTGTCAGCTAACTGCCTGATCTGTGGTATAGACATGTATTTCTGGAAATGTTCCAGCACGTTGAGTACCCCCTCCAGTAGGTTAGCCACCTCGCCGTACTGACGGCGACGGGTCAGCTGCCTGTAGTCAGTAGGGCAGCAGGTGGGTTAGAACATGGCACAATGAAGTGCAGATACCACTTCAACACTTTATCAACATTTTCAGTACACTATAAGCCAAAATATATACTTGGGAATGTTCCAGCTTTCAAGCAAATATCTTGGGTTCATGAACCAAATTGATCCTTAGAGATTCAAACTTACTTACCTAGAATCGGAGTGGTACTATTTCATTCACTCATACAGGTTTCTCAAGACCAGTATCATACATGATGACGCTTGCATTTTGTCCTTTCAAGATAAGTACCTTTGCTGACTTAAAATCTTTGATATTTACAAAAGCTATCTAGAGGGAGAAATGGGTTACCCGAGGGCATCTACGCCTCCTACAAGCATGTGGAGATGGTTGAGGGTAGTGATGGAGGCAGTGAGGTTACGCTTGGCATGGTCCAGCTGTTTAATGTCACGAGTTATCTCCTTCACCTGATAGTATACCCATCATTTGATCAGTAATAAACAGACCATGAAACATATACAGCTCAGATTATGAAATACCCATAAGATATCATATACTCTGTATTGGTAAATTAGTTCCAGTTGAGAACTCTCCTGAAGGTCAAAGGACCACAATCGATCATTCAGAAACTACATGATCACAGATCCAACTGATCCAGATGATCAAGATGTGACATTCCACAGTTATAACATCAATATAATTTTCACATTATGTAAGGAATATGATAATCAAATGTACCATTTCTTCAGATTTTTCAGCCTTATCCTTGATGTCTTTGATCTTGGCAAACAGTTGTAGGATGGCCTTCTGTGCCTCCTCGAGGGCTTGGGCTCCTTCTTGACCTACATTGGTCTGGCCTCGCACCACCTGTCTGATCTCGTCATCTACTCGTCTGCACAAAACATGTATGCTCATTACGCAATACTACATGATGACCAGACATTATAGGACTATGATTAAAATATGAACCAGTTAATGCTTGAAGAGTTACACCAAACGGTAACGGTGATATGAGGCACTTGATATAATCAGCTGATTTATATGGTGGTGTGGTCTTTTGAAAACAATTGATCAATCATGAAAATAATTTTACATCTCAGGTCAATTCCATGATGACATGAGCTATGCAGAGAGTTAGGGCTTAGGGAGCATTTTACAAGCCTCCCATGATTGGAAGAACTGAACCCTACAGGTACGCTTAAAACAAACAACAGCTCAGTCAAGACTGTCCCACTCTACAATGATGGACCAACCTGACTTTATGTCTGATTCTGTTGACGACCTCATCGATATTAGACAAGGATTGCTCTGTAGGAAACAGTGTGTTGATGTACTCTACTGCGTTGAAGTCAGGCCGGTCCAGAGGGTCACTGCTGGGAATCACCTACACATTCACAATTATACACTCATGATTGGACATTCATGTCATTAGGCTGTGGTTATGCACTCATCGTTAAAAACATACTGATCATTACAAATAACCATAGTCAGACAATACCTTTAATCATTTTCACTATATATTGCATAGTACAATGAACAATTGTTGTCCAAACATAAAGTTAAGTTTTAGCATTAAAGTACACTTATAAATATATACAATTGTGATAAACTATTGCTCTTACTCAACCCCAGAAAGTAGGGACTAAAAATGGTGAGTATATGTGTTGATAGAACTATACATATAAGGCAAATTATCATGACTGACTTGATCAATTGCCTCCTGGACGTCAGGAGGGAAATTGAGAACAGTGTTGAAATGTTCATCTTCAATCACATCCTCATCCTCTACACCCGCCATCACCTGGGGTCAACAAGTACACCATGGCGACACACAACCAAGTAAGAACATTTTGACACTAAGGGGAAAATGAGCCACACATATTATTCCAAATCTAGTTTAAGTCCCAATTTCATAAGATCACTCACCTTCTTCACTAGCTGGTACGTCAAGGAGGACCTTAAGAGATGCAAAAGGGAATACAATTATTCATGGCATTTCATCAAACAACTGCATCATGGTTTAAATGTTATCAACTTATTCCATGAAATTCTTGACTTATCATTAGGAAACAAAATGTTTCTGAACAGTGTCTTGTAAACATTAAAGAGTCAGCGAGTTTGAGAGGCATTGGTAATGTTGTGATTCCACTGCAAGAACTAGCATACATTTCTGACTATGCTTTCAAACAGCAACCGATTAAAATGCAGTTATTGAGTGGTTAATATTTCATTCTCCAGACTGGCACATTTTTGGAGATGATGGTGCATTATACCAACAATCGGGCCCCTATTCATGCAGTAGCGGCCAACCCCATGCCAAGCCAAAGTTTGTGGAGTGGATTATCAAGATATGATCTCTGTTTACTTTTCTTTCAACTCAATTATTGCTCATCTTATATGCTAGTCATAGGAAAACACTAATATTGTATCATCAAAAATATCCAAAGAGGACCCAATTTAAAGCAGTAGTACCGGTCACAATTTCATTTGCTCAGGGCGAATATGACAACTGGGCTGATTCTTTTTTAATTGGTTCCTTTATGTGGGGTAGATAAGTGTTAGAATCAAAATGATCATTCAAATTATCACACATGCTAGATTTGCTACTTGTGAGAGATCTGGAATGATTCTTTCACTTGTCTACTATACTAACGTTGCAATCATGGACATGACTGCTATTCCTTTGTCAGCAAACAATTGCTAAAAAGTGCATATTGAAGGCTTCAACAAATATGGCCATTGCCCAGATGCAGAGAGTGATGGAAGTGCAAGAGAATATGTTTGGATGATATTGGGCGTATGAAGAGGAATCTGGATCTATGAGGATCTTGATACATCAATGAGCAGGGTAAGGCATTAAAGAATACACAAGGATTATACGCAATAAAATTCAGGTAGGTGAAAGTCCATAAGTTTTGGCTTGGCATGAAGCTGGACCTAACAATGATAGTTAGGTCTGGTGCAGGGCTGCATGTGGCATAGCCCTACAGGACGTCTGAGTAGACATCCTACGATGTTCCATCCCAACGCAATGCACAAATTCACAATTCAAATCAGATACCTTGAACGTATAAATCCTGGCGAATTATTTGGTTTCATCACATGTTTTGATGGTAATGAACAATTTGCACCTATAATCACGAATGGATTTATTCAGCCGACATTGACTACTATTACGATCGCAGTCATGGTGGCATCATCAATGAGCACATGTCGACATTTTTATCTTTAAAAGAGGCCGTAGTAGCTGCGAGCAGGTGCAGTGCGGACATGACAGTTGAAAAAGCATGGTGCGCACCTAGCGAATGGAGAGCAAACAAATACCATGTGACCTTAAATTCACCAAAATGGTGGACAATGCATCTGGATTTCTCAGAAATCTATATTAAATGGCATTTCCTAAACAAGTTCTTGATATATGTTGTTTTCTAGATTCTCAATCCCAAGGTCTGATCAAAACACATGACCCATTGGCGCGACCCAAACTGAAGATCCAAGACGGTATATAAAAATATCACCGTCCGACCAGGGCTACATCAGTGCATGTGCCACAGATAAGCCTATGTATTTGGCTAATTATTCCTTCTCCAGCTGAACTGATTGTTACTAAATAATACAAAGACATGACCATTATGTGATAGTACAACCGTTGATAACGATCATCTTTCTTAGCCCCGTATTCCATGGTCGCCAGCGAACTGTTGACCCAGCGAACTCCGGTGAGAGCCCAGGGGCAGGCCGGTATTATCGCCCATTCCACGGTGGCATAAAGGAAATTTGCCAGCCGATAAATTCATACAGAAATTTTAATTCATCGCATTCGAACTGAAAATATAAAGCTTCCTTAGTACGCTCGGGGGAAAGTATACCTGTTTTAATTACTAACAAAAAACATTTACGATTGAGGTAAATTATTCAGCTGTCAAAACATCAATTTGGCTAGCTCCACGGCTAACGGAAGTTACAATGCTCATGCCCGCACCGTTGGAATTTCGGACTGGCTGCCTCGCGTGCCTTTACTGAAGTCGACCCAGAGACCAGTGAATTTGTATGCTGGTTCGGAATTTTGTAGGCCTACTTAGTGTTTAGTCTACCTATGAAGTAATTGCTAATTACTCTATAATCAAGAGGCACATAGATAAGATGAAATCATTTATTTTGTTAGTTATGTATGTTTTTGTTTGTTTTGTTACATTGCGTTTAAAATAAATATGTCACAGCAAGCGCGCATGAGCATTCTCCAGGATTTTCATTCATATTGAAGACAAATTCACCTAAGCTCGCGCTAAGTTGTAATTCCAGGAAATTCAAGGTAAATACTGTATCACTGCATGGTGACTAATTTATTAATGTGGTTTTCTTTTCTCCTCTATCAGCTATACATTTTCACATCAAGAAAATGCACAATTCTCTTGATCATTCTTAAGAGTTAACCCAGTGGGCACAACACGTGGAATCCACGTGGAAATCATGTGGATTTTTGGTGAATTGGTGGATCCACGTGTTTTCACGTGATATCCACGTGGATTCCACGAGTATTAATCACGTGGAATTGACGTGTCAAAAACACGTGGAAAAGACGTGTATTTTAGGACCCATATCTGTAAATTATTATTTAAATATTCTTTTTTTTCAGTTTATACCAGAAATATGGCCATGTGTTAACCTGACAGCCCCAGCTAGGCTTGTGCTAGATATGCCAAGATATAGTGGGTTTCACAACTTTTGGTGCTATCGATCTATGAGCTCTGGGGATGATGGCGGTTTTTGGCTTTCATCTGCTTAGTTACTATCGTGACAGGGGTCTCCTGGAATAATGAGTCGAAATTCAGGTGAGATACTCTCCAAACGTAGGCGAGGTTCGAACCCGTGACCTGCTGGTCCGTGGCGGAGACCCCACCGGGGGTTAACCGCTAACCGCTGATTGGCGCGATTTGCTGCAGTTTTGGAAAGTTGAGAATTCATTTGCTATATTTTTGACAGTTTCTAAGTTTACAAGTGAGTCATATTCAAATGTTATTCTTTCAATGAAAATAAGTTTACTCAAGTAGATGTACAAAAACTGCTTGCCGTGTATAATGTCTTCATGGTTTATGATTTTATGCTCATTGGTGCATGAAACCTGTATTATCGCTCTCAGCAAAGTGCCAGCCGTTGCATCTACTCTAGTTAGCTGCAGCGGAAAGGCTGTAGGCACGCCTCGTGGTTTTTTGGAGGCTTGCTCCTTAATACACCACAACCATCTTATACACACGCCATGGTTCATCTGTTGACTGTTCCTCCATCTCACAGTCATCGTTCATCTGTCAGTCCATCTCACAGTCATCGTTCATCTGTCAGTCTAGCTCTGGTGTAACGGTTACATGAATTTATACCAGACGTCTTGTAGGGCTACTGTCAGTCCATCTCACAGTCATCGTTCATCAGTCAGTCCATCTCACAGTCATCGTTCATCTGTCAGTCCATCTCACAGTCATCGTTCATCAGTCAGTCCATCTCACAGTCATCGTTCATCTGTCAATCCGTTCCACACGGTCGTCATCGCTCATTTGTCACTCAGTCCCACAGTCATGGCTCATCTGTCACTCATTCTAACAGTCGTTGGGTTGAGCAATGATGGTTTTCCTTTAACATAAGTGCACATTTGTGAATATTTTCTTTAAATATTTTCTCTGTTTTAATGCTGCTATTGAGAAAGGTATTATTTATGAGTTTGTAGTCAGCAGCATAGTAATTGAACACTGCAAAATTTGTTTGTGCACAGGTTTTTCAGGAGCGCTGCCTCTCCTGCCTCTGCAAATCAGGGATATACTGAACAGGCAGGAGATGAGAGAGCTGGCCGATAGTAGCAAAATGCTTCCTGAAGCTGTGCAGATGAACAGCACTGATGAGCAGTTTATGGACAACCAGAGAAAGAATTTGTGGGTATGTAAAATTGCAGTTTTTTTAAGGAGGAGTGGGCATTAGATCTAATAAACAGCAATGAAATATTTTCCAAATGTCACATTTTTGTGTCAGTTTCAGAAGTGTATGAAAATCATTGTGCAGTGTCCGGGATACGATGAATGATTTGACAAGCAGGTGCGATTCTCTATGTATATGTATATCAGGGCACGAAATTGGCTATATCTAGTCGGCGCGCGCCGACTAAATGTTAATACCGCCGACTCATTTGTCAAAGTAGTCGGTCCGCCAGGCCGATAACTATTCTGTAACCATACTCGACGTCAAAAGATAAAAATGTTGACGATCGCGCAATCGTTTTAAATTGTGAACTGACCTAATTGACTTGACCTCTGCTTTCATCCAGAATAGTTCGGTTATTTCCGTATTGACGTAAGCACACGATTATCAATGAGATCGTATAACTCGTTTTTATTGGTCAGTCTATGTCACGTGCACAATGCAAATAAGTGTCGAATTTTCCTAGCGTTACAAGTCTCCTATGCATCGCTGATTTGATACTTCGCGCAAATTATATTTCCAAAGTTTAATAATGGACAAGTTTTTCAAACGTTTATCTAAATGCGACGGTGATGAATTAGAAAAAAGTCCACCTTCATTCAGCTTTTTCACTTCTACTTTCGGCATTGTGAATAACAAGATCACTGAGAGGACCAGTTAAATACTGGAAGGGCCAGTTCATTTTGTTGAAGGGCCAGTTGAAAAAAAATGGAGGGCCAATTCACATATTTGCCAATTTCATACCCTGTATATGATGTAAATCCATGATCCAAACAACTTGCACTTATGCATTTTGTCTGAATTGGCAATGTTTAAGAAATTTTCATGCACCAATTGTATTCATTCAGACATATTGCTTGCAGATTAATCACTAATTCCCTGCAGTGCAAGCTTAACATGAACGGGTCAGGTGACAAAGCCAGCTTTGAGAAAATGGCACTCTGCAAATTAATTGTCGGTAGGTTCACCATTGGCTAATTACTTGGAAGTCCAGGATAGTTTTTTTTGATTTTAATGATACACAATAAATAATGAAAGTCAGTTGTACGATGTATGAAATTAGATAGCTTATATTGTCCTCTTTGTACTGTGCAGAAAGTGTAGTGAAGAGTCATGGGTTCACCGAGGCTGCTGTTAATGTCTTTCTAGCCAACCGACTAAGGAATGCACCCAAGAGAAGTTAAAATATTGCCTATTGGTAATGATTGTTGATTTACTCACACATTTATATTTTTCATAGATTTGACTAGATCGTTTACTTAAAGAGCCACTTACTTGCAAAATTCAAATTTGTGTTGTCATCTAATTATGAAGATGATTTTGTGACATTTTGACAACAGTATGACTGAGATGTCATAACTGGTTGCCGAGATATTACCGATCAAACTCGCAGACTTTCCTGTATGAAGTCATCAAACTCATTCACTCACTTTCGTTTAGTGCTTTACTGATGAAAGCCATCCTAGACGAATTTGACAGATTTGTGTCAATTAGGTGACGTCACCCAGAAAGTCACTTAAAAATTATCATCATAATGCGATAACAAAAATTCGGTTTTGCATTTCAGTGGCCTTTTAAAGTACATTTTATAATTTGCATTTTATTAGGGTGAAAGTAAATCATGTTATATCTGTGTATATTCATGATGCTCATGCATGTAGTGACCGGTTTAATGTGTTTCATGAACAAACCTGCCTTTTTCCACTAATTTGTTGCCTTTGTATGTTGACATTTGCTGGTAATGTTTAAAACATGTTTAATATTGTTATTTGTGATCATGTAGCACTTATAGTTGGATATTTCTGAGAAATAAATGTACTTGGTTCAATGATCGTGTGAAATATATTAAAAAACAAAAAAATTACTAAAGAGGAAGTAAAAACCACCTGAATACAGATATTTTGTATCGTTGAATTTAGGTGGAAGAGCACACGTGTTTTCCACGTATCCATATCCACGTGAATTCAACTTGCCTTTTACGCGTATTATCTACGTGAATTACACCAGTTTCTCCACGTATTTTCCACGTGGATTCCACGTGTTGTGCCCACTGGGAACCCTCTCCCGAGTCTGTTTCTGATCAAGGAGTTATAACCAATAGCTTTAGTTATGAAACTCTTCGTTCTGATGAATTTTCAAAAAACACACGGCCGGGATAATTTGATCATTGAATTCAAACCCTGGAGTTGACACTGACGCTGTCGACACCACCACTTCTACGGTACTACAACTGGTATCCCTTAAACTTCGCATATTGTGTGTCATGTTATAAAGTGTACGTGCCGCTTTCGAACCCCGAGCTGCTATTTATATACGACTTATCAAACTTGCTCGTGATTAAACGTGCAATACTAGCCGTTTGAAAGCCGGTCATCGAGGGCGGAAAGCTTACTTGTCGAAAAGATTCTAATGAGCATCAGCAACACTAATCGCAATGTATGATGTCCCCAATAAATGACAGATTTCGCGTGTAAATGAGGGAAAGGTGAGCCAGCAGGAGCCATTTTGTTTCATTCCTTGGAAGCGATTGTGGTTGCGACAACCCGTCGCGGACCCGAGGCAGCCAGCGCGCATTCACACCTCCAGGCGCTGCATGGCCGCAGTAGGTTGGCCGCAATCACCATGGCCCGACCATTGAAAGCTATCATATCAGCGAATCTCCTCTCGCGAGTCAATTCTAGCTATCATAACGGATTGTTCCCATTCTCAACTATCATGTCGGCAGCTCCTTCGCAGCCATGCCTATATAGCATATTGACAAAGAGCTAAGAGGGTTCACTTCAAGTGGCACTGTGTGTGTGTGTGTGTGTGTGTGTGTGTGTGTGTGTGTGTGTGGGCGTGCGTGTGCATCGTGTTATTGCGCCTCTGTTTAAGATATTGAGTCATCTGAGTGGTCCAAGCTTCCAAGGCTCCGAATTAACGAATTCCACGCGGGTTAAAGGGACGTTATGTGTAAGCTATCGCATGGTCACGTGGGTGATAACGGGGGAAACACGAGGATGCGGACGGCGGCTCACAGTGGGCGTCTTCACATTTTTTTCTCGGGCTGAGGATTGAGTGGACGCTCTACGCATAGTCACAAACTCTTTGATAATTGCTCTCGGTTTCATAAGAAGACAAAATTGTGCTTATTTACGTCATTGCTGATCATTTAATACATTTCTTTAGGTTTGTGGTATTGCAATGTCAACAAAACACTGTGTCATATCTGTAATAGGGAGCCGTCCCATGACACCAGCCTTTTGAGCCATGGCGAATTATTCCGCCTATAACCACTCGAGGGTCACGCGGCATAACCACGCCCAAGAATAGAGAATGCTTGCCTTTCTTCTGCGCACATGCAGTTCATTGATGTGCAACCACAAGTGATATTGATTTGTATTGTCTTGTCGTACTAACTGCTTATCAGAACGGTATGATTCGCAGTCGGTGGGATGTTCAAATATCAATATATTACGTAGCAAATAACCATTATAATTAGTGTTGACGCAAACATGGCTACAAAATGTGACGTCATATCGCTGATAGCAGTCTTCACTGGTTCCTTAACACCTTTTCTCTGTAGCATTTTGGTCATGTCTGGGTGGCAATATCTCAGTGACCTCTGATAGAAGAAACCACATGGTTATTTAGAAAATAACTTGGGCGATTCGTCGGTGAGAAACTTTGAAAAACCCGAAAAATGAAAGGCATCAAAACTCCTTATCTTTTACAGCAATGCTACAGGGAATCCGTATTTACGCCATTCTGCGGGCGCAACGTGGAGTCGGGTGGTATTATGACGGTATCACTTTATAGCTCTATTGGTGGCCATTGTTTGGTGTTTTAATATACAACTAACATGTGTTAATAATTGACATTTGCTGACGCCTATTTGTGGCCATTGTTTGTAAAATATTTTTGTTGATCGAAACCCTGGTTTTACCGAAATCATGCTCTTGCCGACATCTTCTAACTTCTGCCATGTGATTGCTTTCCAATAAAAGCTATATGTTGTTGACTAGCGTATTGTAATCATACATCACAAGCGCCAATTATTATATCCAAGTCACCCCATGGGATGACTAAGTTGCAATCAAACGCAACCTTACTGCTCACATTCATTTTCTGTTTATGGAATGTCTTAAGACGAGATCATTCAACCGAAATTGTTTGCATTCATTATGGTTTGTAATGTATGACTATAACAACGATTATGATCATTCTGTTCTGGCGACGCAATTATACGAACAGTTCACATGTTGTGCATACATTTGTCTAAGCACATGACGCACAGGTAACAATGTACAACCTTCACTGCTTATTAGTGGAGG
Organism: Urechis unicinctus; assembly: GCA_034190875.2. NCBI lineage: Eukaryota > Metazoa > Annelida > Polychaeta > Xenopneusta > Urechidae > Urechis > Urechis unicinctus. The sequence continues at coordinate 4,018,763 of CM067356.1, forward strand.
ATTAAAACGTTACCAGGTGTAACTTGCATGTCTGTGCAGCACCAACCAAGAGAATGATGCATCTTGAATGAAGAATCCTGATATATTACATCAGTTAGGAAAGTAACATACATTACATTGTAAAAATTACTTTTATTCATAATTAAAATTGCATTCATGTAAAAAATATGCAATAAGCAATGATCACCATGTTGTCTCAACACGCACGTAGTCAGCGTCATCCTCCTCGATCACGTCGACTTCAGACCCTGCATCCTCGTCAGAGCTATCACACTGGGTGGCACCGACTAACTCCAACAGCTTGACCAGATCATATGACTTACGACCTGCCGCTAAATCAGCAGCACTATGTCCGCTGTAGGTCACTTTGTGAATGTTTAGATCAAGATGCGTGCGATTTTGCAACAAAAACAGTAAGAGGTGAGCGTTTCTGGATTCTATGGCATGGTGGAGAATGGTTCTTCCACTTTTACCATCCCCGATGTTGACGTCACCGATCATCAGGCACAGTGATAAATATCTGAGAATAGTCACGTGACCGCCAGCCGCCGCTAGGTGGAGACAAGTATCGCCATTGTAATTCATAAGGCTAGCGTCTAAAGGTTCTGAATGAGGCACGAATTCCATACCAAGACAGTGGATATTTCTGGTAGCAATTGGTGCAGTAAGTGCCTTCACCATACTTAAATCTCCAGAGATGCAAGCTAAATGAAGGGCAGTATTTCCCTTCGCGTCCCTTAAACTCGTAGAAACTCCGCGCACCACGAGTATACGTACCACATCAACTTGATGGGTGAGAACCGCCAAATGCAGCGGGGTTTGGTGAAGTTTGTTTTGTATATCATAGAAACAAGTATCCACCTTTTCCTTAAGAAGACGGAAAATGAGTTCTTTGGCGCAATGAATGATGGCTAAATGTAGAATTGTGTCCCCGTTGTTATTAGCCCGTTTCAAAGCCGCTTCTGCCGCAAGCTGGCGCTCCCCGTATTCACACACTGGCGTCTTGGTGATGGAATCGCCCATTCTTGTACAAGACTGGTGTCCGCCGCTAACGTTCATTTTCTGAAACTCGTCCTCCAGAGGACAACCGTCCATTGTCACGTGACTCATATAATCAGACTGCAATAATTCATCTCTACTACAATGATGCTTGTCAGTGGCAAATCCGCCCCGTATCGACACCTTCTCCATTGGGTTTACGTGGGTACATCTATCGTTGTCAATACACATTGCTTGATAGGTCACTGCACGGAAATCACAACTTTCGCTGCTCTTTGTGCCTGGTGTTGGCACTAGACTAAGATCAACTGGTGAAGATCGTGAAACAGTCGTATATATAGGCGTCTGTGTGATCGGAAGCGGTTTCGTCATGATCGTAACGGCTGGAGCGCTGGTGCGAATCATTGACGTCACAAGCAGTCCGCGTCTGCTTAGAATGTGTAGCGACGAAAAGAAGGAAATTGCTTATTCATATTTTTAGATTGTCCTCTCGTTGTCTCTCAGCTCCAAAGCTGCACTCCTGGATGGTGGTGGTGGTGGTTGTGGTGGTAGTGGTGGTAGTGGTGGTAGCGGTGGTAGTGGTGGTAGTGGTGGTAGCTTTGGTAGTGGTGGTAGTGGTGGTAGTGGTGGTAGTGGTTGTGTTGAGCTGGTGCTGCCTTTATATTTTGATAGAACAGACACAGCTTTTGTGTGGGTGTTGTTTTGATTCAGCTGAGATACTGACTAATAAAAGCTCCAGAAGGGAACAGATCTAATACTTCTTTTACGACTTAGCGATAGCGTGCATGTCCTCCACGTTAGACTACGCCTACGCAACGATGTGAAACTCTGATCGTCAGTGTAAAATGAGAGAGACATCGATTTAACTCAAATAAGTGGAATATTGCACCCCACATTTAGTCATACAGGTAGTTCGGTTGTGATTTACATAATCAAAGCCGATAACATTCCATTCACAATCGAAGAGAACGTTGGGTCTAACGTTGCGACGACAAGTAGTATCAACAAACATGCTGACGTCACACGAAACCCCTAGCCAGACCGCATGCGTCATAAGGGCGTAACATCTTTTCTTCGAACGCCAACTGCCACTGACCTATATCCGTAGGACGACGAGGTAAGTCCTGCGTTTTATAAATAACACAATATACTAGTACTCTTCGTGATTCCCTTTTGCAGATGAGTGCGATGGGGTGGGGGCACTCTACCAATATATGACTAACGCATTAAATCCGTTAGAGCCTTTAGAGCGACATATATAGAGTTGCTGAAATATGAAATATTATGTTGGACATTAGGTCTAACGGTGGTAAACTTTTACCAGACCTGAAAGGTCCCGACCTGATTCTTATTTTGACAATTGGTCTGTATGTGGGTTGGGGAGGGTCGGGGTGGGGATGGGGCAGGACAGCAGGAACATACAGAAGGAAATCTTTTGGTTTAAAGAGGGACCTAAAATTGTGGTGAATTGTGAATCAAAGACATTGTTTATCGCGTTCATTCATTGCTAAGGACGGTACTCTTCCATTATATTCACGGATTGCTCGGAAGCATTACTCTTCTTTCATTCAATTATAAGGCGTTTAACAGAAACAGCTTTCAATGGTATTGATTAAACTGAAGCTCATGCTATAATAATCTTTGTGTATGTTATACAAGACCTACAATCGGCTTCTTTGATATGTAGTAGCACGCATAATGTCAATGCTAGTTAGACCTGTTGTCGGGTTAATGATGCTGTTTGAGTTCTTGGCTTTACCTCATTTCGACGTCATTATAGATGCCCCGTTTTGTAAATATATGACCAGCTGCTTTTCAAGTCCCGTTTTGCTAAATATCCGGACATTTCTTTTTTAATGCTCCAATCATTTTATTGCATTATTTTGAGGATTTAATCAATATTATAGAATTAGAATGTTCAAATTTATTTAAACTTTGTCACTAAACATATTGTGAAAGGCGATTGGGCACGTCAGTTCGCGATGTGTAATAGAAGAACGATTGATGGGGTACCCGTATGCATGGGTGCTTTTCGTATTGTCTCCTATTGTTGACGCTAAATGGGATCATCCGGCCTTATAATCTACGGATCTACTTTGGAATTTGAAGGAATTCTACTTTATATCAACATTCCCGTGGATCTCAACGAAACACATCACATTGCACTCGTTGAACTCAGGCACTGAGCGGCTTCAAATGTATACAGCAGCACTGACATATAGAGATCTAATCATTCGGCTACCTAGCACCAAGGACCTACCATCGGAATTCGATCGCAAATCCCGCCAGTGCACCCTCCTACCTCTAAGTAAATCGCATCATAATGTTACAACAAAGTACCATCTGACATACATGGGGCCTCCGTGATTGTTGCTTTATATATCAAGCCCACAGAGGCAAGAAATCGGCCTTAAAGTGCCTATTGCACGGTTGTAGGTACTTCTCTGAAATCAATTCATAATTTGATCAATAAGCTCAAACCAGTCCAATAACCGTCGCATATGATTAGCTATGGCCAAAATTTGATAAAATGCCAGTTGAAATTAGCGAACTCGACGAATCGCTGCGGAAGCCATGATCTAGGTCAGACCCAGGCGTGTGACGTCAGTAAAGTAATCCCCTTCTCAGAGACGCATGGAGTTCCCGGTTGTTTACATTGTGCTTTGACGGAGTTCGTCTGTCGTTTTTTTGATTTTTGATCGTTTTCAGCCTTCTTGTGACCATCGAACACCATGGTTAATCGTTGTTGTGTTGGGGGTTGCTCGCCTACTAGTCTGGACGGCGTGAGCCTGTTCAAGTTTAAATAGTCCCTTGTCTTGTTAAGAGGATACAATACATTCCGACCATGCAGCAATTGATCTATATACATATGATGATTCAGAAGATTGATTTAGCTGATGCATTCCAGGAAGGCAAGGAGTGGTTGTGGCCAATGAACAATTGTTATGCATTTACTATTGAATAGACCATAGGTGTTTGTTTGTTTTGCGCTTAAATTGTATCCAAATAGCACTGATATAATTAATTTCGTCATTGATATACTGATTTTGGAAACACCTATAGTTAGTCATGACAACAATATGGTTGAAAAATATATAAGTTATGGATGTTCAAGGGGCGCCTGTCAGATAGCTGAACCTGAAGAAACTCCTGGTAATGAAGACTACTCTGCACATCCTTCTGACATCATGAATGATTGCACCCAGTGGATGGAAGCCAATCCTTCACATCACCAATATTTGGCCCTGGCAGCACCAGTGCAGGCACATGCTAGGAAGAAATGGCTGGAACCAGGTTTTACTTTTTGAGCATCATATTTAATTTATTATTGTAACAGCATGGGCTGGTAAAGGAACTCTTATCTTCTGCCCAGATGTCACTAGCACCATGGAACACATTGTCTGTATGTTGTACACCTGAAACACCTGTAAAATAACAATGTTGAGTTATCCATCCATTTATCCAATTTTTGTTTTGTCTTACAGGTTTCAATAAGTATAATGAAATTGTTAATAATGACTGTAAGCCTTTGTACTGATGTATTTGTTAGTAAAATAAATATAATCCTTCACCTTTGGACATCATTATCTGACATGTGCCCCTGTTTTTGGTCTGTAGGAGAAATATGCTACCTGTAAGGTTCAAGTGTTCACACAGATTGGTCTGAAACCATGGTGGTAGGTTATGCAACCAATTGGAATTGGGCTGCTCTCTATGGAGTTAGTGACTGGAGGAATCTCCACACAGCATACATAATCGTCCACCTCTGCCATTGGTAGACAATAGTTACATAGACACATGTAACATGATGTATTGATGTGGATATTAATGTACGTCATTAGTGATGGTATATTGTATGACAAATATGTTTTAGCTGTGTACATTAATTGAAACTCAGACGTAACACTGACCATGATAATCATGCCATAACCATCATTTTCTTAAGTCAAGTTATGCCTTCATTTATGCCTTCGTTTATGGGCCAACTGATATTCCTACAAGGAAAAAACTTCTGTTATTGTTCTTCTATATGTGTTCTTGCTCAGAATCAATAAGCCTTTGATAAGGCCTACTTTATATTCAAGTGCACCTCTATTTATTTTATTAGCTAAACAGAAATTAGTTGTAGTTTGTTTACAATTTGTGCTTAGGAACTATTACACTAACATGGTATAACTTGGTAAACATGAATCCATGCAGCCAAATGATCTGCTGTCTGATATGGAAGAACTATTTACTGCAAAGCTCTGTTGTATACTATTTGCTTTGTGTATGGACATGAGTTGAGATTTATTCATGCATTCATGTAACTTTGGTCGATAAATCTTCTGTGGCTTTGGTGTTCACCAGGCTTCCACTCAATGGTCAATATACGTGATATGTCTGAACTTTTTATTTTCAATGGATTTACAACAGCTTTGGATTGGTTGCATTAAAACCCATAATAAGTGTAGGAAAATATTTTCTTTAAAAGTTTGTTGGTAACATTTATTGATTAATTTCTCGCGTTATATACCAACACATATACGATTAACTGGTGCATAAATACGACCAGACAAAGATTACCAAGCCCTGTTCTGCAACCGCACTATGTCTTGGCCAGCTGTGGCATCGCTGGCGTCTTTATTAGCTTCATCACCTGTTTCGAATGTATAAGAAAAAAATTTCCCTGCCGAAGTAAGGATGGCCAGCAAATGATCTGTGTCATCTCTAGTCTCTTCGTCGCTCTCCAGATGTGATGAAATAGCGAAACTACCAGCAGCTATTTTGCGAGAATCGTAATGCAGATCGCGTCTGGCAAGCAAAACATTGCCGTGTCTGACGTCATGCAGAGGCGATTAATTATTCATGAGCTCCTCGTTTTGATACACCAAACTTATCTTTTAACGTCGAATTTCGATCCCAAGGCGCGCACTTTCACGGCTGATATATAAACAGAATAGGTACTGTAGGGTTATATTTCCCTAATATGGCGAATAAAATGACATGTTTTTTCGTGCTATAGGCGCTTTAAGCACAGCAAGCCAACAGCTTTGCTAGTAACAGGGCGTTTGAGGGATAAACCGCTTTTTAAGAGAACTTATGCAACACTCCCTCTGACTTGCTCTGATATTGGTGTTTTATTACGTCAGTGTTTGGGCTGACGTTATATTCCAGAGTTTGAACTAAATGTTCCCTTTGTAGGGACACTTCTCAGGCAAAGAACATATTGTCATGTCAAACAAAACTGACGGCGTATATCATACTATTATTGGATTTCCTGAAAATGGGAAGTCGGTATTTACGGTCGTTTATATGCTAATATAGATGCAAAGCGCCCAGGTTGTGGGATTCCGTGATCTAACGGCTGAATAGGGGATCCGCATTACTTCCTTCCATGCCCAGGTTACAAACCACAACCACTGGTGGTTACTCTAATTGCGTGAGGGAAAATCAATCAGCTTAATCACTATATGTGAATAGCAAAAGCCGCTGAATCATAATCAATGAGTCCCCAGGCCAACTCCCGTTATTTTCTTTTGGAATCCCAACAATGCTGTGTAAATGGTGATGCTCAGTGCTGAAATAACAGCTACTACCCCCAGCAGGTTGATGCCCAACGAGTCAGTGACTGGCAGGAGCCTGAACGCCTCCTGCGCGCACCCATTTGGGCTAAAACATCATAATGTTTGGCCTGAAAAAGCCATTATGATATAGATTACATATTGTCGTCATGGCGTTCTTAATCGACTTGGCCAAGACATCCGAAATGTATTTTATATTCATAACGATAAGCTATATATGAACATCAAGTATGAACTGCAATTATCAATGAACAAAGGGTGGATAATGCGATAAATGCTTTATTCATCGTTCAGTGCCAAGCTCTTTATTGTTAAAATATGTGGTTGCATTTTGCAGGAATTGTCAGTATCCTATACTCTCTTAACAGCTGAAATGTTAAGTGATAACACAGATGGCTGTGAAACAACAAATGGCGAACCATAAGGGGAATAATGGTACTCGTCCAGGCAATGCATGACCGAAGCAGGTAGGCTGAAATAACCATCGCCCGAAATCACCAGATACCATTGAAAGCTATCATATCAGCGAATCTCCTCTCGCGAGTCAATTCCAGCTATCATAACGGATTGTTCCCATTCTCAACTATCATGGCGGCAGCTCCTTCGCATCCATGCCTATATAGCGTATTGACAAAGAGCTAAGAGGGTTCACTTCGAGTGGCACTGTGTGTGTGTGTTTATGTGTGTGTGTGTGTGTGTGTGTGTGTGTGTGTGTGTGTGTGTGTGTGTGTGTGTGTGTGTGTGTGTGTGTGTGTGTATGTGTGTGTATGTGTGTGTGTTTGTGTGTGTGTACATGGAGTAATTGCGCGTATGTTAAAGATATTGAGTCTTCTGAGTGGTCCAAGCTTCCAAGGCTCCGAATTAACGAATTCCACGCGGGTTAAAGGGACGTTATGTGTAAGTGATAACGGGGGAAACACGAGGATACGGACGGCGGCTCACAGGGGGCGTCTTCACATTTTTTTTTGCTCGGGCTGAGGATTGAGTGGATGCTGTAAGAGTAGTCACAAACTCTTTGATATTAGCTCTGGGATTCACAAGAAGATAAAATTGTGCTTATTTACGTCATTGCTGATCATTTAATACATTTCCTTAGGTTTGTGGTATTGCGATGTCAAAACACTGTGTCATATCTGTAATAGGGGGCCGTCCCATGACACCAGCCTTTTGAGTGATTGCGAATTATTCCGCCTATAACCACTCGAGGGTCACGCGGCATAACCACGCCCAAGAATAGAGAATGCTTGCCTTTCTTCTGCGCACATGCAGTTCATTGATGTGCAACCACAAGTGATATTCATTTGTATTGTCTTGTCGTAGTAACTGCTAATCAAGACGGTATGATTCGCAGTCGGTGGGATGTTCAAATATCAATATATTACGTAGCAAATAACCATTATTAATAGCTCTCCAGTGTTGACGCAAACATGGCAACAAAATGTGACGTCATATCGCTGATAGCAGTCTTCACTGGTTCCTTAACACCTTTTCTCTGTAGCATTTTGGTCATGTATGGGTGGCAATATCTCAGTGACCTCTGATAGAAGAAACCACATGGTTATTTAACTTGGGCGATTCGTCGGTGAGAAACTTTAGAAAACCCGAATAATCTTGTACAGCAATGCTACAGGGAACCCCTGTCTGCGGGCGCAACTTCGAGTCGGGTGGTATGTTGATTGCATCACTTTATAGCTCTATCGATGGCCATTGTTTGGTGTTTCAATATGCAACTAACCTGTGTTAATAATTGACATTTGCTGACGCCTATTTGTGGCCATTATTTGTAGATTAAATATTTTTGTTGATCGAAACCCTGGTTTAACCGAAATCATGCTCTTGCCGACATCTTCTAACTTCTGACATGTGATTGCTTTCCGATAAAAGCTCTATGTTGTTGACTAGCGTATTGTAATCATACATCACCAGCGCCAATTATTACCTGTATTTATATCCAAGTCACCCCATGGGATGACTAAGTAACAATGATCTTCAAGCAGCTATTAGCTGTTGCAATCAAACGCAACCTTACTACTCACATTCATTTTCTGTATAGGAAATGTCTTAAGATGAGATCATTCTACCGAAATTGTTTGTATTCATTATTGTTTGTAACGTATGACTATAACAACGATTATGATCATTCTGTTCTGGCGACGCAATTATACGAACAGTTTACATTTTGGGCATACATTTGTCAAAGCACATGACGCACAGGTAACAATGTACAACCTTCACTGCTTATTAGTCGAAGATTCAAACGTTACCAGGTGTAACTTGCATGTCTGTGCATCACCAACCAAGAGAATGATCCATATTGAATGGAGAATCCTGATATATTGCATCAGTTAGGAAAGTAACATACGATACATTGTAAAAATTACTTTTATTCATAATTAAAATTGCATTCATGAAAAAAATATGCAATATGCAAAGATCACCATGCTGTCTCAACACGCACGTAATTAGTAGTGTCATCCTCCCCGATCACGTCGACTTAGGACCCTGCATCATCGTCAGAGCTATCACAGTGGGTGGCACCGACTAACTCCAACAGCTTAACCAGATCATATGACTTACGACCTGCCGCTAAATCAGCAGCACTATGTCCACTGTAGGTCACTTTGTGAATGTTTAGATCAAGATGCGTGCGATTTTGCAACAAAAACAGTAAGAGGTGAGCGTTTCTGGATTCTATGGCATGGTGGAGAATGGTTCTTCCACTTTTACCATCCCCGATGTTGACGTCACCGATCATCAGGCACAGTGATAAATATCTGAGAATAGTCACGTGACCGCCAGCCGCCGCTAGGTGGAGACAAGTATCACCATTGTAATTCATAAGGCTAGCGTCTAAAGGTTCTGAATGAGGCACAAATTCCATACCAAGACAATGGATATTTCTGGTTGCAATCGGTGCAGTAAGTGCCTTCACCATACTTAAATCTCCAGAGATGCAAGCTAAATGAAGGGCAGTATTTCCCTTTGCATCCCTTAAAACTCGTTGAAACTCCGCGCACCACGAGTATACGTACCACATCAACTTGATTGGTGAGAACCGCCAAATGCAGCGGGGTTTGGTGAAGTTTGTTTTGTATATCATAGAAACAAATATCCACCTTTTCCTTAAGCAGACGGAAAATGAGTTCTTTGGCGCAATGAATGATGGCTAAATGCAGAATTGTGTCCCCGTCGTTATTAGCCCGTTTCAAAGCCGTTTCAATCGCTAGCTGGCGCTTCCCGTATTCACACACTGGCGTCTTGGTAATGGAATCGCCTGTTCTTGTACAAGACTGGTGTCCGCCGCTAACGTTCATTTTCTGAAACTCGTCCTCCAGAGGACAACCGTCCATTGTCACGTGACTCATATCACAAGTCATGTAATGAGACTGCAATAATTTATCTCTACTACAGTGATGCCTGTCAGTGGCAAATCCGCCCCGTATCAACACTTTCTCCATTGGGTTTACGTGGGTACATCTATCGTTGTCAATACACATTGCTTGATAGGTTACTGCAGGGAAATCACAACTTTCGCTGCTCTTTGTGCCTGGTGTTGGCACTAGACTAAGATCAACTGGTGAAGATCGTGAAACAGTCGTATATATAGGCGTCTGTGTGATCGGAAGTGGCTCCGTCATGATCGTATCGGCTGGAGCGCTGGTGCGAATCATTGACGTCACAAGCAGTCCGCGTCTGCTTACAATGTGCAGCGACGAAAAGAAGGAATTCGCTTATTCATATTTTTAGATTGTCCTCTCGTTGTCTCTCAGCTCCAAAGCTGCACTCCTGGATGGTGGTGGTGGTGGTTGTGGTGGTAGTGGTGGTAGTGGTGGTAGCTGTGGTAGTGGTGGTAGCGGTGGTAGCGGTGGCAGTGGTGGTAGCTTTGGTAGCGGTGGTAGTGGTGGTAGTGGTTGTGTTGAGCTGGTGCTGCCTTTATATTTTGATAGAACAGACACAGCTTTTGTGTGGGTGTTGTTTCGATTCAGCTGAGATGCTGACTAATAAAAGCTCCAGAAAGGGAACAGATATAGAGATCTAATACTTCTTTTACGACTTAGCGATAGCGTGCATGTCCTCCACGTTAGACTACGCCTACGCAACGATGTGAAACTCTGATCGTCAGTGTAAAATGAGAGAGGCGTCGATTTAACTCAAATAAGTGGAATATTGCACCCCACATTTAGTCATACAGGCAGTTCGGTTGTGATTAACATATTTCAAAGCGATAACATTCCACTCACAGTCGAAGAGAACGTTGGGTCTAACGTTGCAACGTTGCAACGAGCCAACCAGTAGTATCAACAAACATGCTGACGTCACACGAAACCCCTAGCCAGACAGCATGCGTCATAAGGGCGTAACATCTTTTCTTCGAACGCCAAGTGCCACTGACCTATATCCGTTGGACGACGAGGTAAGCCCTGCGTTTTATAAATAACACAATATACTAGTGCTCTTCGTGTGAATAATTGTAACGAGGTGGTATGTTGTGGTTTCAGCCATAAGGTGAAGAACGAAGAAAAGGGGATTCCCTTTTGCATATGAGTGCGATGGGGTGGGGGCACTCTACCAATATATGACTAACGCATTAAATCCGTTCTTGTCAGAAAGTCATTGCCATTGGAGCGACATATATGGAGTTGATAAAATATGATATATTATGTCGGACATTAGGTCTGACGGTGGTAAACTTTTACCAGACCTGAAAGGTACTTGTCCGACCTGATTCTTATTTTGACAATTGATCTGTATGTTGGTTTGGGAGGGTCGGGGTGGGGATGTGGCAGGACAGCAGCAACATACAGAAGGTAATCTTTTGGTTTAAAGAGGGACCTAAAATTGTGGTGATTTGTGAATCAAAGACATTGTTTATCGCGTTCATTCATTGCTAAGGACGATACACCTCCATTATATTCACGGATTGCTGGGAAGCATTACTCTTCTTTCATTCAATTATAAGGCGTTTAACAGAGAAACAGCTTTCGATGGTATTGATTAAACTGAAGCTCATGCTATAACATTTTAGTGTACGTTATACAAGTCCTACTATCGGCTTCTTTGATGTGTAGTAGCAAACATGTAGTAGCACGCTTTGTCACTAAACATATTGTGAAAGGCGATGGGGCACGGTCAGTTCGCGATGTGTAATAGAAGAACGATTGATGGGGTACCCGTATGCATGGGTGCTTTTCGTATTGTCTCCTATTGTTGACCTTATGTTGACGCTAAATGGGATCATCCGGCCTTATAATCTACGGATCTACTTTGGAATTTGACGGAATTCTACTTTATATCAACATTCCCGTGGATCTCAACGAAACACATCACATTGCACTCGTTGAACCCAACAATCACTCGAATTATCAACCCCAGTGGTTAACAGCGTCAGACTGCCATGCACTGAGCGGATTCAAATGTATGCAGCACGGACATATAGAGATCTAATCATTCGGCTACCTAACACCAAGGACCTACCATCGGAATTCGATCGCAAATCCCGCCGGTGTTCCCTCCTCCCTCTAAGTAAATCGCATCATAATGTTAGAACATAGTACCATCCGACATACATGGGGCCTCCGTGATTGTTGCTTTATATATCAAGCCCACAGAGGCAAGAAATCAGCCTTAAAGTGCCTATTGCACGGTTGTAGGTACTTCTCTGAAATCAATTCATAATTTGATCAATAAGCTCAAACCGGTCCAATAACCGTCGCATGTGATTAGTTATGGTCAAAATTTGATAAAATGTCAGTTGAAATTAGCGCACTCGACGAATTGCTGCGGAAGCCATGATCTAGGTCAAACCCAGGCGTGTGACGTCAGTAAAGTAATCCCCTTCTCAGAGACGCATGGAGTTCCCGGTTGTTTACATTGTGCTTTGACAGAGTTCGTCTGTCGTTTTTTTGATTTTTGATCGTTTTCAGCCTTCTTGTGACCATCGAACACCATGGTTAATCGTTGTTGTGTTGGGGGTTGCTCGCCTACCAGTCTGGACGGCGAAAGCATGTTCAAGTTTCCTGATAAAGACGATTTGAAGAAACAATGGACTGGCCAGATACAATGACCACGAGACAAATGGCCGGGCCTGGGCAAGTACTTGTTTGTGAGCTCGATACGTTTTACAGAGGAAGGTTTTGCGCCGGCACCAAAAATTAGAGAAGAAAATTGGTTGGATACCATGGTGCAAGCGGGTTTGAAGTAAGATGCTGTGCATACTCTTTTTGCGAAGGCCTCTGCTGTCAGGCAAGCAGGAAAGGATGGTGAGGCAAGTGACCGCCTCCCACCTCAGCCCAAGAAAAGCTGACCTGTCTTTATCAAGAGTGAGAAGCAGAGGGTGTGACTCGATGACCTTCTTGTTGCTTTAATATTAATAAAATAGTCCCTTGTCTTGTTAAGAGGATACAATACATTCCGACCATGCAGCTGATCTATATACATATGATGATTCAGAAGATTGATTTAGCTGATGCATTCCACAACGGCAAGGAGTGGTTGTGGCCACTGAACTATTGTTATGCATTTACTATTGAATAAACCACAATAGTCACAAACTCTTTGATATTTGCTCTGGGATTCACAAGAAGATAAAATTGTGCTTATTTACGTCATTGCTGATCATTTAATACATTTCCTTAGGTTTGTGGTATTGCGATATCAACAAAACACTGTGTCATATCTGTAATAGGGGGCCGTCCCATGACACCAGCCGTTTGAGCCATGGCGAATTATTTCGCCTATAACCACTCAAGGGTCACGTGGCATAACCACGCCCAAGAATAGAGAATGCTTGCCTTTCTTCTGCACTCATGCAGTTCATTGATGTGCAACCACAAGTGATATTCATTTGTATTGTCTTGTCGTAGTAACTGCTTATCAAGACGGTATAATTCACAGTCGGTGGGATGTTCAAATATCAATATATTACGTAGCAAATAGCCATTATTAATAAATGTCCAGTGTTGACGCAAACATGGCTACAAAATGTGACGTCATATCGCTGATAGCAGTCTTCACTGGTTCCTTAACACCTTTTCTCTGTAGCATTTTGGTCATGTATGGGTGGCAATATCTCAGTGACCTCTGATAGAAGAAACCACATGGTTAATAACTTGGGCGATTCGTCGGTGAGAAACTTTAAAAAACACGAAAAATGAAAGGCATCAAAACTCCTTATATTGTACAGCACGCTACAGGGAATCCCTATTTACGCCATTCTGCGGGCGCAACGTGGGGTCGGTGGTATTATGACTGCATCACTTTATAGCTCTATTGGTTGCCATTGTTTGGTGTTTTAATATACAACTAACATGTGTTAATAACTGACATTTGCTGACGCCTATTTGTGGCCATTGTTTGTAGATTAAATATTTTGTTGGATCGGAACCCTGGTTTTACAGAAATCATGCTCTTGCCGACATCGTCTAACTTCTGACATGTGATTGCTTTCCGATAAAAGCTCTATGTTGTTGACTAGCGTATTGTAATCATACATCACCAGCGCCAATTATTACCTGTATTTATATCCAAGTTACCCCATGGGATGACTAAGTAACAATGATCTCCAAGCAGCTATTAGCTGTTGCAATCAAACGCAATCTTACTGCTCCAGACATTTTCTGTTTATGGAATGTCTTAAGATGAGATCATTCAACTGAAATTGTTTGTATTCATTATTGTTTGTAATGCATGACTATAACAACGATTATGATCATTCTGTTCTGGCGACGCAATTATACGAACAGTTCACATTTTGGGCATACATTTGTCTAAGCACATGACGCACAGGTAAAAATGTACAACCTTCACTGCTTATTAGTCGAAGATTCAAACGTTACCAGGTGTAACTTGCATGTCTGTGCAGCACCAACCAAGAGAATGATCAATCTTGAATGAAGAATCCTGATATATTGCATCAGTTAGGAAAGTAACATACGTTACATTGTAAAAATTACTTTTATTCATAATTAAAATTGCATTCAAGTAAAAAATATGCAATAAGCAAAGATCACCATGCTGTCTCAACACACACGTAGTCGGCGTCATCCTACTCGACCCCGTCGACTTCAGACCCTGCATCATCGTCAGATCTATCACAGTGGGTGGCACCGACTAACTCCAACAGCTTGACCAGATCATATGACTTACGACCTGCCGCTAAATCAGCAGCACTATGTCCACTGTAGGTCACTTTGTGAATGTTTAGATCAAGATGCGTGCGATTTTGCAACAAAAACAGTAAGAGGTGAGCGTTTCTGGATTCTATGGCATGGTGGAGAATGGTTCTTCCACTTTTACCATCCCCGATGTTGACGTCACCGATCATCAGGCACAGTGATAAATATCTGAGAATAGTCACGTGACCACCAGCCGCCGCTAGGTGGAGACAAGTATCGCCATTGTAATTCATAAGGTTAGCATCTAAAGGTTCTGAATGAGGCACAAATTCCATACCAAGACAATGGATATTTCTGGTAGCAATCGGTGCAGTAAGTGCCTTCACCAGACTTAAATCTCCAGAGATGCAAGCTAAATGAAGGGCAGTATTTCCCTTTGCATCCCTTAAATTCATTGAAACTCCGCGCACCACGAGTATACGTACCACATCAACTTGATTGGTGAGAACCGCCAAATGCAGTGGGGTTTGGTGAAGTTTGTTTTGTATATCATAGAAACAAATATCCACCTTTTCCTTAAGCAGACGGAAAATGAGTTCTTTGGCGCAATGAATGATGGCTAAATGCAGAATTGTGTCCCCGTCGTTATTAGCCCGTTTCAAAGCCGTTTCAATCGCTAGCTGGCGCTCCCCGTATTCACACACTGGCGTCTTGGTAATGGAATCGCCTGTTCTTGTACAAGACTGGTGTCCGCCGCTAACGTTCATTTTCTGAAACTCGTCCTCCAGAGGACAACCGTCCATTGTCACGTGACTCATATCACAAGTCATGTAATGAGACTGCAATAATTCCTCTCTACTACAGTGATGCCTGTCAGTGGCAAATCCGCCCCGTATCGACACTTTCTCCATTGGGTTTACGTGGGTACATCTATCGTTGTCAATACACATTGCTTGATAGGTTACTGCAGGGAAATCACAACTTTCGCTGCTCTTTGTGCCTGGTGTTGGCACTAGACTAAGATCAACTGGTGAAGATCGTGAAACAGTCGTATATATAGGCGTCTGTGTGATCGGAAGTGGCTCCGTCATGATCGTATCGGCTGGAGCGCTAGTGCGAATCATTGACGTCACAAGCAGTCCCCGTCTGCTTACAATGTGCAGCGACGAAAAGAAGGAATTCGCTTATTCATATTTTTAGATTGTCCTCTCGTTGTCTCTCAGCTCCAAAGCTGCACTCCTGGATGGTGGTGGTGGTGGTTGTGGTGGTAGTGGTGGTAGCTGTGGTAGTGGTGGTAGCTTTGGTAGCGGTGGTAGTGGTGGTAGTGGTTGTGTTGAGCTGGTGCTGCCTTTATATTTTGATAGAACAGACACAGCTTTTGTGTGGGTGTTGTTTCGATTCAGCTGAGATACTGACTAATAAAAGCTCCAGAAAGGGAACAGATATAGATATCTAATACTTCTTTTACGACTTAGCGATAGCGTGCATGTCCTCCACGTTAGACTACGCCTACGCAACGATGTGAAACTCTGATAGTCGAGTGTAAAATGAGAGAGGCGTCGATTTAACTCAAATAAGTGGAATATTGCACCCCACATTTAGTCATACAGGCAGTTCGGTTGTGATTAACATATTTCAAAGCGGATAACATTCCACTCACAGTCGAAGAGAACGTTGGGTCTAACGTTGCAACGTTGCAACGAGCCAACCAGTAGTATCAACAAACATGCTGACGTCACACGAAGCCCCTAGCCAGACAGCATGCGTCATAAGGGCGTAACATCTTTTCTTCGAACGCCAAGTGCCACTGACCTATATCCGTTGGACGACGAGGTAAGCCCTGTGTTTTATAAATAACACAATATACTAGTGCTCTTCGTGTGAATAATTGTAACGAGGTGGTATGTTGTGGTTTCAGCCATAAGGTGAAGAACGAAGAAAAGGGGATTCCCTTTTGCAGATGAGTGCGATGGGGTGGGGGCACTCTACCAATATATGACTAACGCATTAAATCCGTTCTTGTCAGAAAGTCATTGCCATTGGAGCGACATATATAGAGTTGATAAAATATGATATATTATGTCGGACATTAGGTCTGACGGTGGTAAACTTTTACCAGACCTGAAAGGTACTTGTCCGACCTGATTCTTATTTTGACAATTGATCTGTATGTTGGTTGGGGAGGGTCGGGGTGGGGATGCGGCAGGACAGCAGCAACATACAGAAGGTAATCTTTTGGTTTAAAGAAGGACCTAAAATTGTGGTGATTTGTGAATCAAAGACATTGTTTATCGCGTTCATTCATTGCTAAGGACGATACACCTCCATTATATTCACGGATTGCTGGGAAGCATTACTCTTCTTTCATTCAATTATAAGGCGTTTAACAGAAACAGCTTTCGATGGTATTGATTAAACTGAAGCTCATGCTATAACATTTTAGTGTACGTTATACAAGTCCTACTATCGGCTTCTTTGATGTGTAGTAGCAAACATGTAGTAGCACGCTTTGTCACTAAACATATTGTGAAAGGCGATGGGGCACGGTCAGTTCGCGATGTGTAATAGAAGAACGATTGATGGGGTACCCGTATGCATGGGTGCTTTTCGTATTGTCTCCTATTGTTGACCTTATGTTGACGCTAAATGGGATCATCCGGCCTTATAATCTACGGATCTACTTTGGAATTTGACGGAATTCTACTTTATATCAAAATTCCCGTGGATCTCAACGAAACACATCACATTGCACTCGTTGAACCCAACAATCTCTCGAATTATCAACCCCAGTGGTTAACAGCGTCAGACTGCCATGCACTGAGCGGATTCAAATGTATGCAGCACGGACATATATAGATCTAATCATTCGGCTACCTAACACCAAGGACCTACCATCGGAATTCGATCGCAAATCCCGCCAGTGTTCCCTCCTCCCTCTAAGTAAATCGCATCATAATGTTAGAACATAGTACCATCCGACATACATGGGGCCTCCGTGATTGTTGCTTTATATATCAAGCCCACAGAGGCAAGAAATCGGCCTTAAAGTGCCTATTGCACGGTTGTAGGTACTTCGCTGAAATCAATTCATAATTTGATCAATAAGCTCAAACCAGTCCAATAACCGTCGCATATGATTAGCTATGGCCAAAATTTGGTAAAATGCCAGTTGAAATTAGCGCACTCGACGAATCGCTGCGGAAGCCATGATCTAGGTCAGACCCAGGCGTGTGACGTCAGTAAAGTAATCCCCTTCTCAGAGACGCACGGAGTTCCCGGTTGTTTACATTGTGCTTTGACGGAGTTCGTCTGTCGTTTTTTTGATTTTTGATCGTTTTTAGCCTTCTTGTGACCATCGAACACCATGGTTAATCGTTGTTGTGTTGGGGGTTGCTCGCCTACCAGTCTGGACGGCGAAAGCATGTTCAAGTTTCCTGATAAAGACGATTTGAAGAAACAATGGACTGGCCAGATACAATGACCGCGAGACAAATGGCCGGGCCTGGGCAAGTACTTGTTTGTGAGCTCGATACGTTTTACAGAGGAATGTTTTGCGCCGGCACCAAAAATTAAAGAAGAAAATTGGTTGGATACCATGGTGCAAGCGGGTTTGAAGTAAGATGCTGTGCATACTCTTTTTGCGAAGGCCTCTGCTGCCAGGCAAGCAAGAAAGGATGGTGAGGCAAGTGACCGCCTCCCACCTCAGCCCAAGAAAAGCTGACCTGTCTTTATCAAGAGTGAGAAGCAGAGGGTGTGACTCGATGACCTTCTTGTTGCTTTAATATTAATAAAATAGTCCCTTGTCTTGTTAAGAGGATACAATACATTCCGACCATGCAGCTGATCTATATACATATGATGATTCAGAAGATTGATTTAGCTGATGCATTCCACAACGGCAAGGAGTGGTTGTGGCCACTGAACTATTGTTATGCATTTACTATTGAATAAACCACAATAGTCACAAACTCTTTGATATTTTCTCTGGGATTCACAAGAAGATAAAATTGTGCTTATTTACGTCATTGCTGATCATTTAATACATTTCCTTAGGTTTGTGGTATTGCGATATCAACAAAACACTGTGTCATATCTGTAATAGGGGCCGTCCCATGACACCAGCCGTTTTAGCCATGGCGAATTATTTCGCCTATAACCACTCGAGGGTCACGTGGTATAACCACGCCCAAGAATAGAGAATGCTTGCCTTTCTTCTGCACTCATGCAGTTCATTGATGTGCAACCACAAGTGATATTCATTTGTATTGTCTTGTCGTAGTAACTGCTTATCAAGACGGTATAATTCACAGTCGGTGGGATGTTCAAATATCAATATATTACGTAGCAAATAGCCATTATTAATAAATGTCCAGTGTTGACGCAAACATGGCTACAAAATGTGACGTCATATCACTGATAGCAGTCTTCACTGGTTCCTTAACACCTTTTCTCTGTAGCATTTTGGTCATGTATGGGTGGCAATATCCCAGTGAAACACGAAAAATGAAAGGCATCAAAACTCCTTATATTGTACAGCGCGGCTACAGGGAATCCCTATTTACGCCATTCTGCTGGCGCAACGTGGGGTCGGTGGTGTTATGACTGCATCACTTTATAGCTCTATTGGTGGCCATTGTTTGGTGTTTTAATATACAACTAACATGTGTTAATAACTGACATTTGCTGACGCCTATTTGTGACCATTGTTTGTAGATTAAATATTTTGTTGGATCGGAACCCTGGTTTTACAGAAATCATGCTCTTGCCGACATCGTCTAACTTCTGACATGTGATTGCTTTCCGATAAAAGCTCTATGTTGTTGACTAGCGTATTGTAATCATACATCACCAGCGCCAATTATTACCTGTATTTATATCCAAGTCACCCCATGGGATGACTAAGTAACAATGATCTTCAAGCAGCTATTAGCTGTTGCAATCAAACGCAACCTTACTACTCACATACATTTTCTGTATAGGAAATGTCTTAAGATGAGATCATTCTACCGAAATTGTTTGTATTCATTATTGTTTGTAACGTATGACTATAACAACGATTATGATCATTCTGTTCTGGCGACGCAATTATACGAACAGTTTACATTTTGTGCATACATTTGTCTAAGCACATGACGCACAGGTAAAAATGTACAACCTTCACTGCTTATTAGTCGAAGATTCAAACGTTACCAGGTGTAACTTGCATGTCTGTGCAGCACCAACCAAGAGAATGATCCATATTGAATGGAGAATCCTGATATATTGCATCAGTTAGGAAAGTAACATACGATACATTGTAAAAATTACTTTTATTCATAATTAAAATTGCATTCATGTAAAAAATATGCAATATGCAAAGATCACCATGCTGTCTCAACACGCACGTAGTTAGTAGTGTCATCCTCCCCGATCACGTCGACTTAGGACCCTGCATCATCGTCAGAGCTATCACACTGGGTGGCACCGACTAACTCCAACAGCTTGACCAGATCATATGACTTACGACCTGCCGCTAAATCAGCAGCACTATGTCCGCTGTAGGTCACTTTGTGAATGTTTAGATCAAGATGTGTGCGATTTTGCAACAAAAACAGTAAGAGGTGAGCGTTTCTGGATTCTATGGCATGGTGGAGAATGGTTCTTCCACTTTTACCATCCCCAATGTTGACGTCACCGATCATCAGGCACAGTGATAAATATCTAAGAATAGTCACGTGACCGCCAGCCGCCGCTAGGTGGAGACAAGTATCGCCATTGTAATTCATAAGGCTAGCGTCTAAAGGTTCTGAATGAGGCACAAATTCCATACCAAGACAATGGATATTTCTGGTTGCAATCGGTGCAGTAAGTGCCTTCACCATACTTAAATCTCCAGAGATGCAAGCTAAATGAAGGGCAGTATTTCCCTTCGCATCCCTTAAACTCGTTGAAACTCCGCGCACCACGAGTATACGTACCACATCAACTTGATTGGTGAGAACCGCCAAATGCAGCGGGGTTTGGTGAAGTTTGTTTTGTATATCATAGAAACAAATATCCACCTTTTCCTTAAGCAGACGGAAAATGAGTTCTTTGGCGCAATGAATGATGGCTAAATGCAGAATTGTGTCCCCGTCGTTATTAGCCCGTTTCAAAGCCGTTTCAATCGCTAGCTGGCGCTTCCCGTATTCACACACTGGCGTCTTGGTAATGGAATCGCCTGTTCTTGTACAAGACTGGTGTCCGCCGCTAACGTTCATTTTCTGAAACTCGTCCTCCAGAGGACAACCGTCCATTGTCACGTGACTCATATCACAAGTCATGTAATGAGACTGCAATAATTTATCTCTACTACAGTGATGCCTGTCAGTGGCAAATCCGCCCCGTATCAACACTTTCTCCATTGGGTTTACGTGGGTACATCTATCGTTGTCAATACACATTGCTTGATAGGTTACTGCAGGGAAATCACAACTTTCGCTGCTCTTTGTGCCTGGTGTTGGCACTAGACTAAGATCAACTGGTGAAGATCGTGAAACAGTCGTATATATAGGCGTCTGTGTGATCGGAAGTGGCTCCGTCATGATCGTATCGGCTGGAGCGCTGGTGCGAATCATTGACGTCACAAGCAGTCCGCGTCTGCTTACAATGTGCAGCGACGAAAAGAAGGAATTCGCTTATTCATATTTTTAGATTGTCCTCTCGTTGTCTCTCAGCTCCAAAGCTGCACTCCTGGATGGTGGTGGTGGTGGTTGTGGGTGGTAGTGGTGGTAGTGGTGGTGGTAGCTGTGGTAGTGGTGGTAGCGGTGGTAGCGGTGGCAGTGGTGGTAGCTTTGGTAGCGGTGGTAGTGGTGGTAGTGGTTGTGTTGAGCTGGTGCTGCCTTTATATTTTGATAGAACAGACACAGCTTTTGTGTGGGTGTTGTTTCGATTCAGCTGAGATGCTGACTAATAAAAGCTCCAGAAAGGGAACAGATATAGAGATCTAATACTTCTTTTACGACTTAGCGATAGCGTGCATGTCCTCCACGTTAGACTACGCCTACGCAACGATGTGAAACTCTGATCGTCAGTGTAAAATGAGAGAGGCGTCGATTTAACTCAAATAAGTGGAATATTGCACCCCACATTTAGTCATACAGGCAGTTCGGTTGTGATTAACATATTTCAAAGCGATAACATTCCACTCACAGTCGAAGAGAACGTTGGGTCTAACGTTGCAACGTTGCAACGAGCCAACCAGTAGTATCAACAAACATGCTGACGTCACACGAAACCCCTAGCCAGACAGCATGCGTCAT
Source organism: Urechis unicinctus (assembly GCA_034190875.2). NCBI lineage: Eukaryota > Metazoa > Annelida > Polychaeta > Xenopneusta > Urechidae > Urechis > Urechis unicinctus. The sequence goes on from CM067356.1 coordinate 4,040,720, forward strand.
AAGGGCGTAACATCTTTTCTTCGAACGCCAAGTGCCACTGACCTATATCCGTTGGACGACGAGGTAAGCCCTGCGTTTTATAAATAACACAATATACTAGTGCTCTTCGTGTGAATAATTGTAACGAGGTGGTATGTTGTGGTTTCAGCCATAAGGTGAAGAACGAAGAAAAGGGGATTCCCTTTTGCATATGAGTGCGATGGGGTGGGGGCACTCTACCAATATATGACTAACGCATTAAATCCGTTCTTGTCAGAAAGTCATTGCCATTGGAGCGACATATATGGAGTTGATAAAATATGATATATTATGTCGGACATTAGGTCTGACGGTGGTAAACTTTTACCAGACCTGAAAGGTACTTGTCCGACCTGATTCTTATTTTGACAATTGATCTGTATGTTGGTTTGGGAGGGTCGGGGTGGGGATGTGGCAGGACAGCAGCAACATACAGAAGGTAATCTTTTGGTTTAAAGAGGGACCTAAAATTGTGGTGATTTGTGAATCAAAGACATTGTTTATCGCGTTCATTCATTGCTAAGGACGATACACCTCCATTATATTCACGGATTGCTGGGAAGCATTACTCTTCTTTCATTCAATTATAAGGCGTTTAACAGAAACAGCTTTCGATGGTATTGATTAAACTGAAGCTCATGCTATAACATTTTAGTGTACGTTATACAAGTCCTACTATCGGCTTCTTTGATGTGTAGTAGCAAACATGTAGTAGCACGCTTTGTCACTAAACATATTGTGAAAGGCGATGGGGCACGGTCAGTTCGCGATGTGTAATAGAAGAACGATTGATGGGGGTACCCGTATGCATGGGTGCTTTTCGTATTGTCTCCTATTGTTGACCTTATGTTGACGCTAAATGGGATCATCCGGCCTTATAATCTACGGATCTACTTTGGAATTTGACGGAATTCTACTTTATATCAACATTCCCGTGGATCTCAACGAAACACATCACATTGCACTCGTTGAACCCAACAATCACTCGAATTATCAACCCCAGTGGTTAACAGCGTCAGACTGCCATGCACTGAGCGGATTCAAATGTATGCAGCACGGACATATAGAGATCTAATCATTCGGCTACCTAACACCAAGGACCTACCATCGGAATTCGATCGCAAATCCCGCCGGTGTTCCCTCCTCCCTCTAAGTAAATCGCATCATAATGTTAGAACATAGTACCATCCGACATACATGGGGCCTCCGTGATTGTTGCTTTATATATCAAGCCCACAGAGGCAAGAAATCAGCCTTAAAGTGCCTATTGCACGGTTGTAGGTACTTCTCTGAAATCAATTCATAATTTGATCAATAAGCTCAAACCGGTCCAATAACCGTCGCATGTGATTAGTTATGGTCAAAATTTGATAAAATGTCAGTTGAAATTAGCGCACTCGACGAATTGCTGCGGAAGCCATGATCTAGGTCAAACCCAGGCGTGTGACGTCAGTAAAGTAATCCCCTTCTCAGAGACGCATGGAGTTCCCGGTTGTTCACATTGTGCTTTGACAGAGTTCGTCTGTCGTTTTTTTGATTTTTGATCGTTTTCAGCCTTCTTGTGACCATCGAACACCATGGTTAATCGTTGTTGTGTTGGGGGTTGCTCGCCTACCAGTCTGGACGGGCGAAAGCATGTTCAAGTTTCCTGATAAAGACGATTTGAAGAAACAATGGACTGGCCAGATACAATGACCACGAGACAAATGGCCGGGCCTGGGCAAGTACTTGTTTGTGAGCTCGATACGTTTTACAGAGGAAGGTTTTGCGCCGGCACCAAAAATTAGAGAAGAAAATTGGTTGGATACCATGGTGCAAGCGGGTTTGAAGTAAGATGCTGTGCATACTCTTTTTGCGAAGGCCTCTGCTGTCAGGCAAGCAGGAAAGGATGGTGAGGCAAGTGACCGCCTCCCACCTCAGCCCAAGAAAAGCTGACCTGTCTTTATCAAGAGTGAGAAGCAGAGGGTGTGACTCGATGACCTTCTTGTTGCTTTAATATTAATAAAATAGTCCCTTGTCTTGTTAAGAGGATACAATACATTCCGACCATGCAGCTGATCTATATACATATGATGATTCAGAAGATTGATTTAGCTGATGCATTCCACAACGGCAAGGAGTGGTTGTGGCCACTGAACTATTGTTATGCATTTACTATTGAATAAACCACAATAGTCACAAACTCTTTGATATTTGCTCTGGGATTCACAAGAAGATAAAATTGTGCTTATTTACGTCATTGCTGATCATTTAATACATTTCCTTAGGTTTGTGGTATTGCGATATCAACAAAACACTGTGTCATATCTGTAATAGGGGGCCGTCCCATGACACCAGCCGTTTGAGCCATGGCGAATTATTTCGCCTATAACCACTCAAGGGTCACGTGGCATAACCACGCCCAAGAATAGAGAATGCTTGCCTTTCTTCTGCACTCATGCAGTTCATTGATGTGCAACCACAAGTGATATTCATTTGTATTGTCTTGTCGTAGTAACTGCTTATCAAGACGGTATAATTCACAGTCGGTGGGATGTTCAAATATCAATATATTACGTAGCAAATAGCCATTATTAATAAATGTCCAGTGTTGACGCAAACATGGCTACAAAATGTGACGTCATATCGCTGATAGCAGTCTTCACTGGTTCCTTAACACCTTTTCTCTGTAGCATTTTGGTCATGTATGGGTGGCAATATCTCAGTGACCTCTGATAGAAGAAACCACATGGTTAATAACTTGGGCGATTCGTCGGTGAGAAACTTTAAAAACACGAAAAATGAAAGGCATCAAAACTCCTTATATTGTACAGCACGCTACAGGGAATCCCTATTTACGCCATTCTGCGGGCGCAACGTGGGGTCGGTGGTATTATGACTGCATCACTTTATAGCTCTATTGGTTGCCATTGTTTGGTGTTTTAATATACAACTAACATGTGTTAATAACTGACATTTGCTGACGCCTATTTGTGGCCATTGTTTGTAGATTAAATATTTTGTTGGATCGGAACCCTGGTTTTACAGAAATCATGCTCTTGCCGACATCGTCTAACTTCTGACATGTGATTGCTTTCCGATAAAAGCTCTATGTTGTTGACTAGCGTATTGTAATCATACATCACCAGCGCCAATTATTACCTGTATTTATATCCAAGTTACCCCATGGGATGACTAAGTAACAATGATCTCCAAGCAGCTATTAGCTGTTGCAATCAAACGCAATCTTACTGCTCCAGACATTTTCTGTTTATGGAATGTCTTAAGATGAGATCATTCAACTGAAATTGTTTGTATTCATTATTGTTTGTAATGCATGACTATAACAACGATTATGATCATTCTGTTCTGGCGACGCAATTATACGAACAGTTCACATTTTGGGCATACATTTGTCTAAGCACATGACGCACAGGTAAAAATGTACAACCTTCACTGCTTATTAGTCGAAGATTCAAACGTTACCAGGTGTAACTTGCATGTCTGTGCAGCACCAACCAAGAGAATGATCAATCTTGAATGAAGAATCCTGATATATTGCATCAGTTAGGAAAGTAACATACGTTACATTGTAAAAATTACTTTTATTCATAATTAAAATTGCATTCAAGTAAAAAATATGCAATAAGCAAAGATCACCATGCTGTCTCAACACACACGTAGTCGGCGTCATCCTACTCGACCCCGTCGACTTCAGACCCTGCATCATCGTCAGATCTATCACAGTGGGTGGCACCGACTAACTCCAACAGCTTGACCAGATCATATGACTTACGACCTGCCGCTAAATCAGCAGCACTATGTCCACTGTAGGTCACTTTGTGAATGTTTAGATCAAGATGCGTGCGATTTTGCAACAAAAACAGTAAGAGGTGAGCGTTTCTGGATTCTATGGCATGGTGGAGAATGGTTCTTCCACTTTTACCATCCCCGATGTTGACGTCACCGATCATCAGGCACAGTGATAAATATCTGAGAATAGTCACGTGACCACCAGCCGCCGCTAGGTGGAGACAAGTATCGCCATTGTAATTCATAAGGTTAGCATCTAAAGGTTCTGAATGAGGCACAAATTCCATACCAAGACAATGGATATTTCTGGTAGCAATCGGTGCAGTAAGTGCCTTCACCAGACTTAAATCTCCAGAGATGCAAGCTAAATGAAGGGCAGTATTTCCCTTTGCATCCCTTAAATTCATTGAAACTCCGCGCACCACGAGTATACGTACCACATCAACTTGATTGGTGAGAACCGCCAAATGCAGTGGGGTTTGGTGAAGTTTGTTTTGTACATTGTAGAACCTGACATCCACCTTTTCCTTAAGCAGACGGAAAATGAGTTCTTTGGCGCAATGAATGATGGCTAAATGCAGAATTGTGTCCCCGTCGTTATTAGCCCGTTTCAAAGCCGTTTCAATCGCTAGCTGGCGCTCCCCGTATTCACACACTGGCGTCTTGGTAATGGAATCGCCTGTTCTTGTACAAGACTGGTGTCCGCCGCTAACGTTCATTTTCTGAAACTCGTCCTCCAGAGGACAACCGTCCATTGTCACGTGACTCATATCACAAGTCATGTAATGAGACTGCAATAATTCCTCTCTACTACAGTGATGCCTGTCAGTGGCAAATCCGCCCCGTATCGACACTTTCTCCATTGGGTTTACGTGGGTACATCTATCGTTGTCAATACACATTGCTTGATAGGTTACTGCAGGGAAATCACAACTTTCGCTGCTCTTTGTGCCTGGTGTTGGCACTAGACTAAGATCAACTGGTGAAGATCGTGAAACAGTCGTATATATAGGCGTCTGTGTGATCGGAAGTGGCTCCGTCATGATCGTATCGGCTGGAGCGCTAGTGCGAATCATTGACGTCACAAGCAGTCCCCGTCTGCTTACAATGTGCAGCGACGAAAAGAAGGAATTCGCTTATTCATATTTTTAGATTGTCCTCTCGTTGTCTCTCAGCTCCAAAGCTGCACTCCTGGATGGTGGTGGTGGTGGTTGTGGTGGTAGTGGTGGTAGTGGTGGTAGCTGTGGTAGTGGTGGTAGCTTTGGTAGCGGTGGTAGTGGTGGTAGTGGTTGTGTTGAGCTGGTGCTGCCTTTATATTTTGATAGAACAGACACAGCTTTTGTGTGGGTGTTGTTTCGATTCAGCTGAGATACTGACTAATAAAAGCTCCAGAAAGGGAACAGATATAGATATCTAATACTTCTTTACGACTTAGCGATAGCGTGCATGTCCTCCACGTTAGACTACGCCTACGCAACGATGTGAAACTCTGATAGTCGAGTGTAAAAATGAGAGAGGCGTCGATTTAACTCAAATAAGTGGAATATTGCACCCCACATTTAGTCATACAGGCAGTTCGGTTGTGATTAACATATTTCAAAGCGGATAACATTCCACTCACAGTCGAAGAGAACGTTGGGTCTAACGTTGCAACGTTGCAACGAGCCAACCAGTAGTATCAACAAACATGCTGACGTCACACGAAGCCCCTAGCCAGACAGCATGCGTCATAAGGGCGTAACATCTTTTCTTCGAACGCCAAGTGCCACTGACCTATATCCGTTGGACGACGAGGTAAGCCCTGTGTTTTATAAATAACACAATATACTAGTGCTCTTCGTGTGAATAATTGTAACGAGGTGGTATGTTGTGGTTTCAGCCATAAGGTGAAGAACGAAGAAAAGGGGATTCCCTTTTGCAGATGAGTGCGATGGGGTGGGGGCACTCTACCAATATATGACTAACGCATTAAATCCGTTCTTGTCAGAAAGTCATTGCCATTGGAGCGACATATATAGAGTTGATAAAATATGATATATTATGTCGGACATTAGGTCTGACGGTGGTAAACTTTTACCAGACCTGAAAGGTACTTGTCCGACCTGATTCTTATTTTGACAATTGATCTGTATGTTGGTTGGGGAGGGTCGGGGTGGGGATGCGGCAGGACAGCAGCAACATACAGAAGGTAATCTTTTGGTTTAAAGAAGGACCTAAAATTGTGGTGATTTGTGAATCAAAGACATTGTTTATCGCGTTCATTCATTGCTAAGGACGATACACCTCCATTATATTCACGGATTGCTGGGAAGCATTACTCTTCTTTCATTCAATTATAAGGCGTTTAACAGAAACAGCTTTCGATGGTATTGATTAAACTGAAGCTCATGCTATAACATTTTAGTGTACGTTATACAAGTCCTACTATCGGCTTCTTTGATGTGTAGTAGCAAACATGTAGTAGCACGCTTTGTCACTAAACATATTGTGAAAGGCGATGGGGCACGGTCAGTTCGCGATGTGTAATAGAAGAACGATTGATGGGGTACCCGTATGCATGGGTGCTTTTCGTATTGTCTCCTATTGTTGACCTTATGTTGACGCTAAATGGGATCATCCGGCCTTATAATCTACGGATCTACTTTGGAATTTGACGGAATTCTACTTTATATCAAAATTCCCGTGGATCTCAACGAAACACATCACATTGCACTCGTTGAACCCAACAATCTCTCGAATTATCAACCCCAGTGGTTAACAGCGTCAGACTGCCATGCACTGAGCGGATTCAAATGTATGCAGCACGGACATATATAGATCTAATCATTCGGCTACCTAACACCAAGGACCTACCATCGGAATTCGATCGCAAATCCCGCCAGTGTTCCCTCCTCCCTCTAAGTAAATCGCATCATAATGTTAGAACATAGTACCATCCGACATACATGGGGCCTCCGTGATTGTTGCTTTATATATCAAGCCCACAGAGGCAAGAAATCGGCCTTAAAGTGCCTATTGCACGGTTGTAGGTACTTCGCTGAAATCAATTCATAATTTGATCAATAAGCTCAAACCAGTCCAATAACCGTCGCATATGATTAGCTATGGCCAAAATTTGGTAAAATGCCAGTTGAAATTAGCGCACTCGACGAATCGCTGCGGAAGCCATGATCTAGGTCAGACCCAGGCGTGTGACGTCAGTAAAGTAATCCCCTTCTCAGAGACGCACGGAGTTCCCGGTTGTTTACATTGTGCTTTGACGGAGTTCGTCTGTCGTTTTTTTGATTTTTGATCGTTTTTTAGCCTTCTTGTGACCATCGAACACCATGGTTAATCGTTGTTGTGTTGGGGGTTGCTCGCCTACCAGTCTGGACGGCGAAAGCATGTTCAAGTTTCCTGATAAAGACGATTTGAAGAAACAATGGACTGGCCAGATACAATGACCGCGAGACAAATGGCCGGGCCTGGGCAAGTACTTGTTTGTGAGCTCGATACGTTTTACAGAGGAATGTTTTGCGCCGGCACCAAAAATTAAAGAAGAAAATTGGTTGGATACCATGGTGCAAGCGGGTTTGAAGTAAGATGCTGTGCATACTCTTTTTGCGAAGGCCTCTGCTGCCAGGCAAGCAAGAAAGGATGGTGAGGCAAGTGACCGCCTCCCACCTCAGCCCAAGAAAAGCTGACCTGTCTTTATCAAGAGTGAGAAGCAGAGGGTGTGACTCGATGACCTTCTTGTTGCTTTAATATTAATAAAATAGTCCCTTGTCTTGTTAAGAGGATACAATACATTCCGACCATGCAGCTGATCTATATACATATGATGATTCAGAAGATTGATTTAGCTGATGCATTCCACAACGGCAAGGAGTGGTTGTGGCCACTGAACTATTGTTATGCATTTACTATTGAATAAACCACAATAGTCACAAACTCTTTGATATTTTTCTCTGGGATTCACAAGAAGATAAAATTGTGCTCTTACGTGATCATTTATTTTCCTTAGGATTGGTATTGCGATATCAACAAAACATAATATCTGTAATAGGGGCCGTCCCATGCTTTTAGCCATGGCGAATTATTTCGCCTATAACCACTCGAGGGTCACGTGGTATAATACATTTCCCAAGAATAGAGAATTGCTGGCCTATCTTCTGCGATGCAGTCATTGATGTGTCACCACAAGTGATATTCATTTGTATTGGGGCCGTCGTAGTACCAGCCTTTTTAGCAAGACGGTATTTCGCAGTAACGGTGGGTCACGTTCAAACCACGCCCAATAATTACGAGCAAATAGCCTTTCTTTAACTCATGTCCATTGTGTGACGCAAACATTTGTATTGTCTTGTCGTAAATGTGACGTCGGTATAATTCACAGATAGCAGTCTTCAAATATCAATATATTACGTAGCAAATTCTCTGTAGCATAAATGGTCATGTATGGGTGACGCAAACATGGCTACAAAAATGAACGTCATATCACTGATAAAGTCTTCAAAGGTTCCTTATTTTCTCTGTAGCATTTTGGTCATGTATGGGTGGCAATATCCCAGTGAAACACGAAAAATGAAAGGCATCAAAACTCCTTATATTGTACAGCGCGGCTACAGGGAATCCCTATTTACGCCATTCTGCTGGCGCAACGTGGGGTCGGTGGTGTTATGACTGCATCACTTTATAGCTCTATTGGTGGCCATTGTTTGGTGTTTTAATATACAACTAACATGTGTTAATAACTGACATTTGCTGACGCCTATTTGTGACCATTGTTTGTAGATTAAATATATTTTGTTGGATCGGAACCCTGGTTTTAACAGAAATCATGCTCTTGCCGACATCGTCTAACTTCTGACATGTGATTGCTTTCCGATAAAAGCTCTATGTTGTTGACTAGCGTATTGTAATCATACATCACCAGCGCCAATTATTACCTGTATTTATATCCAAGTCACCCCATGGGATGACTAAGTAACAATGATCTTCAAGCAGCTATTAGCTGTTGCAATCAAACGCAACCTTACTACTCACATACATTTTCTGTATAGGAAATGTCTTAAGATGAGATCATTCTACCGAAATTGTTTGTATTCATTATTGTTTGTAACGTATGACTATAACAACGATTATGATCATTCTGTTCTGGCGACGCAATTATACGAACAGTTTACATTTTGTGCATACATTTGTCTAAGCACATGACGCACAGGTAAAAATGTACAACCTTCACTGCTTATTAGTCGAAGATTCAAACGTTACCAGGTGTAACTTGCATGTCTGTGCAGCACCAACCAAGAGAATGATCCATATTGAATGGAGAATCCTGATATATTGCATCAGTTAGGAAAGTAACATACGATACATTGTAAAAATTACTTTTATTCATAATTAAAATTGCATTCATGTAAAAAATATGCAATATGCAAAGATCACCATGCTGTCTCAACACGCACGTAGTTAGTAGTGTCATCCTCCCGATCACGTCGACTTAGGACCCTGCATCATCGTCAGAGCTATCACACTGGGTGGCACCGACTAACTCCAACAGCTTGACCAGATCATATGACTTACGACCTGCCGCTAAATCAGCAGCACTATGTCCGCTGTAGGTCACTTTGTGAATGTTTAGATCAAGATGTGTGCGATTTTGCAACAAAAACAGTAAGAGGTGAGCGTTTCTGGATTCTATGGCATGGTGGAGAATGGTTCTTCCACTTTTACCATCCCCAATGTTGACGTCACCGATCATCAGGCACAGTGATAAATATCTAAGAATAGTCACGTGACCGCCAGCCGCCGCTAGGTGGAGACAAGTATCGCCATTGTAATTCATAAGGTTAGCGTCTAAAGGTTCTGAATGAGGCACAAATTCCATACCAAGACAATGGATATTTCTGGTTGCAATCGGTGCAGTAAGTGCCTTCACCATACTTAAATCTCCAGAGATGCAAGCTAAATGAAGGGCAGTATTTCCCTTCGCATCCCTTAAACTCGTTGAAACTCCGCGCACCACGAGTATACGTACCACATCAACTTGATTGGTGAGAACCGCCAAATGCAGCGGGGTTTGGTGAAGTTTGTTTTGTATATCATAGAAACAAATATCCACCTTTTCCTTAAGCAGACGGAAAATGAGTTCTTTGGCGCAATGAATGATGGCTAAATGCAGAATTGTGTCCCCGTCGTTATTAGCCCGTTTCAAAGCCGTTTCAATCGCTAGCTGGCGCTTCCCGTATTCACACACTGGCGTCTTGGTTATGGAATCGCCCGTACTTGTACAAGACTGGTGTCCGCCGCTAACGTTCATTTTCTGAAACTCGTCCTCCAAAGGACAACCGTCCATTGTCATGTGGCTCACATCACAAGTCATGTAATCAGGCTGCAATAATTCCTCTCTACTACAGTGATGCTTGTCAGTGGCAAATCCGCCCCTTATGGATACCGTCTCCATTGGGGCTACGTGGGTACATCTATCGTTGTCAATACACATTGCTTGATAGGTCACTGCAGGGAAATCACAACTTTCGCTGCTCCTTGTGCCTGGTGTGGGCACTAGACTAAGATCAACTGGTGAAGATCGTGAAGCAGTCGTATATATAGGCGTCTGTGTGGTCGGAAATGGCTCCGTCATGATCGTATCGGCTGGAGCGCTGGTGCGAATCATTGACGTCACAAGCTGTCCGCGTCTGCTTACAATGTGTAGCGACGAAAAGAAGGAAATTGCTTATTCGTATTTTTAGATTGTCCTCTAGTTGTCTCTCAGCTCCAAAGCTGCACTCCTGGATGGTGGTGTTTGCGGTGGTAGCGGTGTTAGTGGTGGTAGTGGTGGTAGTGGTGGTAACGGTGGTAGTGGTGGTAGTGGTGGTAGTGGTGGTAACGGTGGTAGTGGTGGTAGCGGTGGTAGCTTTGATAGCGGTGGTAGTGGTTGTGTTGAGCTGGTGCTGCCTTTATATTTTGATGGAACAGACACAGCTTTTGTGTGGGTGTTGTTTCGATTCAGCTGAGATACTGACTAATAAAAGCTCCAGAAAGGGAACAGATATAGAGATCTAATACTTCTTATTCAACGGGGCGATAGCGTGCATGTCCTCCACGTTAGACTACGCCTACGCAACGATGTGAAACTCTGATAGTCGAGTGTAAAATGAGAGAGGCGTCGATTTAACTCAAATAAGTGGAATATTGCACCCCACATTTAGTCATACAGGTAGTTCGGTTGTGATTTACATAATCAAAGCCGATAACATTCAATTCACAATCGAAGAGAACGTTGGGTCTAACGTTGCGTTGCACGACAACCAGTAGTATCAACAAACATGCTGACGTCACACGAAACCCCTAGCCAGACCGCATGCGTCATAAGGGCGTAACATCTTTTCTTCGAACGCCAACTGCCACTGACCTATATCCGTAGGGCGCCGAGGTACGCTTTGTGTTTTAGAAATAACACATTATACTAGTGCTCTTCGTGTGAATAATTGTAACGAGATGGTATGTTGTGGTTTCAGCCATAAGGTGAAGAACGAAGAAAAGGGGATTCCCTTTTGCAGATGAGTGCGATGGGGTGGGGGCACTCTACCAATGTATGACCTGCGCATTAAATCCGTTCTTGTCAGAAAGTCATTGCCATTAGAGCGACATATATAGTTGACGAAACATGAAATATTATGTCGGACATTAGGTCTGACAGGTGGTAAACTTTTACCAGACTTCAAGTCCCGTTTTGCTAAATATCCGGACATTACTTTTTTAATGCTCCAATTATTTTATTGCCTCATGTTGAGGATTTAATCAATATTAAAGAATGTTCAAATTTATTTGAACTTTGTCACTAAACATATTGTGAAAGGCGATTGGGCACGGTCAGTTCGCGATGTGTAATAGAAGAACGATTGACGGGGGTACCCGTATGTATGGGTGCTTTGCGTATTGTCCCCGATTGTTGACCTTATGTTGACGCTATATGGGAACATCCGGCCATTATTCTACATTCAACATTCCCGTGGATCTCAACGAAACACTTCACATTGCACTCGTTGAACTCAACAATCACTCGAATTATCAACCCCAGTGGTTAACCGCATACGCATGATTATGTAAGCAACATGGCTTCATAGTTACCGAGCTTATTCTAGAATTTATTACATGTGATTAATTGAACATAATAGCTTTATTTGTGTCGCACTTTTATGGACGTTCAGCGTCTTCTGACACGTCTCGTGCACGCACATCATAATGTTTTGCCTGAAAAAAAAGCCATTATGATATAGATTGCATGTTGTCGTCATGACGTTTTCAATCCACCTTGCCAAGACACAGGAAACCGAATTCACTGTATTTTAACTGTGAGCGTTAGATCGAAATATCTGTTTATATTCAAAACGATGAAACCTCTAGCTAGATGACCATATAGTATGAACTGCAATTATCAATAAACAAAGGGTGGATAATACGATAAATCATGTTATTCATCGTTCGGTGACTAGCTCTTTATTAATAAAATATGTAGTTGCATTTTGCAGGAATTGTCAGTTATCCGATACCCTTTCTACAGCTGAACTTTTAAGTGATAACACAGATGGCTATGAAACCACAAATGGCGAACCATACGGGAATAATGGTATTATAATGGTGTTACGCGGAAGCGTGTGTCAATGCGACCAGTCCATGTAAATGCCACATCTGCTTGCTAAATAACTGCTTGAAAGTTTGGAATTCATGTCGCGCTCTCGTACATATGTAAGAGTCAATAACAAGGATCTAATATGAACGAAGTTGTTTCTTCTTTGTTAAGTACACCTCTAAACAGACGCTTCTCAACATGGAGTAGTTGGGCCGTATATCAATGGAGAGTGTTTCCGTGGCGCTTTACGTCCATAAAGAAAACGAAGAAATCAATGCTGGGGTCCGTATGATGACGCCGAAGTTCCAAATCAAAGTGGCAAGCGTATACAAGAATGAGTTGATTTGATACATAATTATATATCAGGCATGTAACCGAAAATTACGACTGTACGATCCATGACCTTATTAGGCAACGTGTTGTGACTCACGCAGTGTATACAGGTCCTTGTGTGGCAACATCAATACGGTTTATTATGTACAGATGGATTATCGTTGAGCGTTCCCCTCATTGTTAAAATGACCTGCGCTTAAACAGTGCATAACATTGCCTAATGGAAGTCGCTAAGGGTCCATTAATCATGAGACTATTTGTGGCGTTACGCCGCTTAGATTTGGGTAGTACTTTGATTCATAATTCTATGACTTAGAGTAAAAAGTCGTTGCATTTTGCCGATAATTTGTTAATGCTCTTATCATTTGTCTCAGCCACAGTTTTTATCAAACCATCTCATTGCTAGAATTGTGAGGCATCAGCAGCTATGCTTTAGACTTTGTCTTTGTTGAAGTACCATGATGTAAAATAGTGCAAGGATTTCGCTAGGTGATGTCAATAACTCGGGTCCTTCACTAAGAGAAGTAGTACCCCTTTGGTTCCCATATTTTTTTTTTCATGACACTAAATATATTATACTTCGGACACATATATGTGGAGAACAAGCGCGGTTTCAATGAATTTGGCTCGGTTTTGATAGCCAGAGAACGACGACCAGTAGGTCTCCTTGCTCAATTGTGGTTCATTGCTAGCATAGTGCTAATATTGGTGAACATATTTAACGTAAATTACGCTCAAAGGTACTCGTATTTGTCATATATATGACTTCGAAGTGAAGAATTTATCGCAACCTCATAAGATTATTGTCATCTTCTGTATATTTAATTTGTCTACTGCAATCTTATTTTGAACAGATCGCGTTTGAAGACATAATCACGGCCAACATTAAACCAACAATGATAGTTATAAGCATCGATCAACCGTTTAAAATTCACTGTGCTCAGAGACTTTTGATGGGATGCACATTTTGCGCTGTTTCAGGCGAAATGAGAAATTTCACATAATATGCATTCTGAATAAGGTGTCAATCATTCAAAATGCCATTCTTACATGACGTACATCTTATACTTAAAGTGTAATTCGGTGTGTCTCATGGAAACCGCTTGCTGTACATTGGTATGATAAACTACCAGAAACCATACGTAATGGGCCACTTAAGGAAACGGATCCTAACACGGTGTTGTGATCCGATGGTGGTTATCTATGATGAATCCTGCACTCTCTGACGCATCGTGATTCCCGACCCAAGCAGCTTGCATTTGTGTAAGGGTGGATACATATTTCTTAAGAATACCTTTATGCCTAGTCAGAGCTATAACTCAAATTACACAAACATTCACTATAGCTAAACGATTACTTGAATCAAATAACAGAGCAACAATTGCAAGAGTAACAGTTAAAGATAGATGTCACCACGTTATACAATCGATTCGATTTAACATCACCCTTTACGAGCGGTATGCTCGAGTGCAGAAAAGGTTACCATCATAGATTTTGCTATGATATCATAGATATTATTATACAATTATTGCACAGCCTAGAACCTGTGAGGATAAAACTGACAAATGTTGCCATAAACACTCTTTCTTTCCAAAAAAGCTATTTGAAAGAGCCCCAATTGGTCAAGAAGCCAATGATTGAAGGTGGAAAACCCTAGCTATACTTAAAATCAGGTAAATGTGACACCACGGATAGTATATCGCATTTTATTTCTCCTGCATACGATCTCCCGATCTCTAGCATCAATATCCGATATTTGAATAACGTGCTCGCAACTTAATGTATCGCACTATAAGGTATGGTATGAACAACAGCACCGCTTTCAAACCGCAATTTATCGGGTATTTCGCTAGTCGGCTTAGTGCAATAGCATTCATCACCATCGATTTTGTGACCGTGCATTTGCCTTTTCTTCATAAAATTGGAGGTGCTCGAGCATATAGGGAATAATGTGCGGCCTCCATTAAACGGCATCATTATAATTGCATCGTCAATATTCGATTTCGGGCGAAAAAGATTTTATTTTTTCACTGCTTAAAATCATGGTTGAATTTGTTCGCATCCTACAGTGTATCTGGATGCATGTATGGATTGGTTTAAATGTTCCAGGACAAATAACAAAGACAAGAAGAATAATCATTAATGTTATCCATTGGCAATGAGATTACAGATTATCATGTACACACACGCATGTGGTTGAAATCACGTTTATGATAAGCAATTTCATCTGGAACCGCTCTGCAATGTTTGTATCAGCAAATTGGATTCGCCCTGTGGGGTAGGCAATCCATTCTATGAGCGCGTCCTAGTCACTGAAAGAGATTTCATGAAAGTGAAATGCCTGCTCATAGCTTGTTGTCGTTCATTATCTTGCATTGATTGTTGCAATGACGCCACACGAATTGGAACAGAATACTAGATTACACGTTTCTTAACAATTTATATCTCGATTGATAATGTTATATAACATATTTGTTAAATGTCGCTTTAAAACGGAAGATCATAATCACATTGGGAATTTATGAGGATGTTTGCTTGGCAGAATCAATAAAATATAATCGATGGCACAAAACCGCCTTTAATAGTGATTTATTCTATCTAGCCAAAGTGATTTAAGTATAATATTACACATCAGACTACACTTCATCATACCTGCAACTGTCGAAATATTTATGAATTTATTGCGGCCAAATGTTTATTAAGTATACAATGGTTTACATTGCTGTCTACAAACGTCTGTGACTCACGACAACCCAACGAAACACTATAAGAAAATATGTTATTTGGATGCCGATCGATGTGCAGGTTTCTTTAAAAATTTCGAGATACCATAAATAGTGAAGACCAAAAAATGTTTACTGTGATTTAATTTTGCGTTTCTGTTAACGTTAGTTGGTGCACTTACAGGCACTGATAGGTAATGTTTGTGAGGAATATAATGCAAAGGTATCGCAAGCTGTCGTTGCTACATCAGCAAACATTTACCATCATTACAAATGCAAATTGTGTGTCGACATTGTTCTGCCAATATATCCGGTTAAAATGTCTTAAACAATGGCTGCCATCAAAAGAATCGTATAACGTGAATTTCTAGGAGCAAGCTGCCGACTTTATTAATGGGTCTTGATTTGGGGTGATAAGTATTACAATGAATTACTTCATTGAATCAATGTTTGTAAGAGTTTAATACACGTCTTACACTGGTACTGCGTGACAATATCCGATATGGCAAAAGATATGCACATGGAAAAAGATGCACCATTCCTTCTTCTGACAACCTTCCTTATTTTATGACGTACATGAATGGAAAATGCCACCATCCCATTAGCGTGGTATACTAAACACCATCCCATTAGCGTGGTATAATAAACACTATCCCATTAGCGTGGTATACTAAACACTACAATTGTTCGTATCGCTAACGTACTGTAGCTCGGTTTCCCAATAAAATTAATTCCTTTACACACGATTGATCACTTGGTAGAATCACCAATGCTTTAGACCAAATACCAAATAAGCAAATGCAGTCTGCATCGTAACATTAGTGTTCTGGTGTTCTGATTGATTCGTTATAGTGCCATCGACCATTAAGAATGGTTATTAATGGGACCTAATAATTCGGGGTTCGTGTTCTTAACGTTTTGAATTGCATGATAACATTCCCGGAGGATATATCTTCAACTGATAAGTCATATATGGAACAGTACGGTTTGTGTTTCGTTCACAAAGGTTGTTACAAACATAGGGGAAGGCAAACCAAAACCCCGACCTAATTGGTACTAAACTTCTGCCAAGGTGGCGGGGATACTGAGTCAACAAAGGCTCTTACAGGGATGGTGCTCAAGCATCACAATCATCCTCATCAATTTCCGTAGTGATATTAATTTTCAAAGCCAAACTCGTCAAAAGTGTTTGGCTTCATATATGATGATTTGAAGCAATCATGGATTGAAATTGGACTCTGAATGATTCTATTCGTGCCCAGCTGCAGATATCCGTAAATACCTCATATTTTCCCGTTAAATCACTGCTTTTCATAGATTATAAAATTGCTATTAAATTGTGGGCTAGTAGTATAGAGACTGGGGGTACTGGCGCAGTAGTAAATTGAAAAACAACACCAAGGTATGGTGGCACACCTACCTGTCGACCAAATAGCCCACACCCCATATACAACCAGCCAGCTATCATATTTTCAACAGACTAAGGGCGGGGAGCCTCTCGACAGGCCACGAGTCGCAGGGGGTAGGGGGAGGGGCAGGGAGCCTCGAGTCGCAGGGGTACTGGCACACCTACCTCCCTTATATATACTACCGACCCTTGGCAGCTTATACAAGATTTTTACACACCCTAAGTAAGAGAAAGGCGCCTCGGACCCGACCCCCAAACGGGGCCGATGGAAGAATGTACACACCCAAATGGCCCCTCAGACCCGACCCCCAAACGAGGCCGAGGAGCTAGTTTGTTGGTAAACTAGTGTGACCATAGGCCAGGGTGTCTACACCGTTCTCAGCTATCCACCGCTTTGAGTCAAAGGGGGAGAGAGACACCTTGTTGACGTGAAGCCCGTATATTTTATGACAGTCACTCCTGAGCATGTTCATTCCGTGGCGACACTGCTTTTTGGCGAACAGCGTCTCCACGTACTGAGCGTGCCGTTGATGCTTCTTCACCACCACCTTCTTCACGCCCTCATCTCGGCTCGACATCAAGATCGAGTACATATTTGGCCGCAGACTAACATACTCCTTGATAGGCACCTCAGCGCACTCATCCTTCATCTTCCCCAGAACCTTCTTATTCCCATTGCTGTACAGGATATGGGAGGGATCATAGTTGCTAGTGTCAAAGAGATGCCCATCGTCATTCATATCAGCATACACGTCAGGCGTGCGTATCTCCTTAAGCAGCGAATCCGTATCCGTGTACAACAGACCAAGGTTCTTGCCGGATCTGGGTTTCATGGTATTGTAATAAAAGTCGTACATCAGGAGCTTGGAGAGGTCGAGTATACACATACCCACATCCACCGGGCGGTTCAGTACCAGGCGAGTCTTGAGCATGTGCAGAGCGGCCAAGTCATTATCAAACACCTGATGATGCGCATAGGCAGGACTGGCCACAAGCCTGCGTATTTTGTCCTCTTCCGCCGACCGTACAATCTTGACGTCGACTCGCCTCCGGAAGTTCTCCATAGTCTTGCCGAACACAGAGTCGTTCATAAGCTCATACAGGTCCTTCTCAAAGTCGCTGGCGGCCACCTTACGCAGATCTGCATTCATCATCCGAATGTAAGGCTCTATCCAGGGACTCTGATCAAAGACACGATGGTAAGTCTCATCCCCAAAGACAAATACAGCTTGAGGTTCCTGTAATGGACCACATACTTCTCCTTATTCCGCAGGTTAGGCACCAGCTTCTCAACTCCACTTCCAGTGCTCCCCAATACACATAGGAGATCCTTCTGGTGGTCTGACAACCACTCATTCTGTACAAGAAGCCTCTCCGGCGCCAGAGGATAGTCATTATGACTATCATGTAACTCTGAAGGATATTCTAAATCAACCTCAAGTATATACCCCGTTTCAGCATTAACAGGATGGTCCTGTATCTGTAGTTCGGCTGGCTGATCCACTCACTCAATACTCGAAGTAGGTAAAGGTTGACTCATCGCCCACCCATACAGGTTGTTGGCGTCAAGGTACTGGATATATGTCGCTGGCTTATCCTGCTCAAAGCCCTCCACGTATGGGTTGTTGGCTTTAGCGTTGCGACGTGATACCATGCTTATTCCACCGCGCAGCCCCTTCTCAATAAAGAGGTGCTTGTCATAATCGTTGAGAAGCTCGAGTTCCACGTCTGTGCTCTTAAGAAGCGCATCCCACGACAACCCGGGGCTGGTATAGTAGTGGGCCGGATCCAACCCGTACTGCTTAAGACAAGTTTTCCGGAATGTTTCAAACACATCGGCCAGGAGCAGTACTTCCGTGCGTAAATAAAGGTCATGGTAGTCCCCCATGTTTTTGCAACCGAATGCGTTTCAGACTTTCTGGGCGTGTTCGTAGTCTGCAGCAGATATACCCTGCTCAGAGAGCTTGCTGCAGAACTCATCGATCGGCGGCAGTGGAGTATCAAACTTATCCCAGACATCCATGAACTCGTAGGGATACACTCCTTACGCAGCAGCAAGCGCCGCTTCGTTTCATCTGGCTCTTCTTCCGTCGTCACAGCAAAGGCATCTGGGTTGTTAGCAGACACCAGCTTATCGAGCGAGGCCAGGAGGAACTGTGCGCTATCAATGAAGCGCAACTGTCCAAGCGACAGGTAAATATATTTCTCCATATTATTGGGGATACAGTTGATGTTCCCCTCCACTTTGCTCATGGCTTACATCAAAAGATGGGAGTCATAACCCCGCAGGTTATGGAACACCACAGGTACGGCCGTAGTCTTAGGGTTCAACCGCAGCTTCAAGTTGCAGGCATTGTGGGCTGCCCCCCTGTACTTACCTGTTATATGGCAGTGGTCGCGGACGGAGTTCTTTGTTGCACACATGACAATGGGTTGCTCCTTTATGCACTCTTTTATCCTCCCGAGTCATGCGCATAGGGACAGGCTTGGACAGAACTGCTTTGATCTTTTGCTCCTCCTGCTGCAGAGCCTGTAAGAACTTCTCCACAGCATCGCTTCCTCTGTAAACCACAGGAGGTTCGGTCTTACAGTCACACCGAACAACCACATAACCGTAACCACACGGCTCATGTTCCTGTGTTCTCTGAGTGTTGCTCTTACCAGGATTAAGTGCAGGGCCAGAAAGTTTCACCGTTAGTGCCTCAAAGTCAGCGTAGATGATAAATGGAGTGGGGAGCTGCTTCTGTCAGTTCTGGAAGGATGAGATGTTTTTTCCTTCTTAGGTATGTCTACTCGGACGGCAGTTTGCCCTATCACCACACACTCAGGCTTGTGCTGGTATAACCATGCACGCATCGCTCGCAGAAGAACTTGCGCTCTTTATGATTACTCTGATCATAGAGCAAACTGTTCAGATATTCGATCTGTATGTAATGAAACCTGCCGTCCTCCTCAATCAGCATGAGGTTTATACATGGACCAGGCTGTTTGCTGATACAGTGATAGGTGTTGGATAGTCCACGCCTTTTCCTTCTAAGAGTCTTAAGAGCGGCTTAATGTTATATTTCGATGGTCGCTGCGTGTCCTTGGCAACCGAGTGCTGAGCCGCTTCAATGGAATATAGAACACAGTGTGAGTCGTTTGTGTTTTTTACTGGTCTGCGCGGGGCAGGGACTGGTCTACGTGGGGTAGGGGTGGGGACAGGGGTGGCACGCCCTTAATCTAGCCAATATCTCCTTGTATGTACGGTCATATTCATTACGCTTTTCAAGTACTTTGAGTGCAACCTTATAGCGTGGATAAGGAGGCTTAAAACCGTGAATTGAAGCATGAACGTTTTGGGCGTCACACGCTCTCTGATTATGAGTCATGGATACTATACAATTCCATATCTCTAAAAGGGTGTTCATGATACACAAAATGTAACAGAGCAAGTGGACTTCGCCCTTGTTGACATTTTAAGGCTCAGGGCCCTCAGCCGGTGAGTTCCTGACAGTCTGTTCTTTTTTCATGTGGTAAACAATCCTGTGGTTGACTTTATCGAACCCACAATCCATACACAACCCTATGTTATTTCTTATACCCTTCTGACAGCCCGTACAAACACGATTAATGCTACCGCGTCTTATTCTATATATGTGGTTGTTACAAAACTCTTGCGTACAGGGTCTGTTACAGAGGGTTGTTTTCCAGCCAAAATCAAAGCGCACTTGTTTTCAAACACTACCTGTCTCATGTTTCTATGTATATAGATCTAATCTCTAATTTATAATACTATCTACTTACTTAGCAAACCAATCACCAGCCAACTCGCCAGACAACCAGGAAGCAAGCCGCCAACCATCTGACAGCCAACCAGGAAGTAAGCAGACAACCAAGCCAGGAAGCAAGCCGACAGCCAAGCCGTGAACCACCTCCTCCAGGACTGCCAACCAGCCGCCAAACAACCTCCTCCAGGACTGCAAGCCAACCGGCAACCAACCTCCTCCAGGGCAGCCAGCAACCAATTCTCCCCCACAAGCCCCCACCAAGTTGCTGAAAAATAGCCCTCCATTGGCCTCCGCCCTAAGCAATCTATTTGCTTGCTCTGTCTCCTATTCCATGTAGAAAGGGTCCCGAATTGGGGTAGGCTTGGGGGCCGGTTCTGGTTCTGGTAGGAAATTCGATGTGGCTTCCGTGTGGCTTTTTGTAATTTTCCAGACCTTCCATGCAAGAAATGCGGAACCTCCTACATATCCCGCCATTTGCAATCCTGTCGAAAACGTCGCTAGGTCCGCAATGGTTCCTAGATTGGTTCCAACCTCTTCTATATCGTCTTCCAAAACCGACAGTTGTCGTCTATTTCCTCCTCCATGTCTGCTGCAAAGGCGTCCACCTTTCTCTCCAACCCATCCACCATTCTTTCCACCCGCTGAAGAGTATAGAACAAATCGTATAGACTGGGCCCCCACCAGCCCCAACCTTAGGATCCTCCTCTAGCCCACCAGAGGTGACCCGCCCTAGCCCCGGGCCCTCCACCAGCCTCGCTGATTCCTCCACCTTTTCTCTATCTTTTGCGACATACCCCCATTGGCAACCTCCCGCTCGCCCCCATTCGCCCATATCTTGTACAGCCTGGTGGTGCCTATGCCGTACTTTTTTCGGATCTCGTCTCAGTGGAGATTCCACGCAGGGCCCGGTTCTCTTCTATTTCTTTCTCGGACAGTTCCTTCTTCTGCACGGTATATACCATGCCAACACCAAAGTCTAACAGATGGGTTGGTCCTAGCAACTGCACCAGTCTGCCGGGGTGGGTGCTGGCACTATACTGCTTGGTCCTACTACTGTATCGGGGTGTGGGCTATTTGGTCGACAGGTAGGTGTGCCACCATACCTTGGTGTTGTTTTTCAATTTACTACTGCGCCAGTACCCCCAGTCTCTATACTACTGGGCTATATATTTGAGTGGTCATTGTGAGTGAAATAAAGGTCAATGACACATTGTTAATAATTCAAGGCTCCTGTAATAAACTGGTTAGGCAAACCCAGATTGAATCTATGTTTTGATGGATCTCAACATGCTCTCATATACTGAACGGGGAAGACCAGGCTCTACCTCTTTCTGCTTGGATAAGCTGAATATGAACAAAGCTAAACATTACAACATGTCGAAAGCATCATTATTGACTCAAATCGATGCGCTTGTACCAGAACGTCGGTGGGTTAACAATAACCAATAAACCCATTACATGTGGTCACAGATGAATAATATATTTTTTAGGATTATTATGTATCGATACGGGTGACTGTTGTATCACTGTATAGAGACAATTTTCTGATGTACTTGTTACAAATAATGTCAGTATAGTGGGAAGCAAGATCAATTAAAACGAAGTAATTGAGACTGATCATAACAGTTCGAGAGTCCCTTGGAATTCCTCTTATCAATCAGAAGACAACAATTTAAGATGACAATACCGATAACCTAGTCTAAAAGGGACCGATGAAGAACCACTTGGCAGTATGTTACGTCCATGCTATGCTGAACTTCAATATAACATGGTTGCAATCATCACGTCGTCGCATATCATTTGCATGGTGCCTTTCAGTCATGTGACCGCGATCTCCATGATATATGCAACAACTGACAATGGCGCATGCGTATTCGAACGATTAGTCGCGCCAGTTTATAACTTGACAAAAGAATGATTATGGTAATATTCGCAAGTGGCTGTTATTGCATAATTTTCCCATTGTTCATTATTTTAATATAATTGATCATATTGTTCAATTTTCTAGTCTGTCGCTGAGTCGATTTGTTTTCATGTATAATTTGAATGTGATCGCGGTTGAGGCTTGGCAGCCAATGCTGCTCTGTAACAGATTTTAAAACGTTCACAAGGCAATACCTCATACAATGCCAGTGTTCCTACGGTTTCAGTTCACAGGGATTGCAGAATCTTAACGTTTAACTTTAACATGTTTTGTAGTTAGTTATATGGATTAGTATATATAGCTATCCTTTGAATACAACTTGTTATCATATTGTTCATGAATGACCATATATCTAATCCGCTCTGTCACTTCCGCATCAAATAGGTATATAAGCATCGCCCGAAGGCAACGGAGTACAAAATGATGTGTGCATTGCCCATACGAGAAGCATGGAAGTGATTCAATTCAGTCACATCCATTTCCCAAGTATTCGCATTACAATGTAATCAGTATTATATCAGGCCTAGTCAGCGAACCCTTCATCCGACCCTGCTAAACTTTACTTTGAGATGTGTCTATTCATTTTCTATATGGATAGAAATCGCCGTCAAAGAGGTGATCACCATTCTGTGTAGATGATTTCACATGGTCAAATGCTTTCCTTGCCCAATATACGCTCTTTTGATTTGTTGGTCTCGTTAACAACAAATAAAACCCAGACTGTTGCCATAAACTACGAAGGAAATATGACAATGTGAACATATATGGGCAACATTATTACATCTTACTATCATATATCATTGCAGAACTTGCAATTTAAATAGGTATAGATATTAGAGAGTAGCCATAACATCTTATCAGGTTTAAATGTAATGCACAGGAGGTTGTAATGGTTAGAAGAAATTTACGGTAGAACAGGCCGTTATGACATTTTAATGCACATAGGTAATCGATTCCTGATGCCACACCTGACCGCTGGAGCAGTATAAATATATATATATATATATATATATATATATATATATATATATATATATATATATATATATATATATATATATATATATATATATATATATATATATATATATATATATCTCTATATATATATATATATATATATATATATATATATATATATATCTATATATATATATATATATATATATATATATATATATATATATATATATATATCTTAGCACGAACGCGACCTTTAGTTGACAAACCGCCAACCTTTCGTAGACTTGGGTCCACGAAAGGATATACCACTATGTCCACATAAAGTCAATGAACTTTTTCAATAGATATGTTTATAAATATTTAGTTTTGACCATTTTAATATGATAGTCTAGTCCTTATAACACAAAGATAATCTTTTATGAATGATTTCTTTGATTTGTAAATATTAAATATTAAATTTTAACAATTAATTTTGACCTTACCTGAAAACCTCAATATCTTGCTAAAAAACCATATATACGGCCCATATCTAATGTTTAATCATGTAGAATATGTAGAGAAAGTTTTCAAAAATAAATTCTTTTAGCGCTGCTTACACACGAAAAAGTATATTTTTCTTATTATTCGCCAAGTTGAATAAGTTCGCAAAACGCTGCCTGTCATACTTATCAGATATCTTCATTAAATGTCATAAATCGAATCCATTGATGGAAAAAGAGATTTGAAAATTTAAGTATTACCAAAATACGCAAATACATATGGGCTCGAAAGGTTGGATTTAAGGACTTATAAATTACTATCTTGACCATTCGTGGACGACCTTTAGTAGACCAATATATTGATAAGACATATATATACGAGCTTACATTTGCGAGCATAGTTTGCAAGCCGAACTTTTAGGTTATTACTGACTATGCATTTTACCCAAAAATTTACAAATCGTAACAATAGCTGAGTGCATATATCTGGTCTGCCGACAAGCAGTGGTAAAAAACGAGACCTCGTTCTTCTATCAAGCTTAAGAACTCTCCTTACACACTTTCGCCAAGCAACACTTATTTTTCAAGTGACTTTAAACCCAGTTTCCATAAAGGACTGCCAAAGAAGCTTGGAAAAAAAGACTTTGTACGGACGTCGGTGCGGCAAAAGCCGAATCTGGACATTAAATTGTTAGTACGATTAAATGATTCTCCTACAGCCTTTTCGATATTCGCAAATAGTTCAAAATTAATATAACAGCCTTACAGTACTTTTTAAAATAGCTGGCTCCATTCAGCCGTAATTCGAGACTGGTATAAAATTGTGGAATATTGTAGCACAGCAGCATACTGTTTTCACTATTGAACATTACATCGTATTCTTGTGCGTATTCTTCGCATATTGAAATCATAAGCTCGACAGCAGTGACTGAGGGAGCCAGGAGTGTTAAGTCGTCAGCATATCCAAATGCATACATAAACCGATGACTGACATGACAACCAACATTACTACGTTCAAGACGATTAAGTAGCTCATCGATATAAATACAGAACAGAATCGGTGATAACACCCCTCCCTGCTTTATACCATGATTGCATTGGAATGCCTCAGACACAACAGATCCCCATTTAAGTAACAATGATTGGTTGAAATACATATGTAGGAGCAACTTTACAATAGTAGGACGCAAACCTCTTCGTATCAATAATTGAAACAATTTAACATAATTTACCTTGTCAAATGCTTTTGATGTGACTAGCATCACAACATAACATGGTGAGTTTTTATTGACATAAAAATCAACAACTTCTAGAACTACTTAGGTACAGTGAGAAGTAGAATGGTCTGGTCTAAAACCAAACTGGAGGTGACTGGTGCTTAGAACATTAGAATAATTTGACAAAATAACATTATCTAAAACATTGCCTAAAACACTATCAGCGCTATCGATCGATAGTTATTGCTGTCACTTTCCGATTTCCTTTGTTTTTCAGTAATGGAACAATCACCGATCTATTCATTTCCTCTGGGGCAAATGAATGCACAATCATTGAATTAAACAGCAAAGATGAATGAGTAAACAATTCACGAGTGCCATTTATAATATGGTCCGAACGTTTCACAGCTGCCATGATGTCACTAACTGAAACATAATGATCTGAATTGCATCTTTACTTAACTTGGTCATTCAGATCCACTTTTATGCGTTCATAATCATCAACATTATACATCACACTATTATACAATGCTGTGTATTTAGTAGAGAACAATTCACGAATACCAATCTCACCTCTCACATTATCTACAACAGTTGGCACAGCACTCGACCAGAAATTGCGGCTTCTATCGGTTGTTAAAGCTTTCGCCATGCGTCCTACCAACATCTTGTCCTGATTCCTGACATATAAAAGCAAGGTATGGTATTGTTCGTCGCCGACGGTCGACAGGCAAGAACAGAATCAGAAGCTTTCACCTATTGAATCGACTTCCTATGAATTGACATTATAAAAGAAAGACATAACCATCATTGAATTAAAACATAAGTTTCATTCATCAGTGGTTTGCAACTATCAATATCGAAAATACAATTCTTTGTCATGCAAATGGAATGGGATACATGTATGAATAAGTTAGTTACTTATCAAGCTCAGAACAAACTCTACACGATTGCAACACCTTAATGATCAGATCACCTTCGTCGTTCTATTGGTAAGGTACTGCTGAATAGAAACGCAACGCAGGCTTAAAATATTTTGGCATGTTGCAATCATCGATCTGACATAATATTATGTATTATAAAGAGAATAGGTAATGCCTAAGCCTTGTGCCATAGGTAATGCCTAAGCCTTGTGCCTACATCTATTATGATGTGAAATATTTCCCTCCTCTCACCCGGCTGTCCTCTTTAAATTTAAAGGCGTGATCTAGGAATTAACATTTATTGTAATTCTAAACTTTTATCCCAATGAAATGTAAAGAATAATTGATTTGAACAAAGTAATATAATTCTACCCTGTAAGTGTTCACTTACAAGTTGGTTGCTGGTCTACAAGAATGCTGATCGAATACGATACAGCTCAGAAGTCGTGCTACTTGAAAGCGATTTTTAATATTCTGAAGAATATCATCGCCTGCGCGATTTATGTGTGTGTTTCAATAAATAGTCGTTTTCATCAACTAGGCCATCTACGACTAGCAGTTAGAGTAACTCTGATTGTGGTCACTGCCAGGAAGCACATCTTTCTCAGAGGATCTTTTACATCCCTTTTCTGAAATGGGACAACCATTGTCGCTGCAGGTATTGGCGTAGACATTACGTAACAAATGTGCAGCGTTCTATTTCAAGATGTATTTCTTCACATATCGCGTGACTCAAATGGTTTGGGCGTATCACTGCGCCTCATAAATAAGTTCCGTATTTTTCATGTATATCGTCACGTACAGCTCACGTATATGTACTGATCTTATGATAATTTATCGCTAATATCTCAAGATATGTTATGACAATTGCAATAAACCATATGTATCTTGTGTAATATAAATATAGTACATCTGCATTCGCGCAGTGATACCTACCAATTGGCGTGGTATCAAACACTGCCTTTTGTAAGCAACTTACAACTTCTATTCATATTATAATAAGGCTGTTTGGCCGCTTACTTTCTCATTCGTTGTTTTTGTAATAAATGTATAGAAGTTGTGAAGGGAGTACCATTTCTGTCTTAATCTTTAGCGGAATATAGCTGTTGGTGTCTAATTAATTAAATCTGATAGAATTCGTTTTATATTGTATTGTACAAGTTCGTATGCTGATGTTAGATTTCTTGTATTCTTGTATCGTAACTTTCGTTGAAATCGACTTAGTACTTGAATGATTGGTTTTCTAGATGTAACTCGCATTGTATTAAGAGCACATATTTGTAGTTGTGTGTCTGTTTCCTAAGCTTATATTTGTGTCCGGCTTATGTTGCAAAGTTGACGACGAATAAACCAGTCCGTACTCAACGCAGTTTTGGGGGTCTGCACTTACAGCCATTTTACGTGATCCTCCAGGTCAGGAGTGACCAGTTAGGTTGCCACACCTAGTGATCGAATCGGAAAAGCAGTTAACCACGTATTTAGTAGGCAACAAGCTTTTTGAAGTCACGTCAGTCGCCCTCACCCCTTCAAAATATGGTTATATACCGTTAGTTCGTTTTTTTTCGTGATACTTAAATAAGAACACGGGAGATAGGGTAACATTTTCGATGATTAATCAGAATATAGTTAAAAGAACAATACGATTATGAGTAGCCATAGGGTCAAGTTACTATGCATTCGCAATTCTATCTTTCGCTGGTACCATCGTTCAATCTGCAGTCGTTTTCAGCTACGGATGTTCAGTACCGTCGTAAGTACAGTCAGCAGTCAAACTTAACAACAGCAGCAATAGCAGGAGCCAAACAACTCGTTCTTTTGTGGGCCATCGGTCTATGAAGATAATGATCTTTACATTGTATTATAATTGAACTGAATGTATGCATCTGTTTAGATAATGATTGGAGACTATCATATTTGATGTAATGTCATATCAGCAAGGACATCTGTATATATCCTTTCAACCCCGCCAATAAATGTTTGTATCAATTGTGTGATAATTACTACCGAAATAAAACCTCTATCCGAGTTGAGTGACTCACACAGCTTTAAACGTTTATGCCGCTGTGTCGAAAACGCATACAGGATTGCCGTCAATATAATTCAAGTGTGTTGGCTACGAACAGCAGCGTTTTTCGGGTAAATCCTGTTTATGGGAGAGACGTGATGGTAGATTCTGTCCTCAGTAGAAACCATGGATTTCTTATGCTGCTGTGTCTTAATGTGGCCTGGAGTTATGTTTCAACACTCCTTCAAAACCGTGCACTCTAGTTTTCAGGCAAGGACATTTAAATATACTCATGTCCCCATTTACGCCGCTGTTGTAATGGAGCATGACGAAATCCGATTGCAATAATATACCCCGAAAAGCACAAAGAGGAAAGAGTCTGGCTGTCTTGATAACTGGACAATTGTTGATTGAATATGTGCATATGCATATGCATATTGATTACAATAACTACCAGAAAATGCTATAAGATGATCCACAAGATTAAATCACAAGTGGTAAGAACACACATACGTCAAAATGTCCTTTCATTCCTATCACGTCAGGATGAATAATTTGATCATTTATAAGCAGCTACCGCTGCCTGCTAAACAACATTACTTAGATGATTCAGTAAAATATCATGTTAATGCAGTCGGAGTCATAATTATGCAAATGTTTGCCACAGAGAAATGACTAAGAAAACCATTGAATGGCAATGAGGGAATGGCGCGATATTAAAATTATGCAGTGATCCTCCCACGGTTTTCAAAAGAAAAACTGTTGCTAAATTGGATCCCATTCACATCCCTGACATGCTATTATACCTGACATATATATTATATAAAATATGCTTGTGTAAGAATGAATACTAGCGTCTGCTTTATATTAGTGAATGTTATAAAGCACAATAATATCTATCGCCTCACTAGAGGCTAGTGATTGTGTGTTGCTTCGGTTGGTCCTTGTCAACTTGCATACAATCGATAGCACTGACCACTGTAATGTTCATGATATATCATGTCTGTGTAAAGTGCAAAACTATTCCCTGGAGTATAGCAAAGCACATTAAATTCATTATGAGGATATGGGCCGCATCTCTTATCAAGTATTATTCACTAAATTTACTTAACGCTGATTCGAACAAGGAAATGAATTCGAAAATTTGAATCAATGACATTATTACATCAGCGCACTGAACATTATTTCATGATATTATGTTGGAAAAGTTGAATAGACTTTAATATGTTTTCCAGCACCATATGCCATATACCATTGTAGATCAAGAAAGAAGAACGAGATAAGGCTATAGAAATCTGTGATATCTTACGATTGAGTGATATGTTTAGGAATGCGACGTATCTGTTACAGCTGAATGTGACAATTGTCTAGAGTGAATAAGCGCACTAGAAGACGCGTTATTATCGCATCGATAGCATCTTTCTGGCTTAGTTTTTCCCCCTGTTACCGCGGCGGACAAACAATTCAATGATGTGACGTATTACAATGTTTACTAATATGCTGCTCAAAATAGGGAGCTTTATTTCAAATAGAGGTTAGATCATAAGACGCATTATAAAGCAAAGCATCCAGCAGTATAATTATTTGCAATCTCTACCCAAATACCTAAAGGTTAGTTATTCCCATGTATTAATTTGGTTGATCTGCCATTTAATGGGTCAAAAATACACACATTATTAAATGTATTCATGCAACGTACAATACAACAAATAAAAGCGCATATAATTGACAAACCGCATAACCGGTAAGAGAGAATAGCAGATACAATATTGCTCTCTTCAGCTCCCAGAGAGCCGACATAATGTAGCATTTATGTTTAGTTCTAACATTCATGTGACAATCTGGTGTTTACTTAGGCGATATCACAACCAATTTGAACAAATCAGCGTTGATGCACGGACAATCATAGTACCTTACCACAATTATATACCTAAAACTTAGCCTCCATCATACGGAAATATTACTCCCACCACAAGTTCAAATACCGAGCAACGTTGACAACACGTCTATCAGTATATCCATGTGCCCAGTAGAGGTAGTAAACTCTTATCGTATAATAGAAATGAATATTTCTATTTATGCGATATATTTTTGGGACCTATTTTTTGTGTAAAGGAGTGCTTGTGATCAAGCACTTGTTCAAGCGATCAACGCGACTGTAACCATCAATAATTACAATAAGTGGAACGCACACACGTCGGTGGAGTATTTGACACGAACACACCAGTGCTTCAGAGGATGTCAATATCATCAACGACATATTTGCTGTTAGGTAACATACCCAATGCAAAACAACATTTCTAATATAAAATACATTTACACATGTGTACATATATAAAAATATATATATATATATATATATATATATATATATATATATATATATATATATATATATATATATATATATATATATATATATATATATATATAATATATATATATATATATATATATATACATATATGTATATATACATATTCATATATAAATATTTATATCAATATGAATACAACAGAATTAATACATTAATTGAAATATATATTAAATATTTATAAATATGTATGCATACATACATATATAAATGCATATGTATATGAATATATACGTATATATATATTTATATATATGCAAATTGATATAATGTAAATTGATATATACATGCATATGTATATGTATATTTGTATACATACATTTATATTGATATATATATATATATATATATATATATATATATATATATATATATATATCAATGCATATGTACATATGTATATATACATATATATATATATATATATATATATATATATATATCTATATATGTATATACATATATGTATATATATACATATTCATATATAAATATATATATCAATATGAATACAACAAAAGTAATACATCATTGAAATATATATTAAATATTTATAAATATGTATACATACATACATATATAAATGCATATGTATATGAATATATACGTATATATATATTTATATATATGCAATTTGATATATATGTAAATTGATATATACATGCATATGTATATGTATATTTGTATACATATATTTATACTGATATATATATATATATATATATATCTATGCATATGCACATATGTATATATACATATATATATATATTTATATATACATATAGATATATATATATATATATATATATATATATATATATATATATATATATATATATATATATATATATATATATATATATATATATATATATATATATATCTCTCTCTATATCTATATATATATATATATATATATATATATATATATATATATATAGCATGTCAATCGGCATCCCTTATCAGCATCAAAGGAAATGATATATGTTCAGTGGCTCGTCCTAGGGTGAAATGAAGATATGACGATGGGAATGCTCGACGATATATACATTGCTTATGAGGAACAAGAGTCCAGATACATGTGGCGGCATATTTTTTTTTTAACTTCCATAAGTGGTGGATATATAAATAATTAATAAGGAGACTGATACGATAGTTATATAGTTGATCGGTCATTTCTATCGTCACCAGTACAATTCGGAACGCCAGAGCATTGGAAGAGCACGGCAGGGTCTTCTGTATAACACCAGAAGCAATTATGAGCATGGCAGGGATTACGACAATAATTAGCCGCCAGGGTCTGGTTTCCCTCAGGCCGAAATGCCTCATTAGTTTCATGAAATCGTTCATCCTTAGATAGATCATCCCATCTGCTCGAGCAACACCAAGTAAATACAACATATATGGTGAGAGTATGCGTCACATTCAACCAACATTTAAACAGTCAAAGAATGACATGTGCTTAAACAGCAGCTCACCAGACGACTAGAATGAAATTACGTATGTGCCCCGTGTCTTTTCAAGTGAAACTCATCGTGCCAATATAGCTGTTAGAATTCCCGCATACATAACAGTTTTCAGTAACATCCCGACAATTTGCATTGTGCTATTCATTTATACCATGGATCGTGCGCAATGGTAAATATAAGCCATAAATGTGTATCATCTACTTAATGTGGCATTGTTGATTTGCGGGAGTGATGGTAACTTGGTGAAATAATGCCGGATATATGCTTTCTCACACATGTTAGCTGGAACATTAGCGTACTATTAGCATAACATGTGTGAGCGTTCTGTGGTGCCTGGTAATGGAACATTTTTGTCCAATGAATCATGGCGAATTGCTTTAGTTGTTTTTCATTTACTCGTGTAACTCTAATAGGCGAGCTCCCAATGGACGCTAGGTTCGGGAGAGAAATTCAATTGCTTGTTTGTGAATGCAAAGGTTGTACCATATTATCATCTTGTACATCCCAAGATTTCCTTAGAACCGTAAAACAACAGCCACATATGCATTGACCAGTTGTGAGCGTCCCTTCTAGGACATCAAATATATTGATTGGATCACAAATTTAAAGATGACTTACGATTGAATTATTTTTAGTATGCTAATTGGTTGATTAAGGATAGGCGACCAGTGCAGTGAATAGTGCCGCATCCATGCTAGTGGAATGAAGCTGCGGGCCCTGTTGTCATGTTCATGATATTCAATACTCGGGCGATAAGCGTAGCGGAGCCCATGGAGTCTGGGATGCAGACTAAGTGTTCTCCATAATCCCAAAAAGCCATCTGCTGTTACACGACCAGTGCGCTAGTAGTCTACTATATCTTGGGTCCACGAGATTCTCAGAGGCCTCATGCAATCGACTTTACTTCTGAATATTGCAGTAGGTTTGTTATACTTTTCGAAATGTTGTATTGTAACAAATGTTGTTCTTTATGGACGCATCAATACTATAGAATCGTGGAGGGTACTCGCGGCATTTCAGAAGAGATACTGGAGAAGATGCATAAACCGAGGAGAAACAGATGCCGTGAGAGGGCGTGGTATCAGGTTGACGTGTTCGGTCTCGTGATTATTCGAATGCTTCATATGACGCGTGTGTTCTTGCCCTCGTTAACAGTAACCGCATATTTTACTTGACTAGTTGAGCATGTGATAACAGACCATCCACTTTAATAAATGTTTCGGTGCGCAATCAACTGACACAATCAATGCATACGATCGGGGTCTTCGTAGCAAAGAGGAAACCTCCTGACGTTCGCTGCACCAGCTTTATCTTGGGTCCTTCTTTTAATGTCAGCACTATTGGCCTGCATCGTTGGCCTTAGGGGCCATAAGTCTCACTTGACACGTTAACTGATGATTAAAGCATGCTTCTGGGGCACGTTTGTTATCAATGTTAATATTTGTAATTCTACACTGTCAAAAACTAACGCACTTTTTGATAATGATTTGAATTAACTGTAAACACAGATTGCACATTTAGTGATCGTTGATGTGTATTGGTGGCGAATGATGGTTGGAATGTTACTGTTGATTGCGCTAAACACTGACAAGTTGCATTGTCAAATAAGTTATGTTATTGCTGTCAACCTACGTCATCTATTAACCACTGGTTATATTTAACTGTACGAAAAAAGGCAGTTGACGATCTGTGCCTCAGGTGCGTGTCAGTCGATATGCCTCAGGAACACTACCTTAGATAGAATGCTTCCAATGTGGTCTAAGTAAAGCCTGGTTCATTGAATGCTCCAGGGAGTAATATACTTTCCACACTGCATTGTAGCTCCTTGTTAGTGCATCCGACTGCACTATGCGTAAATTTATTTTTCAGCTCCAGCTATTACTATAATTCCAGTTTTGCAGAGTTTTAATTGGCTTGTTTGATGACCTCTGGTTCGCAGCCCAAGGTGATTTATAGGCTTGAGCCAAGTAGGCAATATCAATGAAGATGCGTTGCGCAAATGTAACATTCATCCTCATTTTTGTGTGTGTTTGCTAATACATCGTTGTTGAGAAGGAAATTAAACCCATGTGTTATATTCAAATTTTCGTGGCATAGCTACGCCCTGTTCATTGTTAAGCGCTAGCAATAGATACACTGTTTTTTTTATGATAAACACATGACGTACAGGGGAAACATTTAGAATTTTTATAATTGATTTGTCGAGGCATATTTTAAAAATAGATATCCGGGTTTTCTTTGAGCTAACTGATTATGAGTACTTCGACACAATGAATGATGGCTCTTTGAAGAATGGTATCCTAGTGGATAAATGCTCGCTCCAGAGCCGTTTCATTGGCCGACTGGCGCTCAGTGTATTAAGACACTGGCGTCTTGGTAATGCAATCGCTCGTAATTGTACAAGGCTGGTGTCCGCCGCTAACTTCCATTTTCTGAAAGTCATTCTTTAGATGATCAGCATCCATCGTCACATGGCTAGGGTCCAAAGTCGTGTAATCAGACTAGATGAATTCCTTTCTCCTGTGCCGCTGCTTGTCAGGGACAAATCTGTGCCGTATTTACACCGCCTCCCTGGGGGCGCAGTGGGTACTTCATTCGTTGTGGATACACTTTGCTAGATACGTCAATGTATTGTGAAATCATTATGTGCAGTGCTTTCAGTGCTTGTTGAGGTATAGAAAGTGAAACGGTCGTATATATGGGCCATCTCTGCGTCTCTTCGTCTTCCAAGCTCAAAACCTGCATGCATCTGATGGTGGCGGTCAGGTTCAGCTTGCGGTCAGGTTCAGCTTGCGGTCAGGTTCAGCTGGTGGTCAAGTTCAGCTTGCGGTCAGGTTCAGCTTGTGGTCAGGTTCAGCTTGCGGTCAGGTTCAGCTGGTGGTCAGGTTCAGCTGGTGGTCAGGTTCAGCTTGCGGTCAGGTTCAGCTGGTGGTCAGGTTCAGCTGGTGGTCAGGTT
Organism: Urechis unicinctus; assembly: GCA_034190875.2. Lineage (NCBI taxonomy): Eukaryota > Metazoa > Annelida > Polychaeta > Xenopneusta > Urechidae > Urechis > Urechis unicinctus. Next base: position 4,075,691 of record CM067356.1, read on the forward strand.
CAGCTTGCGGTCAGGTTCAGCTTGCGGTCAGGTTCAGCTTGCAGTCAGGTTCAGCTTGCGGTCAGGTTCAGCTTGTGGTCAGGTTCAGCTGGTGGTCAGGTTCAGCTTGCGGTCAGGTTCAGCTGGTGGTCAGGTTCAGTTTATTGTACCACACATTTAGTTATTAGTTATTCGGTTGTAATCAACATTAACTGGATTGTCAAACTATTTGATAAGCCAACACGCAATGTCAACAAACTAAATGACGTGATGTAAGGCGTGCAGTGAATGATAAGGCGTACAGTGGATGATAAAGAACCGTTATTAAGGGGAATTCCTGGGGAAAGTTAGTGTGTTGGAGTGGGGACACACAACTTATGTCTAGGGCTCTAAATTCATCTTATTAGCTTGTCAGGCCCATTAAAGCGACATATATGATGTGTAAACGATCTTGTTGCATTATGTTGAGTATCCGTGGTCGCTGTGTTGTCTCTGATTGCTGGCCTGATGTTGACGCTCTATGTGATTACCCGACCACATATTCGATAGCTCCTCTTCATTGTAATTTGAAGGAATTCTTCTTACTATCGACGCGCCGATAACGTGGCTACTCAATAGTAGCCCTTCAATATTGCACCTGTTGAACTGGATAATCACTCACATTATCCCCCTGTATTGTGCCATAGACGAGCTGTGTCTGAAGTCTGGCTTCCGTGCACCCGCTGCTATATATGCACAAAGCAACACTCATCTACTTACTCAGCTACATAATATTGGATAACGTAGAACACGATAGCGCCCAACGAGCGACATAGGGCCTCCGCGATTGTAGCTTGATATCTTAGACCCACAGAGGCATGAAATCAGCAGGCCTACATATCCGGTCGTAAAGGGGCGTTTCAGGGATCAGCCCATGCACACTTCCTCTGACTTGATTAATTGCATGTGTTGATTCGATTTTCCAGAAACCTGATACTACACTCATGCCTCACCTTGGAAACCAGTTCAATGACCGGTCATACTCAGCAAATGTCCCATTCTACTCAGCCGAACGCTAAGCTCATCCCGTCCCTCGTGGCTTGGGCAGCAACAACTTACCGAGCTAGGTGAAAACAAAGGATGGATAATACAAACAAGTTTGTACTGACTCATGGTTTTTAATCTTAGGTGCTTAACGATTCATAAGTAGAATATATAAGGTGGCATTTTGTTGGGGCTGCCAATGACTCGATACTCTCTCCACAGCCGAGGTGTTAGGTGATAACACCGATAGCTGCGAAACCACAGACATATATGGATAAACACAATAATAAAAAAACTAGATATGGTGATCAGTAGTACTAGTACGAATGCTGCATGCTGTCATGCAATACAGCACAGTATTCGTAACGAACATAGTTCTATAAAGAATTGCCGGGGATGTGCTGCCAATGCGACTGTCCATGTCACTATCACCGCAGAACTGCTTGGGTGATCCGCGCCTCTGTTGTTCTATACAGACGTGCCGGACACCTCGGTCCTTGTACTTGTGACGTGGTAGTAGTCCAAGTTGAGTAGCTAGTTATATAATATCATCATGCACATTGTAAGCCCCTTCGATAAAAGTGCCGCTGCGTGGAATGATCACGTACTCACGGTCATTTGTATCATTAATATGCAGTAATATAATAGCGTAGTAGCACGGACGTGTCAAATACGCTACATCGTTTGTGATGATGGAATGTTTATGGTGTATGAAATAATACTGAGAGGAGGAATGTGCTGATCTTTATGGAAAAATTATGATGCATGTAAAGATGTTAAGAGGAGGAATGTACTTTAAGGAGAAATGGTGATTGAGGCACGCGCAGAGTTGTGGTCAGTCCTTGGCACGAGGCCAAGGCAGGATAAAAGACTTAAAGCGTTTTCGCAGCGTGCTAAATCTGTAAAGGAAATAAGGAAATAAATGTTGGGGACCACGATGTTCCACGCAGCAGCAGTAGCAATCACTAACGACAACCAGTAGACATACATTAGCAGAATTTCGTTGACCTGTGAGGGAAAGCTACTACTTGCAAAGCGTAGTTGATGTTACGATCATTCATTCATAACGCATAACGTGATTTGATTCGTGCGAATGAATAACCTTGCCTTATTCCCCTTTTGCAGCAAGGTCAGAAGTAGCTGATGATGTGTTTATGGATTCATTATACTCCGGGAGAGCCATTCTCATTTATGAATGTCTTGTACTTGAACACTGCACCGCATTGCATTATGGAAGTCGTTAACAGTCCATCAATATTAAGTATTCTGAAGGCTATAAGTGGCGTGACGCTGCAGGGATTGGGAACCATACTCTTCTATTTTATAACTTGTACTAGGAAGTCGTTGCGTTCGGTTGGCTGCTTGTAGATGCTTCTATGTTTGGTCTCGTCTATGGTTTTTATCAAACCATCTTATCGTTGGAATTACCAGGAATCAGTAGATATGATTTATTTGATGTATTTGTTGAAGCACTATGATATAATACAGCGCAATTATTCTTAAGCGAGGCGATGCCAATACGACTCATAGAATAGGTGTCCTTCACCAAGATAAGTAATTTCTCTCTGGTTCCTATTTTGATATCATTTCACAATTTTATTATACGTCTGGCACATTTAGGTACATTAATTAGAAATAGCGCTGCTTTATAAATGAATTCGGCTTCATTATTTGCCAGATGACAAAGAGCAATTAGTGTGCTTGCTCATTTTGCGGTTCATTGCTTACAGGCGTTTTGCACGTTGCTTATATTGGTGGATACGCTTAACGTTACATCTACTTCTAGGAAGCTTAGTTATATGACTTCTGTTTTACCCTTACAAGATTTAAGTGACCTAAAGTGTATTAAATTGTCAACTGCAATCTCATTTCTGAGATATCACGTTTAAGAAAATAA